>RJWH01001973.1:0-240220 GCA_004363575.1 Solenodon paradoxus | reverse complement strand
TTCTCTTGAGCTCCACTTGCCCGTCTGTAAAAACGAGGATCAGTAATCTTCTGCTCACAGGTTTGTGGGGGCATCAAATGAGCACCTGTTCAGTCAGTGTCTGGCACACAGCGGGCACGTAATAAACTGTGGTCACAGTGCGCCCTGGTAGCCTAGCTGATAAGGTCTCAGGCTATACCCTGCACATATCCCAAACACCCAGGTAGGAGATTTGGGGTTGGAGGAAATCACCAGACGAACAACTAAATAAATGTTTCTTCCTCCTCTTCCTTCTTGTCTGCTTACTTTTCGTTCCTGCCTGCATTTTCCTTTAAGATAAATAAAAATAAACTATGGTTGCACCCTGGTGGAGCAGCCGTAAGTGTGAACAACTAAATAAAAAAGATGCTTCTTCCTGCCTGCCTGCCTGCCTGCCAGCCTACTCGCCTTCATTCCTGCCTGCACGTTTCCTTTCAAAATAAATAAATAAATAAATAAATAAAATAAATGGTGAGGTGGCGCCTGTCGCTTTAAATTATGCAAATAAACTGCGGGTGCTGGGAGAGGAAGCGAAAAAGGCGCCGCTTCTCTGGCTCAGCCAGTTATCGTGCGGGGCTGGTGGAGCTGGCCGCCTCAATGGCCCAATGGCGGGCGGCGCGGACTCAGAGCCTGCCCCTGACTCCCGGCCGCCGCGGGGGTGGAGCTTCTATGGGTCCCGCCCGGGGGCGGAGCCATCGGGTGGCCGCACCGCGGCAGCGGAGGGAGGGGCGGGGCGGTCTCGGGTGTCAGCGACCGAGCCGCAGGTGGCGGCGGGCGCGGGGTTCGGCCAGAGCTCGGAGGTGAGTGCTGTCCCTGGACCCCCGGGGCTCCGTGACTCGCGCGGCCCCACCTGCGCTCCGCGCCCGGCAGCCCCGAGGACCACTGGGGATACAGGGGCGGTGGAGCGTGAGGGATGGAGAACAGGGGGTGGGGGCTGCGGGGTGGGCGACCCAGCTTACCCCAGCCTAGTGATTATCAGGGGTCCGCTGAGGGAGACAAGGATCCCGCCCCAACTCCTGGGGATCTGGGCCTGGACCCGGAATGTAGAGGGGGAGGCAACCGCACGAGACCCCTCCCAAAATCCCTTTATTCTAAGCCTGAATCTGGGCCTAGGTTCAGGGCTGCAGAGATGAGGGCACTGCTCCCATTTCAGCCTGGGACACCGGGGAACAACCGAAGTAGAGACCACCCCCAATTAACCTTTTCACAGCTCTGGCCTGCAGACCGCACCCCCCCCCATCCCACCCCCACCGAAAGAGGAACCTCCTTCCCTTTTTCTCTGCTGTGAACCCCTATGTAGGCCTGGTTGAAGGGCTGGGGGGGTCCTCTGTCTTGGCCTCTAGAGATCCTATCCCAACGCCCTACCACAAGAATGGGATGGGGGTATTTCACTGGTATCCACTGCGGACCCCAAGTTTGGAATTCTGGGGAGGGGATCAGTGTGAATGAGGTCCCTTGACAGGCAGACTGTGCAGACCAGGCCTCCAAGGACCTGGAGCATGGACTTGGAGGTGGTCCCTGCCTCTGGTGGGTGGGCATTGAGGATCTGTTCCAGGGATTAAAATAAATTGAGATAAATTCAGATCTTGCCGGAGGCTAATGGAGTGGGGTGCGGAGGAGGGTGGGGGTGGCCCTCCATCTGCCTTGGATCCTGGAATCTGCCCCAGCCGCAATGGGGACCGGATGGATGTGCCTCACTGGTGACCTTGGCCAGGTGACGGACCGTATGTCCCTGAGCCTTGGTTTTCTTGTTTAAAAATGGGGTTGGGGACTCCAGTGTCTGAATTCTACAGATTCTGAGTCCCAACCATTCCATCTTTTTACCAGATTGTGATTCCATTCTTTGGTTTAAGATATTGGTGGGTTGGGGGTGGGGGAGAGAGCAATGGAGTTGGAGATCCCCCCACCCCATGCCTTACTGGTCTCTGAACCACAGTTTACCACACTGTAAAATGGGTTGATGGCCATACTCCAGCAGTGCTGGCAGGACTGACAGTAAAATATGTTACCTCTGCCACCCTGGTCTCACCGGTGGGGCCACCTGGGGCACACCCTGACCCACATACCATCACCCACGCCAGGGGCGAGCCAGTTCCTGGGCGAGGTCCTAGACAGGGTAGTTGGGGCTCCAGGACAGCCCCCCCCCCCCCCCCCGCACTTTGGAGCTCCCTTTCTGCATTGGGCATCGGGGAGGCGCTGGAAACCCAGCACTCCCAGGTTCAAATGAGGATCCCCTGTGCGTGCCTGCTTTGGGGTGCTCTTCTATGAAATGAGCTGATCCCTCTTGGAAGATGAGAGGAAACCGGGGGCGGCTGGAGGCCTTTAAAAGCAAACATGGTCCTCATACTACTAATTACAATATTCATGGTCATAAATGGGGTCACAGCTGACCAGGAAGGGGAGACAGGAGGGAGGGGAGTCTTTTAGGGTGTTACCTGCTCAGATTCTCAAACCCAGTAGTCAGGTACACAGTTGGTGCTTAATAGATGTTTGCCAAATGATGTGACAAAAGAGAAGCCAGTGGGGAGGAATGCAAAATTCCTGAGCTCAACTGTGCCCACTCCACTTCGCTGACAGCCCAAGCGCTGAGTTATAGGGGGGCCATAACTCAGTTTCCCTCCTGGGGTGCTGGCTGAAATGAGACATTGCCTCCAGTTGCCAGTTGATGTGCATGGTCCCAGACCTGGGGCTGGACCTTGGGAGGAGGAAAGACCTGACAGAGCCTTCAAACAACACCAACAGAAAGAACTTCCAACTGATCCTACTATGTGCAAACTCAAGGCAGGGTGGGGGTTGGAGAGCAATGTGTCAAATCCTATTTCCCAAATCCTGGATCACAGAGAAGTCAGGGGAGGCCCAAGATCACCCAGCATGAGGTCAGGGGCCCAGACACACGGCTGGGGCAGGACCTCGGGCCTGGCTTCTTTTGCTGATTCGGTTCCTGTCCTGTGTTATCTGTACCTGACCCCATGTGCACTCTCCACCCAGCCAGAGGCCTGGGTTTGGGGAATTAGGAAAAGTGGAATGCATCTCCAGAAGGTGCCCTTTTCCTGCAGTCAAGGATGGGATGGCCAACACAGCAGCACCCTGCTGTGTGACCTTATGGGAGTTCCTATCTGTCTCTGGGCTGCAGAGCCCAGGAGACTGGGTTACAGCCAGACTGACTTCTTCCATGAGATGCAGTGACTCCCGTGTCACCAGCACAGGATTTTTAGAGGCTCCAGAAGATGTTTTAACATCAGAAGGGGAAAAAAAGAGCTTTGGGGTGAAAACAGGCATTTGACGACATACCATGAATCGTCTTTATGCCAAGGCAGTTGTAGAATATAGTTCAAATTCTTTTTTTTTTTTTTTTTTAAATGGAAGAAGGGACCCTCACAGACAAAAGTCCTGATGTGGCCCTGGGTTCAAACCTTGGCTGTGAAATACACTGCACAGTGGACAGTGGACTCCCCTTTCTGAGCCTTGGTTTCAGCCTCTGGGAAGCAGGCACTATAGGATTTGGGGTGTTTGCCCAGCATGGCACTGGATTTGTGGGTGCTGTTATCTCACAGTTGTTACGAGTACTATTGGTTTGGAAAAATGGCCCCAGGCTGGGGGCCCCCCGACTCTGGGGCCTCAGTTTACTTACCCCTGGACTGTATGGTTGAGGAAGGTTCCAGGGGCGCTGTCTGGAGGGAGGTGAGGCAGCGGTTGGACTGTGGGCGGGGCTGCCTGTTTCCTGTCCCCACTGGGCTTGGTATGCACGGAAGTGGTGCGCCTCCTGCGTGACTGTCTCCTGCTTCTCCCCTCTGACCAGGTCCCAGCCCCACTCACTGCCCAATCTGGTGAGTTTGGACCCGGGCCCCCATCGACCCTTCTCATCTCCCTTGGGAGCCAAAGGGAGACCCCTCTGCCTTGGCTGGAGGAGAGGCAGCCGTGTCACTTCCTGGGCCAGGCTGGGGCCTGTCTGGGGGCCAACCTGCTCTGTCTCACTGCCCCCCATTCCAGCTCTGAGTGGTGGGACTGACTGAGGGGTGATTATGGTACCACTCAGGCCCAGAACCACATGATAGGGATTCAAAACCAGAATCCTCTGGCAAAGAGGTCAGCAATAAAATCATGAGGATCTGGGGACAGTGACCACGTGCTGGGTGCTTCAGTTTCCCTGTCTCTGACGTAGAGACTGGGCCTCCAGTCTGGTTGTGGAGGTTTAATGACCCCATACCTTTAAGGAGTGGGCCGCGGGTGGCATACAGACGACACTCAGTGGCGGGAAGAGGCGATCTCATGGGAGTTATAAACATAGTAGTGAGAGTCTTGGTTTCTGGGGAACTTGGGTTGAGCAGCTCTCAAATCATCTAGAGCAGCCCTGTCTGGCGGAACTTTCTTTCTGTGCTGTCCCAAACATGTCCCCATGTGCCCGCTGGGCACTGAAAATAAGCAGGCTCAGCTGAGAAGCTGGGGTTGAACTATGTTTGATTTCCTTTAAAATTCAGTTGCCACATTGGGCTAGTGGTTCCCATTCCAGTTAGTGAAGCTCTTTAAGGGATTTGGAGAAACTCAGTTCTACCTAGGTCAAAATCAGAAATTATGGAATGAGATGGGAGTTTACATCTTTCCGTTCTTGGGTAGGCATGCCCGCCACCAGACTGGTTTTCCTCAAGAGTATTGTGAGGAATGAAGTGTCTCAGTGGGCCCAGCACCATCTAGCATAGGGTAGTGGTTGGCAGTGTTTGTTAACCCTTTTATCTGGTGAACTCATAGTCATACTTGAAAACCCCAATTCCCAAGTCTCTGCTTTCAGTTGAGGCTTCCCCAGCCCTCCTTCCATTTGGCCTAGCTTTGACCATGCAGGACTAGGGTGTCTACCTCTGTTCCTCTAGATTGGGGTCCCCTCAGGGAACAGGCCCAAGGCTCAATCATCTCAGAAGACCCAGCCAGGTGGGTACATGGTGGGTGTTGGGTGGCTCACAAAAGTCAGGAAATAGGGGGCTAGATGACCATGGGTCACATTCAACTCACTTTAAGATTAGGTACATTGAGACTCAGTGCGGGGCAGCTTTGTCCAAGGTCCTTGCTTGTCCTTCCTGCCAGCCCTGGGAACTTTCCCATCCTGCGGTCACCAGTCCTGTCCCTGCTGCCACTGCGCCTCCGGGATCCCAGCTGCTGCTGAGCTGCCCATGGGTCATGAATTATGAATGAGGCCTTCGGGCTCCAGTGACAAGCCAGCCCTGAACGTGCCAAGAACAGCGAGTGTCCCTCCCCTCTGGGGCCACTTCTACAGGAAGGCCTGGGGTCTGCTGCAAGACCCTTTCTAGGCATTCCTCTTGTCTTGCAGATGGGGAAACTGAGACACACAGTCGGACAATGACTCAGATACCAGGTAAACACTGGGTTCTGGGAACAGGATTGGGACTCAGGGAGGGGCCCAAAATGAGGGCTGGGGATATCCCAGGGGTATGCATGAATGGGGACTGTGCAGAGGGATTTAGGGACTCTGAGGGAACTTTTAGGGATCCCAAATCCCATGTGGCCAATCACAGTCCCATGTCCATCTCTTACCAGACCCTTTTCCTATAGGAGCTGCCAGTGTGGAGCTGAGTGGACAGGTCTGAACTCACCTGGCCCAGGGTGCGAATCCATTGTCACCTTCTGGCTGTGTGACCTGGGCAAGTGGCTTTCCCTTTGAGGGAGGCTCATTTTTCCCTTCAGTGAAATGGCCCATAGCTTTTCTGACCAGGCTGGACTCATCTTGGTCCCCTTTCCATAGCAAACTATTTGTGCTTAAAAACCCAAACTCTGTGTCCCTTCCTCTACTTTAGGCTCCCTTGAACCCTCTCCTACTTGTCCAGCTCTGACCTCCCAGGGTAGAGGGCATCTGTATTCAATTCTGTCCCTTTTGACTGGGGATTCCTTAGAGGCCAGGCTCAGAGCTGAATCACCTCAGGGTCCCTGGCATGCCCCCATCCTTGGAGATTTTGGCTTTTCCTCTGTCCTCTTTTCCTTCTCCACAGGGTAGACAGTAGGAATTTACCCTTCTCTGGCCCAAGCTGGCCATGACTCTGCAGCTCAAATTTGCCTCTCTCTTCAAACAGGCACTAGACAGGTTCCTGTGGGGGACACCACTGAGGCCATCAGGATGTCGTATTTTGGGGAACATTTTTGGGTAAGTAAAACCCACTATTATTTTGGTGAGGACTCCTAGGAGAGGTATGATGACTTTTATGGAGGCAAGGGGACCTAGTGACTTACAGGCAGAGTTTTAGGCAGGTGGAGGGTCTGCAGGAGGTAGAAATTAAATTGGAAAGAGTCAGGTTGGGTTTGAATCTATACTCCCATCCCTCAGGAACTTTGTGACCTTGGACAAGTCACAGCTTGAAAGACAGGAAGACTGAGCCCCTGAGTAGGAGTCTCTAACCTGAAGTTGCCCAGTAAGAAAGTGGATTGAGGGCTAAAACTCAGGGCCAGATGGAATTTACAGGATTTAAGGCAACTCCAGCCAGGGAATTTCCACATCTTTTCATCCTGGAAAGTTTGGGAGTTTCTTACCTTGACCCCTCACCACTCTGCCCTGCTGACTGGGGACCACATACTGTGACCTGCAGGATCTGAGTGCTGTAGTCTACATTCATTCCCTCCCTTGTTCCCTGCCACCATCACCATCACCGGTCAACTCTGGGAAATGCTGGGAGAGACACCATCCCACCCTGCCACCGCTGGGGAATACAGAGCCAGCCAGACATCCTACCTCCTAGCCCTGTACCCAGCCTTCAGGACCCTGGACATTGGAGTCAGAAGGGGAAAACAGCCTGGGTCAAAGCCTGGAGGTGTGACACCGCATGGCTAGTTGAGGACAAGAAGATATCTCCTGCAGGGTGGCCTAAGGGGAGCCAAGGAGGGTGGGGGAAGGACTGGAAGAAAGCCCCCTCCCAGCACCAGTCTGGAGCTAGCAGAGAGGAAGCCCGTTGCCAGGCTACTGGTTACCCCTGGCAACAGGCCTGCTCCCGCCCTTTTCCCTCTCTTTTCCCTCCCCAGTAGGGGTTCTTCTTAATGCCACTTGCTTTCTTAAAGGGGCCGCACCCCCTTGCCACCATGCTGAGTGCCTGACCCTCATATCCTCCACAGGAGTCAGGCTCCCCACATTTGCCTCAGGAAGGCTGTGTGATCCCAGCAAAAGGCTGCTGCTCTCTGAGTTTCCATTGGGGCTTCCGTGTAAGCGGGGCGGGGTTGGTTTAAAGATCTGTCTGCCCACATTTTTGGAACCTTGACAGCAGCACCTACATTTATTTTAAATCCTTTTTAATGGCATGAGGCATGCAAACCTACTGCAGAAAATCCAGATCAGCAAAGAGAAAATAGAAGCCACCCCCAGCTCCCACCCACCCACCCAAAGATAGCCCTGTGCATAATGGATGAATTTGGGGGTCGGAATTTTACTTGGGTTCTGCTGGCAGCCCTTGAGCAGTGACTTTGCACCTCCAAGCCTCAGTTTCCCTTTCTGAGAATGGGGGATAAAACCCCTGCCTCCCTGAGACTTTGGAGTGCCCCGTGGCATCTGCTTCTTTGGACACAGTTGCTATGAATCTATTATTTGTATTGGTGGCTCTTGACTTGGTGATGCTGGGACCCTGGCTGGCTCCATTCAGAAGAGACAAATCCAGACAGGGACACCTCATCCCGCTGGGCCAGAGCAGGGCTGGAGGTTTCAAAAGCACTGGAGAGACATGGAGGAAGTGTGAACAGGAGAGAGACATACTCAAGCTGTGTTTGAAACTTCACTCAGGGGCTGGCATAGGGCAAGACTGGCAGCCAGTCCTGCTGGTAGGAGACACAGGCTCAAGACAGTCCTCAGCCACTGGATCAGCCTGAGGGAGGCAGACACTCCTGGGGCCCTGCCAGGTCTGGGAAGCAAGCCAGTGGTTGGCTCCGAGTCAGCCTCAGATGCTGGCCTGGGTGGCAGTGCCTGGTGCAGCCTCACCCAAGGACTCCTGGCCGAGGTGGGTAGGGGACAGCCCAGAAGGCCCCGTGTCCTGCCTCATCTTATCAAGACCCTTGGGAGGTAGGGTGCTGTCCTTGTCCCCACATGTCTGAGAAACGATGCCACTGGCCCCACGTGGCCCAGTGCTTAGTAACAGGAGGATTTAACTCCTGAACCTGGAAAGTAGATCTCCAGGCATGAGAAAGAGGCAGATAATTTTCCTGGGGAGATGGAGGGAGCAACGGTAAACAGACATTCAGGGAAATGGGGTCAGAGACCAGTCTGAGAAGGTTTCTGCTAAAGGAGGCCTGGCGATGGTCAGTCAGAAGTGGAAGGACTGGGATGGATGGAAAGAGACACAGGTTGTGGCCCCAGTAGTGATAATGCAGAGGCAGGAGAAGCTAGGAGATAAGCCTGGAAAGGCAATTCCAGGCCAAGGACTTTGGACTTCAGCTGGTGGGCAACAGGGAGCCATGGATGATTCTGGAGTAAAGGCTGAATATAGGAAAACTGGGTTGAAGCTGTCCTGGGTCTGCCCCAATCTTGGCCTCAGTTTTTCTGTTTGTTTAGCAAGAGCATCTGGCAGTGACTTCTACCTTTAGCCTTCAAGCTTCCCAGAAAGTGAACCCCTCCTAGTCCCAGGAGAATGGAGGAAAGCATTATTTTCAGAGGATTTGTGATTCATGTTGGGAATTAAATGGCATTGGGTCTGTCCCTAGACTTTGTCTTTCGGTCCTAATTTCAAGGCACATTGGTTGCTAAAATGCCTTCAATTCTTCTAGACCCCAGCTGACCTACCTTATTAGCATCCTCTCAGTGGTCAAGATTGTGTCACCATTAAAACATAGTTGTTTTTTTATTTTCTCCTCTTCCCTTCATTATGGCGAGGAATCCTGGTTTTCCATTTAAGATTGTGTTAGTAATTGCCCTACAGTATCTGCAAAGAAATATGCACAAGCTTAAAGTAAAACATTAACTAATTCACAAATTAGCAAAAGCTGGGGTTGCCTTGGTGCTTTGGGAGACCCCGACAAAGATCATCTTGGTGTTTACTTCATCCCCATCTGTGAGGTTGACTCCTGACCCCTTTCTTCATGAAGTACCTCTAAAGATTTAAAGAGACATTTGCCAGGATCATACAGGTAGCGTTTCCACCGGCACCAGGTAACAGCAGAGAACGCATTTGTCCATTTACTCAACACAAATACTCCTTCTGTGCTCCAGCCTGTCCTGGACATAACTGGGTCCTGAAATCATGTCAGACCTGGACCTTCTCTGGGGGAGTCTCAGAGAGTTTCCATGTTGTTGGGAACAGAAAACACCACTACAAAGACTTAAACAACAGGAGTTACATTGGTTCACAAAAGTAAAGAGTTGTGGATAATATGGCTTTCAGGGATGGCTTGATCCAGCTGCTGCTCAACATACTTTTAAAATTCAGACACTCAGTGCACCTTGGTGGGGCAGCAGTTAGGTCAATCTCTTCTAAACCCACATACCCTGGGTTCGAGTCCCAGGTTCAGAGGGAGACAGCCAGTGTTAACAACTAAATAAAAATAAAACAAGAATGCTTCCTCTTCTTCCTTCTTCCTGCCTGCCCTCATTCCTGTCTGCACCTTTCCTTTAAAAAACAAAAAATCAGACCTTTCAGGTTCTTTGCAAAATTCATGGTTTCCACTTAGTTTCAAATATCTACTATGACTACATAATTCCTCATTTAAGGAAAGATGCTAAGAATTGGAGGAGAGACAGAGAAGCAGAGGGACACAGGGAAATGGAGAGAGAAAGACAATGACACAAAGACAAAAAAAGTGAACGACAATCTCTCTCCCTCAAGTTTGCGACAAAAATCCAGGCTTTCTGATGGCAACAACTTCAGACTCACGATTCAATCCTTGGGACCAGAGGGAAATGTCACAGGCTGAGTGGTTCAGGCCTGACCCAATCCAAGGAGATAGACTGCTGGTATTCTGGGGCCAGGCCGCAGTTGCTAGGCAACCACTGATAATTTCTGTACCCTCCCGACAGGGCGAGAAGAACCATGGGTTTGAGGTTCTGTACCACAATGTGAAGCAGGGACCCGTCTCCACCAAGGAGCTGGCGGACTTCATCCGGGAGAGGTGAGGTCCCCCTGCCCCACCCACCCCCTAGCCACGCCCCATAGCACGCACACTCGGAGGCCACGCCCCAGCTGCGCTGCACCTCTTCCCTGCCTGCTTCTTGCACATCCCTGTGCAGGGTCCAGATTCCCGTGGCCTCCAGGAACCAAAAGGACTTGAAGATCCACAGAGCCAGTGGCTCACAGCCCCTGTCAGTCCCATCTTTCCTGCAAACATCAATCCTCAGGTTTCCAACACCTCCTCCTGAAGAGATGATCATATGAGCTACTTACAAGGGGAATTTTGAAAACTCAGTCTGGCACTCTGAGTAGGAGACAAGAAAACATGTGTGGAATGAAATCATCTACACTCTAACATGTAAATGTTCAGATGGCCGTATCCCAGAAAGCATCATAAAACTTGAATAAAACTAGTTTGCACCATGCGGGTCCACTTGTAGATGTGGATTTTTCTCTATCTGCGCTTGGGCATCGATGCACGGAACCCACTGTGACCGTCGGTTTGGTTGAATCCGCAGATGCTGAATCTGCATCTACAGAGGGCCCACTCTAAGTTACATCAGGATTTTTGACTGTGCAGGTGTCCCAGGCTACTAACTGCCCTCAGTGGCTGACGTGGCGGTGGGTTCTCAGCAGCCGGGTCCATCCACCATTGCCTGCAGTACCCATAAATGCCTCTTTCCAGAAATGCCCCGTGTGTAATCGGTTTTAACGGCACAACGCTGCTCTGAACAAAACTGAGGTTCTCTTAGGACGAAAATGCGAGGCATTTTGCAATGTCTGCCCAGAGGGAAAGAACATCTAAAACATTTAACACATGTCCACCTTAGAGTAGGTGCTTCAGATTGTTTCACTTCTGCCACCGCTACTGCTATTTATAAAATGTATTGTCAGAATTCTCCTCCGCCCTCACCAAGAGTCATTGATCATCCATCCGTTGTTTGAGGCCGGTAAACAGAAGTCCCAGGGGCAGGGCCTCCTACAGCTTCCCATCTTTTCCCCATCCTCCTATCCAGGGCTACCATCGAGGAAACCTACTCAAAGGCGATGGCAAAACTTTCCAAGCTGGCCAGTAATGGGACCCCTGTGGGGTAAGTGGGTCATGGATGGGGAGGGGTCCGCCAGTGCACAAGGCGCTGAGGGCACTGAGAGCCTGCCCTTCTGTAGACACCGCTTCCCACACTGATACGCAGAACAGGAATTCTGCTTACTAGGTTCGCTGCACAGAGGTGTGTGTATCACGCACTCTCTAGTTCATTCATTCATTCACTCACCAAACATCTACTAAGCACCTACCATGTGCCACACATTGTGCCGGAGGCCCACTGATAGTGATAGTCTAGATGACTCAAAACCCCAGTAACCTGCATACTGTGTCCACACTGTGCAGACTGGGGATGTGTGAGGAGACGGATGTTAACCACCAACTGAGTCCTTTCCTGGGATGAAAACTATAGGAAGGGAAATGAAAAAGAAGCACAAGAGGTCAACTGCTTCCCCTGGGATGGGCCCAGCTTCCATGAGCAGAGACCCCAACATCAAGGAGCAGGCCATGTGCAGCCAATGCAAAGGCACAGAGGCGGCAATGCAAAGAACACATTCACAGAAGTGCAGGAGACCAGCATGGCAGCGGGGCCAGGGCAGGGGGAGATGAGACGGGGTGGGGGAGCAGCCCCACTCATCACTCTTAGGTGACTTTAAACCTAGCTGTGATGGGGTCCCTGTGGCTGCTGTGATGCAAAGATCCGGTCCAGGGCAGAAATGAAGCAAGAGGAGGGAAGGCAGAGGGGAGGCCAGAAGGGATATCCTGATGTGGAAAGGCCCCCAAGATGGGTGGAGTCAAGCTGCCTGTGAGTGTCACGTAGGTCCAGCATCCTGTTGGAGGGGTCTCAGGATGAGTCTAAATGCCAGCACTGATGTGCATTTGCAGAGAGGCCTGGGGTGAGGTATAGAACCTCTGGTGCCTCGGTTTCCCCATTGGTTACAGGCCTGCCTGGGCAGGTTGCAGTGGGGATGGAGTGAGTTAGCTATGTCAGTGCTCATCAGGGACTTGCCCTGCTGTCTGGGAGCCCTTTGTGACCCTACCTGTCCCTAGGACCTTCGCCCCTCTCTGGGAGGTCTTCCGAGTCTCTTCTGACAAGCTGGCACTTTGTCATCTGGAATTGACACGGAAGCTGCAAGACCTCATCAAGGACGTGCTCCGCTATGGTGAAGAGCAGCTCAAGACCCATAAGAAGGTGGGTGTGTGTGTGGTGGGCCGGGAAAGGTGGGCGGGGCACTGTAGGGGGTGTGCCTGGGCTGGAGATGCTGGCAGCCCAAAGGAGCCCAGGTTTCCGGAGCCTTGCACCTCCCAGCCACTGTGTGTGCCTCTGAGAATTCCATTACTTCCACACCCTTGAACCCAGACTTGTCAGATTTCTGGAGCTTGAAGTTCAACACTGACCATTCTAGAACATCAGGATTCAGGAATTTAAAATCAGTCTGAGCAGTCCAGAGTGGAGGATTTCTGGGGTTTGTTTCTTTTTTTTTTTTTTTTTTTTAAGAAAGGTTCAGGCAGGCATGAAAGTGAGAAAAGACAGGTAGGTAGGAAGAGAAAGGAGGAAGAAGAACTTTATTTGTTCATCTTGGTTTTCACCCCAGCCCCAGGTCTTGAACCCTGGTCCTTGGAATATGTGGCTTATACTCTCAGCCAAAGGCAGTTAACCAAACTGCTACTCCACCAGGGCACAGTGATTTCTGGAGTTTAAAGTCAGCTCTGTGCATTCTAGAGTAGCCAGATTTCTGGGGAAAATTCCAGCTCTGAGCATTCTAGAACATCAGAATCTGACTAGGGTCTGCAAATTATAACCCAAGTGCCAAATCCAACTCAGTACCTGTCTTATGCAGGCCCTGCTTCATGGCTTTTACATTTTTAAACCACTGAGGAAAAGAAGGATAATATTTCATGATGTGTGAAAAGCATATGACACTGATTTATTGCCAGTAAAGAAAGCTGTACCAGTGCTGCTATGGTCACCCTTGTACATAATGTCTGTGACTGTTGTCCAGCTGAAAGGACAAGCTGAATGTGAAAAGCTGAGCACACACACTGCCCCTTTACAGGAACAGCTTACTGCCCTTGAACTAGAGCATCAGAAGCTATAGCTCTTGTTATTTGGCACATGTAGACGCTTACAACCTAAAACTGTGGAAGATTCACTTCTTAGACTCTCAGGAGGCCAAGCCATTCAGAGGTTTTAATTCTGAAGTCATAGGTGCTTAGAATTTACAGAACCCCCCCAAATCACCACTTTTTAAAACTCCGGTTAAAGAAAGGGGGATGATGTCAGCATCATAGCAGAGTAAGAGCGACCATCATTTTGCTCCTTTAAACTGCAAGCCATAGAACATTTTAAATTTAAATTCAGCTCCTTTGTTCAACACAGGATGGTGGAGAGACTGACTCTGTATGTGGTAGGAGAAGGGGGCGGAGCCAGGGGAAAGAAGCCAGTGGGGCTGCCAGGTCTGCCAACAGAACTGGCAGAGGCAGCGGAGAAAGTGGACACCCCACCATAGGCCCCAGTGAGTCCATGGTGGAGGAGGAAAACTCACTGCAGCCTGGGGCCAGGCAAGGTTGACTGAGACATCCGTGTATGGGACTATGACCCCCCTGTCCTTCCCTCCGTAAGAAAGCCTGGGATCCATGGCCTGCCACACGGACCGGCCAACCCCAAGGTAGCAGCATCCACAAGGCTGTGCACCCAAGAGAAAACCCGGACTGAAGAAAGTTGAAGAAATCACAAATCCATGGAGACCAGAAATGCTCCAGAACAACTATTGGATCAAGGAGAAATAAAAAATACCTGGAGACAAGTGCAAATGAATGATACAACCTTATAGAAGCTATGGCGTGCAACCACAGCAGTACCAAGTGGGACGTTTATAGCAATCCAGACCTAACCGAGGAAAGAAGAAATCTCTCAAATAAGCAATTGAATCTTATATCTAGAGTGACTAGGAAAAGAAGAAAAATCAGATCCAAAAAAAAAAAAAAAAAAAAACAATAAAAGGAAGGGAATGATAAAAAATTAGAGTGGAAATAAGCAAAATAGAAATCAAAAAAGCATATAAAAGGTCAATGAAACCAAAAGCTATTTCTCTGAAAAGATAAAACTGACAGAACTTTTTGAGACTGACAGATAAAAAGAGAAATATCTACAACAGATATCACAGAAATCCAGTGGATCATACAGACTATTAGGAACATCAATAGATCAACAAATCAAACAATGTCAAAGAATGGAGAAATTCTTAGAATCATCCAGTCTTCCAAGACAATGAGGAAGAGCTAGAAGATCTGAATAGATGGATCACTAGTAAAGAGATGGAAATCCTAGTCAAGCCCACCTCCGACTCCCTAAAAAAGTTCAGAACCAATGGCTTCATTAGTGAATTCCTCCAAACTGTCAAGGAAGATCTAATAACCATCCTTCTGAAACGCTTCCAAATATTGAAGAGGAGGAAATACTTGCTAATTCAACTTACAAGGTCAACATAACCCTGATACACAAACCAGACAAGGACATCACAAAAAAATAAAACTATAGATGGATATATCTGATGAACATAGATTTCAAAATCCTCAACAAAATCTTAGTGAGGCGTATCCTGGTGGAGTACAGGTTAGGCCAGCCAACTCTGGCCAGGGAAGTCCATGTACATCCCAAGTAGCTGGGGTTTGCTCCCACTGCTGGGGGAACATTCAAGATGAACAACTAAATGAAACAAATAAATACTTCTTCCTCCTGTCTCTTCTTGCCTATCTGCATCTGCTTGCCTTCATTCCTGTCTACCCCTTTCCTTTGGAAAAAAAAATCTTAGTGAAATCATTGGCTCTGCTGGATAATAAAAGAATCACAGAGCATAACAAGTGGGTTTTACTTGAGATTGTACTATCTTTCTCAAATCAGTGTGATTCACCATATCAAGAAAAGGAAGGATAAAAATCATCTAATCCTTTCAGTTAATGTGGAAAAAGTATTTGACAAGATTTAACACCTATTCATGATAACTCTCAATTAAATGAGCATAGAAGGAATATACCTCCATGTAATAAAAATCATATATGACCAACCCGCAGCCAACATCATACTCAATGATGAAAAACTGAAAGCATTTTCTCTAAGATCAGGAATGAGAGAAGACTCTCCAGTCTCACCACTATTATATATAATTCCTAGTCAAAGCAGTTAGACTAGAAAAATTAATAAAAGGTATTTAAACAGGAAAGGAAGAAGTACAATGACTATTATTTTCAGTTGAACTGATTTTATGCATAAAACACTCAAAAAAAATCCACTAAAAAAGTTTGAAATAATAAAGATAATAAAATTGTAGCTGCAAAATCAATATAGAAAAATTGACTTCATTTCTATATGCAATAAACCATCAGAAAGAGAAATTAAGAAAATAATTCTGTTTACCACTGCACCAAAAAAGAATATAATACCCAAGATTAAATTTAACCAAGCAGGACTAAAAACTAAGACACTCTGAAGGAAATTGAAGAAGATATAATAATAACATATAGTGCTCATGAACTAGAAAAATTAACATTATGAAAATTGTCATCTTGCCTAAAGTAATATACAAATTCAATGCAATTCCTATAAAAAAAAAAATCCCAAAGACATTCTTCACAGAAATAGAACGAAAATCATAAAGCATTTATTTGGCACTATGACACTGCAAATAGCCAAATCCATCCTGAGAAAAGAATATGCAGGTATTGCACTCTCCAACTTCAAACCATACTACAAAGTAATGGTAATCAAAACAGCAAAGTATTGCAATAAAGACAAACACACAGATCAATGGAACAGAATTGAGAGACCTGAAATAAACCCACACATATGGACAATTAATGTATGACAAAGGAACCAAGATCATACATCAGAGTATGAAAAGTCTCTTCAGTAGGTGTAAGGAAAACTGGGTAGTCACATGCAAAAATATAAAACTAGACTACTACCTAATGCCATACACAAAAATTAACTCAAAATTAACTAAGGAGTTGACATCATAAAATACATAGAAGAAAACCAAGGCGATAATTCTTTGACATTGGCGTTAGTAATGGATTCATCTCCAATGGCAAGGAAAAATAAAAGCAAAAATAAGCAAATGGAATTGCATCAATATAAAGAACTTCTGCACAGGGAAAGAAACCAGCACCAAAATGAAAAGACATCCTACTGACTGGGAGAAGATATTTGCGCACAAAACATCCAACAAGGGGTTAATAGCCAAACTATATAAAGAACTCATACAACCCCACACCAAAACAACCCAATTAAAAAATGGACAGAAGAGCTGAATAGACACTTCTTCAAAGAAGACATATGAATGGCCAACAGGCATATAGAAAGATGTTCACTACCTCTTATTATTAGGGAAATGCAAATCAAAACCACAAGGAGTTATCACCTCACACCTGTGAGAAGGGCTGTTATTCAAAAGTCTGGGAGAAAAAAAAGGTGTCGCTGAGGATGCAGAGCAAAGGGAACCCTTTGCTCTCTAGGTGTGAGTGTAAAATGGTGCGGCCATTATGGGAAACAGAATGGAGAGTCCTAGGAATATTAAGAATAGAACTGCCATCTGATCCAGTAATTCCAGTTCTGGGTATTTACCTAAAGAAAACAAAAATGTTAATTAAAAAGATAACCCCACTGTGGCTTAGGTAGCTAAGGCTCAAGCTGGGAAAGCCATAGATTAGGATTTGGGACCCAGCGCTGGGGAAAACAGAACAAAAAGCACCCCTTGTTCATTGCAGCATTATTTCAATAACCAAGACCTGGAAACTACCTAAGTGCCCATTGATAGATGAGTGAATAAAGAAGATGTGGCTTGTATATACAATGGAGTACTACTCAGTAATTTGTTTTAAAAGGTGAAATCCTGCCATTTGCAACAACATAGATGCACCTAGAAAGTATTGTTTAGAGAAATAAGTCAGAAAGAGAAAGACAGACACCATATGATTTCACTCATATGGTATATAAAGAAGCAAAGCAAATGAATGAACTGAACAAAAACAAACTCTTAGGCTACAAGAACCAGAGAGTTACCAGAAGGGAAGGTGGAAGAGGGTGGATAAAAGGGGTGAATTGCTTGGTGAAGGATGAAACTAGACTTGGGTCACGCCCTGGTGGAGTAGTGGTTAGATCAATTGCTTCCAAGGAGCACAGGCCACACACCCCTTGGGTTCTTGTTCTGGTTGGGAACCTGTGTGAACAACTAAATAGAATAAAATACTTCTTCCTCTTCTCTCTTCCTGCCTGCCTGCCTACTTGCCTTCATACCTGTCTGTACCTTTCCTTTGAAAAAATTATGAAAAGAAAGAAAGAAACTAGACTTTGGGTGATCAGCATAATGTGCTATACACAGATATGTACTTACAGCGATGCACACCTGAAGCCTATATAATTTTATAGACCTATGTTACTTCAATTTAAAAAAAAACAGGGAGTTGCTGGTCTTCAATTCCAGTGACTTGTATACTTAAAAATAGTTAAGTTGGTACATGCCCTGGTGGAGTAGTGGTTGAGTCCATGGCCTCCGGCCAGTGTGGTCCACAAACATTCCAATGACCCAGGTTCACATCCCGGAACCAGGGTGAACAACCAAGATGAACAACTAGATAAAACAAATAAAAGTGCTTCTTCCTCTTCTTTTCCCCTGCCTCTGCTTGCCTTCATTCCTGCCTGTACCTTTTTTTAAAAAAAGAATACTTAGGTTGGTACATTTTTAGGTCTGTGTGTTTTACCACAATTTTTTTAAGAGAGGAAGGAAGATGGAAGAGTAAGATGTATATTTTAAGGAAGGAAGAGAACGAAGCACTTTTGCTTTCATTTATTTGCATGTTTATTTTGTTTGCTCAACCCCAGCCACAGGTCACAAACCCAGGTCCCTGGGCTTTACATGGTCCACACCCCAGCCTCCAGCTGAGCACCTGAGTTACCAGGGGGCATTGAGACAATTTCTTTTTCAAACATTGGGGGACTAGGAGTTTTCTCTGGACTGTTACGGAACAATATTGGGAGTGGATTATTACGTGCAAAAGAAGTGAGTTAAACATCACATACCATTTCCATTTGTCATAAAAATTGGGCTTGACCAAGCTTGTCTGCTTGTCCCTGGCTGGTTTATCTCTGTAGAAGTGTCTCCTGTAATAAAGGATGGCAAGGTGAAGGCCCAGAAGATGAGGTCAGTATTTTTCGCCTATGTTCTAAAATATGAATTCTGTGTAAATATATCCACTTTTTTTTTTTTTTTTTTAAGAGGAAGGAAGCAGGCAAGAATGAGCACAAGTAGAGGCAGGCAGGCAGGAAGAGAGAGGAGGAAGCAGCATTTATCTAATTTATTTATTTTAAAGGAAAGGTGCAGGCAAGAATAAAGGTGAGTAGGCAGGCAGGTAGGAGGAGAGAGAAGGGAGAAGCATTTTATTTGTTTTTATCACAGTTGTTCATCCTGGTTGTTCCTCCCAGCCTGGACCCAAACTGGGTCCTTGGGATGTACACGGACTGTGCTCAGCTGGCAGCAGCGGACTTAAGCACTGATGAACCAGGTCATACCTGGTTTTTTAATTTAGTTCTTCATCTTGGTCTTTCCCCCATCAGTCGTGCCCCACCACCCACAATCCCCGCAGCATGCGCCCTCCAGGGTAACAAGTCCTAACCCTTGAGATGTATGTGGACTACACCCAGTGGACTTACCTATAAGCAATAAGGCATACCATCATCTACTTTTAAAACTACAATATTGCAATTGTTAAAATACTCAGAAAAAATGATTCTGTGACCTTCAAACCCACAGTCTTGAGGCGCTGGTTATTTCATAGTGGACATAGGGGTCTATCCAGGTCTAGCACCCCGGGGTACAGTTAACACCCCAGTCCTCTCCCCCAAAGTGCAAGGAAGAAGCTGCTGGCACCCTGGATGCTGTACAGATGCTCACAGGGGTCAGCCAACTCCTGCCCAAGTCCCGGGAGAATTACCTGAACCGGTGTCTGGACCAAGAGCGCCTTCGGAGGGAAAGCTCAAGTCAGAAGGACATGGACAAGGTAGCCCCCATGTGGCCCGCCCCCATGTGTCCCAGCGGCCCCTGAGGGGTGAGGGGCTGCCCTCAGGTCCCTGATCCTCACTGCTCTGAACTGTGTACTCCACACGCTGGATGCCCTACGAGTCTACCTGCTGGGTGACAGAGGCCCTAGGCAGCGTCTCCCTTCCCACCCCTGTGCCTCCCTGTGTCTCCCAGGCAGAGGCCAAGACCAAGAAGGCATCAGAGAGCCTGCGGCGCTCGGTGGAGAAGTATAACTCAGCCCGCACCGACTTCGAGCAGAAGATGCTGGACTCGGCTCTGGTAAGAGGCCAGTACATGGTTCCTTTGAGACCCACAAGTTCTCAGGCCTGGGATGCTATGGGCCTTGAAAGTTCAGAACCCTCCTTCAACCCCAGGAGTCTTAAAACACCAGGCCTAAAGCATCTGATTCTAGAACCAGCTAGCTGTTGCTATTGACATTAGGATTTCCAAAGCCAAATCATTTTTGTGCCTCAGTTTTTCCATCTACACAATGGGAACAGTGATGGTAACCACCTCATAGAGTCATTGTGATGACATTTTTAGACTAGTACTGGGTGTGTAGAAACCACTCTAGGAGGTATTATTATTTCTATTATTATTGATGAGGCTTTTGAATAAGACAGGATAGAATTTAGAAGCCATGAGTCTCCTGACACCATAAGGGACCTCAAAGCATGGGTTCTGGTCCAGCCTCCATTCCTCGCCAGCCATGTAACCTTTTACAAGGCACTGCATCCCTCTGGGTCTCAGTCTACCCATATGTTCAAAAGGGCAGATTAGAATATTGGGATTCAGAATCAGATTTTTTTTTGTTAAGGAAAGGTGCAGACAGAAATGAAGGTGAGTAGGAAGACAGGCAGGAACAGAGAGGAGGAAAAAGTACTTTATTTTATTTCATTGTTCATCAGGATTGTTTCCCCCAGCCCCAAGTCTCCAACCTGGGTCCTTGGAATGTATGTGGAACACTCAGATGATTTTTCTGACTTTGCAGTGACAGAAAGTTACAAGTGATAGAAATCTTCATCCTGACTAGGAGATTTAGAGGCTCAGGGAACAGAACATTTCAGGAGGGACTTTAGGCACGGCTGGATCCAGGTGCTCAAAAGGTGTTGGCACGAAGTTCTGCCTTTCTGCTTCTCAAGCCTGTTTTCCGCCTTGGACAGTTTTACTCCCAGACAGACGTGCCCTCCCGTCTGGGTAGGTGGGTGTGGGTGTATCTATGTAGCAAAATAACCTCCACATGCATTCTGATCATTGACTCAGGACATCAAAGTGTCTCTTTGTGCATTGTTCCAGCCAGAGTCCCAGGGAAGATTTTCATTGGCTCTTCCTCTAGCCAATTAATCACTGGGACCAGGGCTTGGAGCATTCTGATTGGTCAGACTGGGTCACACACCACTTCCCCTCCCCCGGCCCCCCCCTTCCCTGCAGCGCTTCCAAGCCGTGGAGGAAACCCACCTGAGACACATGAAGGCCCTGCTGGGTGCCTACGCACACTCAGTGGAGGATACCCATGTGCAGATTGGACAGGTGAATTATCTGGGTATGGGGAGTGAGGCAGGGGTGCTGGGTCAGATACCCTGATCCTGCCTGGTCACACACTCTGCCCACCAGGTTCATGAGGAGTTTAAGCAAAACATAGAGAATGTCAGCGTGGAGATGCTGCTGAGGAAGTTTGCAGAGAGCAAGGGCACCGGCCGGGAGAAACCTGGTGAGTCAGGGACTCCGGGAGAGGGGTATCAGTCTGTGGGGCCAAGGCTGCAGGACAAGTGGGACTGAGAAGCCGAAGACTGGCCTTCCTGGGCCCTGGTCTCCTCATCGAAAAAAATGGTTGGATGACAAGTCAACTCCTCAGCCACCTAGGAAGAGGATTTGATGCCTGATCTTCTGTGTAGATCTCTGACAGTCAGATAGCAGAGGGGCCTTGAATGCCAAGCTCAGCTATTCAGCTTCCACCCTGGGAGCCTTGAGGGTCGTTGAAAAAAAGACCCCTTTGAAAATATCTAGGAGGAGTGTTAGGAAAGACTTGAGAGCAAAAGTCTGGTGTCTTCTTTTCACCACATGCTGTGTGACGTTGGACCCTGGTCTTGACGTCTCTGAGATCCATCTTCTCTATAAAGTGGGGATGATGCTAGTCTCCTCCTAATGATGCTGTGAATGTTGAGTGATTTGATAAAGCCAAAGGACAAAGTGTGTGCCTGGCATACACTAGGCACTCAATAGAATCCATATCCCCAAGCTTAGTCGAGCACAAGTGCCTGCTGTCCTCCTGTCCTCCTGTTTCATGCCGCCTCCTTATATGGGTCTCCTCTCCTGTTCTCCACTGACCTCAGGTCTGTCACTCACTGCTCCTGCTCACATACCCTCCACGGCTCCCCAGCACCCCAGGGAGAGAGTCTAGCTCCTCATCCTGGCACTTGAAGACCAGCCCAAAGCACGGATTCAGAATCCATCCTCTGAACCACTCAAGTTCCACCCAGAAATGCTGGAAGGCACTTAGGCATCCTCCCACCAGTCCATCCCAAGTTTGAACCCTGATTAGCCTTGAGCTCAGATTCACTGAGTGACCAAGGATGCACTGCTGCCCAGGCTGAATTTCTCCACTTCTTATTGCAGGACCTTTGGACTTTGAGGCGTACAGTGCGGCCGCCCTGCAGGAAGGCAAGTACGTCTGGACCTGGATGCCCAGGCTGGACCACAGGGCTGAGGGAGCAGAACACAATGGGAAGGGGGCACACCCAGGCCTCAGCCACCCCATCATCTGTCCTCAGCAATGAAGCGTCTGCGTGGAGCCAAGGCTTTTCGCCTCCCAGGACTGAGCCGACGGGAGCGGGAGCCACCTGCAGCTGTGTGAGGACACACTTCATCCAGCCCTGGTCCATGCTGGCCTGGAAGTCCTGGCTGAGGCCCAGGAGCATTCCTGTGCCGGGTTAACCCCAGATTCTCTCTACCCAGTCTAGACCAGGAGTTCTCATGTCCCAGCTGGCTCAGTATCAACACTGCCTAAGCTAGTTCAGATTTTTCCTTTGCCAAGGCTAAACCAAAGACCACCTGTCCCAGACTATTCCAAAATTACCCCACCCAGACCAGCCCAGGATTCCTCCCTTTGCTGAGGCTAGTGCCATTATTCCCTTGCTGAGCTAGCCCCTGTACTCCCTACCATCTCAGGCCAGCCATTCACACCAGCTCCAGGGTTCCTCCCCTTCAAGCTATTTGAGAATACCCCCTACCTGGCTAGCTCCAAATTCACTGCCCCCAACCCCAAGCAAGCCCCAGGGCACCCTGCCTCACCTGCAGGGCTAGCTCAGGACAGAGTCACAGCTCAGGGGCCATATCCCCAGTTGCTGTGTCCAGCATGGGGGGCTGGCAGGGGCCTAGTGGCGTTGGGGATCTGACAGCGGCATCTTTCTCCATCCTCAGAGACTCCCTGGAGCCTGAGTCAGGGGTGAGTACCATGGGAGAGGCTGGATGGGTTGCAAGCTGGAGGGGTTCAACCCTGCCCTGGGTCCCCCAGCCCCCGATTCTAGTGCCTGGTGGGAAGCTAGAGCCCGGAGCTCAAGGGGCTGGAGTCGACACAGCGTAGGGGCCAAGTTCAAGTCCCATCCATGTGAGGAGGCCTGGTCCTCCCTTAGTCTCTCTCATGCCCCCTCAGAATGAGCACCTTCTGGTCCCTCCCCACCCCACACCCCCTTGAAAGCTGCCCACACTGGGGAAAGATAGTTATTGCCACTGGTTTTTATTAAAAGTCTGAGTCAGGGACCAGGGGTCGAGGATGAGTGACAGGCTGAAACAGGAGCGTCTGCTGCAGTGTGTCTGACTCACTTGTCCCTCCAGACATGTCCAGAGGTGGATGAAGAAGGTTTCACTGTGCGGCCTGATGTGACCCAGAACAATATCCTCTTGGCACCCACTGGGGGCAGCCATTGGCATAGCCAAGACAAGGCTCTTCTACCCTTAGCACTGCTCTCTGGGTGTACCCAAGGAGCAGCTGCCAGTATAGACAAAGCTGTTCCAGATGTTTATACTATCTCTCTTGGGTCAGGGCTAGGCAAGAGGGAGAGAGGGGCTTGGCTACCCTGGAGGGGCAGAAGGGCTTCCTGGAGGGGGCACCAGTGTTGAGGTTTAGCAGCTGAATAGGAGTTTGCTTGTTCAAGCAGGACATGTGTAAGCAAACACTTAGCTGAAGGGAGGGTGAAAGCATGGTGTGAGGGTCCAGGGTGGCAAGTGATGGGGGGCAGGGCTCAAAGGGGTTGAGCAAGAAGGGGCAGAGTTGAACCAGAGGGCAGCTGGAAGGTACCCTACGTTTGGCTCCTTGACTGCTGTGCACGCACGGCCGAACCCTCCCGCTTCTCGTCCAGTGACTCTGACTTCGATGACGAGGAGCCCCGCAAGTTCTATGTCCACATCAAGCCAGCCCCTGCCCGGGCCACCGCCTGCAGCCCTGAGGCAGCTGCTGCACAGCTGCGGGCCACGGCTGGTAGCCTCATCCTTCCTCCTGGCCCAGGGGTAAGGCTGGAAGGGGGTTCCAGGTGGGTTTGTGGGGATGGTGGGGTTAACTGGAGAGGCCAGACCTAATGCCACTGCTTTGTTCACAGGGCACCATGAAACGCCACTCTTCACGTGAGCTGACTGTTCAGGGTCTGCAGTGAGGGGAGGACCTGGAGGGGTTGGGTGGGGAGGTGGGCAGGCTGGGCCTGGGGGTGTGTGGGGCCTGATCCCTGCTCTGCTGGGTGACTTGGGCAGGCTGCTTATCCACTCTGACCCTCCGTCTCTTGTTTCGTAAAATGGGGTCTCTGTGAGAATTGAGTGAGAGTCAAATGGGGTAGATGGGGCCAGGAAGAAAGACAAAACTTGGAGACAGTGTGGCCCAGGTTCTACCCCTCTCTGCCTAATCTGCTGGTTACTTTGGGCAGCTGGCAGGGCAGCCCCGAGCCTTGGTATCCTGGTCTGTGGAGTGGGGAGCAATACAGGCAGGGCAAAGGAAGGTTCTGTCCACAGCGATCCATTCACTATAGCAACCCTCTCTGTGTACACGCTGGGGGAGCCTCTAGTGTGGACAAAGCATATTGAAATGCAGGCACCTGCTTTGTGGGGTCAGGCCTGGTCAAGAGGGAGAGAAGGGAGTGATTATATCCCTAGAGATGGAGTTGGGAGAGCTTCGTGAAGTGGGGGCACGTGTATTGGAGTTTAGCAGCTGAATAGGAGTTTGCTCCCTGGGGCAGGGCAGGCTTGTGCAAAGGTTTGGATGCATCTCTCATAGGGGACACTGCCGGGAAACCACAGAGGCCTCGGTCTGCCCCAAGGGCCAGCAGGTGCGTTCCACCGGGTTGGGATATTGGGCAAGTGGGGACTGGACAGCTGGGGAAGCTGAACTCAAAACCAAGAGCATCCTGTGCAAAGGCCCTGAGGTGGGGAGACAGGTAGCAAACATAGAAGCCACCCCCCTTGTCCACTCGGTCCCCAGTTGTGCAGAGAAGCTGCAGCTGGATGAGCAGTCTTCCAGGAACCTCTTTGGGCCGCCCCTGGAGTCGGCCTTTGACCACGAAGATTTTACAGGTGATGAGGGAGCGGCTTTGGTGCATGGGCGGGACAGTGGGAGGATGGGCGGAGCTATACAAGGGTAGGTGATCCTGAATGGTCACCGTGAGGGTGGGTTGGGCTGGAGATAGGGTGTGTCGGAAAGGTTTCTTGTGAGTCAATGGGAAGATTGATGGGTCAGTGGGAGCGTCGGCGGAGCCATAGTGCAAGAGGGCGGGACCTGCCAGAAGGTGAGGCCTTTCTGGGCCTGGCAGTAGGTGAGTGGACGTGATATCTGCTTGTTCAAGGAGACAGGGCCATGGTTGTGTGGACCGATATTCCTAGGCATGGGCGTGGCTTGCAGATGACGGATGGGTCTCCTGTGGGCGGGGTTTGTAGCTGGCCACCCCTCCCTCCAGGCTCCAGCAGTCTAGGCTTCACCTCCAGCCCCTCGCCCTTCTCCTCCTCGTCGCCTGAGAACGTGGAGGACTCCGGCCTGGACTCGCCGTCCCATGCGGCTCCCGGCCCCTCCCCGGATTCCTGGGTCCCTCGCCCTGGCACCCCGCAGAGTCCACCTGGCTTTAGGGCGCCGCCCCCCGAATCGAGGGGTACAAGGCCTCTACCTCTGTCGGACTCGCCACAGCCCTTCGCATCGTCCCCGGGCCCCTGGGGACTGGAGACTGTGGCTGGAGGAGGTGAGTCGGGGGGCCGGGGATACCCCGAGTCTAAGAATTATGGGAGGCCTGGGGGAAAAACTGAGCACTCGCTGTGATTGGGCCAGCTCTGGGAGCCGGAGACACAGCCAGAACCACGTGGCCAGCCCCCACCCTTGCAGCCCCATAATAAGAACATTAACAAGGCAGGAGGTGGCAGGTGACTGGTGAGGGCCCAGAGGGTGGATCCCCTGAGGACGTGACATCTGGACTGAGATTTGGTGGAGGTGAAGACAGAGCTGTGTGTACAAGGACAGAAAGGATTTTCTTGGGGAGAGCCCAGCTGGTGCAAAGGTCCTGGGGCATGAGTGGTACAGGCTCTTTGAGGAGGCTGCTGTGACTGCCACAGAGTGATGGGGGTGGAGAGGAGAGGGAGATGTCTGCAGGGTAGGGATCCCAAGGAGCAATGTTGACTATGACCCCAGGTAAGGTGAGGAGCAACGTGAGGGTGGGCTGTGTGCCCTCCGAAGTTTTGGGATGGAGGGCGGGGGTGGGAGCCGGAGACCAGGACACTGAGTCCAGGTAAGGGATGAGGGGGAGAAGCAGCAGACAGACACGGATGAGAGGACATAGGCATCAGAGTAGATGGCTGGAAGGAGGAGGAGGGACAGCTATAGGGAAGAGGGAGAGGAAGGAGCTGGAGTGGGGGCATGTCCAGGTGGGGTATCTACAGATGACCGGTGAATGGTGAACCCCGAGTTCAGAGGGCCAGGTTGGAGCCTCCTCCATAGGCAGCTACATGAAGAGGGCATTGAAATTCAAGCAGGAGAGAAGGGAGCCCAGGGTTGAGCTGGGGCAGGGTTGAAGGGGTGGGAGGAGACGAAGGAGCAGCGTGGGCTCCTGGAGTCCTGAGTCAAAGGGACTGTGGGCTGTGACAGTTCAAGGAAGAACCCAGGGTGTAGTGGAGTCAAAACCTCAAAAACAGATAATTCCTGCCTCTCCCCCTGCCCCCCCCCACCCCCCGATGACATCTGGCAATGTCACCACTGGTGGAAAGGATTCAGTTGGCCTCTGGTGGATGGAGGCCAGGGATGCTGCTCCACATCCTATGGGGTACAGGATGTCCCAGCTGTCTAAATATTAGCAGGGTGGGCTGAGGGTGGGCAACCCCAGGTTGAGAGTGGCACAGTGTGGGTATGGGCAGGAGGTGCTGGGGAGACAGGAGAGCCTGGGGGAGCTGGCTGTAATATCAAGACTAGTTAATTTAGAAGACCCAGACACCAGCCAGGTTAGGTACTGCTCTTATTCCAGAGAGGAAGAAGGTGGTAGAAAACCAGATGTTCGATAAAAATCCCTGCCAAATCCCCACCAAATCCCCCTGGAGCTTGTCTGCCTCCTGAGCAACCAGCTCTTGCTTGCCTACCCTCACTGATGGGAAACTCACCCCTTATCAGTCACCATTCTGGTGTCTAGAGGGGCTCAGGATTGTAGATGGCAGCTGCAGTCCTGTCCAGAACCTCAGACCATCAGGGGGTCTTCCCCCAAATACACCAAACTCCCAATTTGGGCCTGAGTTCCCTCCCCTGGGGAGGTAACATCTCAGCCAAACCTGCTCTCATGCTTGCTCCCCAGACCTTATGGCTGTGCCTGCTGACCCCACAGCTCGGGACGGCTTGGCAGCCCCACCCCGGAGACCCCGCTCCAGAAAGGTGTCCTGCCCCCTCACACGCAGCAACGGGGACCTGGTAGGGTGAGGGACATGGAGGGGCTGGGCTGGGTTGGCTCTGGACTCAACCTGGGGTGCTGCTCCAGGCACCCGCAGCCCAGCCCCTCTCCTTTGTTTGCAGTCTCGGTCCCTGAGCCCCTCTCCACTGGGCTCTTCGGGCCCCAGCACCGCCCCAGAACTGCCTGGCTTCTCCCAGACAGGACACGGTACGTGGAGTAGCCCAGTCTCCCCTGAGCCTCAGTTTCTCCACTTGGGTGGGCAGCTAAGTGATCCAGTGGAGGCCCCATGGGCAACTTCTACAGCCTGGATTCTGTGTCTACTTTGTCTGTCTGTCCCCCTCTCCTATTCCCAGGGGTCTCCCGGGGTCCGAGCCCTGTGGTCCTGGGCTCCCAGGACACCCTGCCCGTGGCCACTGCCTTCACAGAGTACGTCCATGCCTACTTCCGGGGCCACAGTCCCAGGTACAGGATGATGGGGGACAGCGTGGACAATAACGGGCAGACGGAGTGCTGTGTGTCTGAGCTACTGTGGAAGAGCCTCAAACACTGAGATGAGCCCCCAGAACCCTGGCCTAAGGGCAGTGGGAGCCATGGAGGGTGTGTGAGCAGGGCTGGGCATTGTTGTAGCCAGTTTAGAGCAATGTCTTGAGGCCACTGTTAAGTGCTCATTCTTAAGAGCAGAGACCAGGCCCATGGAGGGGCAGTTAAGGGTGAGTTGATTAATCTGGAGGCAGGACCCTGCAGAAAAGGCCTTAAAATAAAAACACAAAGAATAACAGAGCCTTAGACCTGAAACCCAAGCTGAGAATAATTGTAATACTGAGGGCTTTGCTTTGAGCTATCTGGCAGCCTGGGGGAAAGAGAACTAGGGAAATGGGTACTCCTGCCTCCTACCTGGTGCCTATTCTTCCTGGGGCCTACACTGCTTTCAGGGAAGTTCAGGGTAAAGATGGCAGGTATGGTCATGGCCTTGCTGTTTCTGAGGGGTCCGGGAGGAGGAGGGACACAGGGTGCTGAGGCACTAGAACGTTGAGCCAATGCCCTGCCCCTCACCCACACCCCAGCTGCCTGGCTCGAGTAACTGGGGAGCTGACCATGACCTTCCCTGCTGGCATCATCCGTGTCTTCAGTGGGACCCCACCCCCGCCTGTTCTCAGCTTCCGCCTGGTACACACAGGCCCCATTGAACACTTCCAGCCCAACGCTGACCTGCTCTTCAGGTACTGTGCGAGGAGAGGGGCCCAGGGCTCCCAGAGGCATGAGGGGCCAGAAGCTGCCCAAACTGGGAGCACTGCCTCCTGGGATTGCTGTGTGGCCCTGGGCAAGCCTCTCTCCCTCTCTGTGCCTCACCTTCCTTCCCTCCTTTGCTCCCCATCCATTCCTGCTGGGGGGCATGCTTTGCTGTGCCCAAGGTGAGCTGGGAATCTGCACTTTGGGGCAGACGGGTGGCTGGGCAACTAGGAGTGTCTCTTGGCGGTGTGGTGATTATTCCCCGTGTCTGCAGCGATCCCTCCCAGAGCGACCCTGAGACCAAAGACTTCTGGCTCAACATGGTAGCTCTGACAGAGGCCCTGCAGCGCCAGTCAGAGCAGAACCCAGCCGCCTCCTACTACAACATAGTGCTACTGCGATACCAGGTGGGCTGCCTGGAGGAGGCGAAGGGGTGGCGAATGAAGGGTAACCCTTGGGAAGGCTAGGATAGGTGGTGTCGGTCCTCCACTATTATCCATGGCACCATCATGCAAATATGAATGAAGAGGCCCTTCTGGAAGACTCTGCTTGGGGTTGGGGCAGGTGACTCAGGGCCCAGCATTCCAGCAGGTGACGGACTTTGTTAGAACAAGGTACTCTCCTGCCCTCTGCTGGCGGTGCAGTGAAATGCAGGCTTTGATTCCATTTTCCCAGGAAGGAGCCCTGGTGGTGGGTGCGGTGAAGGGTGGGTGACAAAGGGTAGGGCCACTGAACAGTGCCCAGTTGGGCAGAGCAGGATGACCCAAGATGTGTCCTTTCTGCTGTCCCCACTCCTCCTAGTTCTCACGCCCGGGGCCTCAGGCAGTGCCTCTGCAGCTCAGCGCGCACTGGCAGTGTGGGGCGACCCTCACTCAGGTCTTGGTGGAATACGGCTACCGACCCGGTGCCACCTCCGTGCCCACACCACTCACCAACGTCCAGATTCTGCTGCCTGTGGGGGAGCCTGTGACCAACGTCCGCCTGCAGCCAGCCGCTACCTGGTGAGGACATGCAGAAGGCCCCGAGCAGCTCAGTGGTGCCCAGGGCCCCAACATCCCCTCTTGTTATGTGCTCTGGGCCTGGTGTGTCCACTGTGAGCTCACTTGGCTGAGAACCATAGGGGATGTTGTTAACACGTGGGGTGGCTATCCCTCCAGGTGGGGACCGCCATCATCCCACCTCCAGGGAAAAGGGGGCGTTGGGCACAGGGGTCTGTCTCCTCTCTGAGGTCACACCAGCACTTGGGTGCAGCTGCCCACTCTGGGCCCGGGGCATTCACTCCCTCCCCACCATCACCTTCATTTTGTATGAAATAAAGAACTGGCCTGAATCAGCCAGACTTAATTTGAAAAGACTACAAAGCTATGGGGCCTTCGGGTGCCAATTGCTCCACATCCCACACCCATCTCACACATGGGGAAGCTGAGGCAAGTGAGGGGACTTGGCTTCTGGGGTCACATAGTCCAGAGGAGACTGAACTGGGACCTGGGATTCCCAGGGTCCTGTCATGGGGAGACCTAACCAAGTTTCTCTCTATGCCAGGAATCTGGAGGAGAAACGGCTCCTATGGAAACTTCCAGATGTGTCTGAGGCAGGGGGTGAGTTATGGTTGTGCAGGAGGGCTCTAGGGCTCAGGTGAGACAGGCTTCTCTAAACTGGGGGGCAGAAATGGGGATGTGTGAGGAGTGGGGAAGTGTCTGGGAGGGATTGAAAGGGCCTTGACAACTGAAGGGGAGGACCCCACGGGCAGGTTCAGAAGGTCAAAGGCCCTGAGTTTTGCCTTTTGCAAACCACACAGCCCCACAGGGTCAAGCGAGGCATAGGGGGTGGGGGTTGGCACAAGAGGAGATCAAGCGGGCAGACAGAGGTCACAGATCAAGGGACTCGTGGGACTGAAGAGGATTAGCAGGAGAGGGCACTGCTGACCTCAGGCCCCCTTAGGCTGCGGCCGCTTGTCTGCCAGTTGGGAGCCACGTTCAGGACCCAGCACACCCAGCCCTGTGGCTGCTCAGTTCACGAGCGAGGGGACAACCCTCTCAGGCGTGGACCTGGAGCTGGTGGGCAGCGGCTACCGCATGTCATTGGTGAAGAGGAGGTTTGCTACAGGTATGCCCCAATCCACCGTGCACCTGAAGACCATGCTTCTTCTGGGGGCCAGGGGAGATATTTGGGATGCTTGGGAAGGACAGGTGGGTATTGGGGCCTGGAAATGCCAAAGGAGGGGGATTATGTGTCAAGCTATCCCCCAGAGGGCATCGTCACCAAGTCCCAAACTGGGGAGCCCCTCTGCCACCTCCCCCGCCACCGTGCTTCTGCCCCCAGAAGGGGCTGCTGGGGCCTTGGGAACCTGAATCATGGGGGTGTTTTTGAGGATCAGGGACCCCAGGATCAAGGTGAGGACCCCACTCACAGCCCCGCCTCCACAGGGATGTACCTGGTGAGCAGCTGAGCCCCTGACTGTGCCCTGCCTGGTGCTGCCTGCCTGCTGGCAGGGCCCTGGGATCCCCCACCTCGGCCTCCCCCGAGGCCCTCACACCTTGGAGAGGAGCCCTATGCTCAGCCTGTCTGAGCCCGAAGCTGCTCCTCCTTACGCCAATCCCACACAGGTCCCTGACCTTTTAATGTTCTTTGAAGAAACACTTTATTTTCTAATAAAATGTAAAAGAGACTTTTTCTGCTCCCAGAAGTTTCATTCATGTTGCTGAAGAAGATGGATGAGTGGGGGAGATGTGATATCCCTTGTATTCCCCGCCTCCCCCAGCCCCCACCTAGCCTGTGCAGAATGACACTGGGGGACAAGACATGGACACTGCCAGCTCCGTGGACATCCCCACCTCCCTGCATCCTTCTAGTCCGTGAGCTCAGAGCTGGCTGGTGGGGAAGAATGAGCACTCGAGGAACCCAGAATAATGTCAAAGATTTTCTAAGGAGGGGGCATTATGAATGAGACTTTGAGGTATGAATAGGAATTTGTGGGATGGGAATGGTCCCCCTGTTAGAGGGCTGTCATGAGGTGGTTTAGGATGCCCAGGTCTCTTGCACCTGAGAGCCCTCCCAAACTGAGGGTTGGATCACAATATATATCACCTGCTGGATGATCACCCCAAATTGGTGAGTGACATAATAGGAACTTGTTTTCATTGAGGTGAAATTCACAGAACAGAAAATGAATCATCTGAAGTGCACAATTCAAGGGCATTTAGCACATTCCCCACCTCTGTCTCATTCCAGAACATTCCACCCCCACGAGGTGCTCTGTCCCCAGGAGCACTCCTCCCTCCCCTCCCCAGCCCCTGACACCATGAATCTGCTCTCTATCTATGGACAGGCCTGTTCTGGACGTGTCACATCAGGGGTCACTGTCCAAGATCTGATTGTGATGGAAAGTCCATGTGCGCTAAATATTGGACAATCACAGGTCGAGAGTACTGCCGAGACGGCTCTAGGGACACTCTTATTTGCTCATAGGACAGTTTATATAAATATTAATATATCTGCTGCCAGAGTAAGATACGACCACACAAATATTAGTTGCAAGTTACACACAGGCTTTATTCCTCACAAGTTCCTGACGCCTGGGTTCAGCTTAGAAGAGGCCCCATGGCGATCTTCTAACAGCAGCTGCAGCGATGAGTTTTGACTGGTGAAGAGCTGAGCGTCCGACGGGACGCTGGAGAGCAGAGGCCTCCAACCACTCACCGCTCACGTCATAGGTCTACATTGGAGTCTAGGCGACTGACGCGTTTGAAGTGGGAGTCCCTTTAATAGCTTGAATCCACAGCCTATCAGTTGGGTACCTTCGGGGTTCTGTTATCACATCTTAACGTTCACTTTACATGTCACATTTTAACATACATTGATGTGTCAGGACACTGCTGACGTCTTAGCTATCAGCATAGGTTTACTGTGTTTACTAAACACAGGCAAGGTTCCGCGCACGTTTGTAATAGTAACATAGTATTGCATCAGAATATTTCAAACAACTTCAGAATAATATTGTAACAGTCACACACAGTGTGGCCTTTGCGTCTGGCTTCTCTCAGTCAGTGTCCATGGTGGTGCGTGCCTGGATGTCACTCTTGTTCACGCTGAAGTGTCCTTCAGCCGCTGGTGGACATGCGTTATTTCCCTTTTTTTTTTTGAGTGCTGCCCAGCACAGGTGTTACAGTTGTTATCTGAACACCTGTTTTCAATTCCTTGGAGTATATTCCTAGGCACAGAACTGCTGGGTTCTGGCTAGAATTTGAGCCCCCGCCCTCTAGCACCTGAATCTGCTCTGGAGGCTTTTAGAGCAGCTGGGTGGTCTCCCAGCCTCCACCATCTGACAGGCTGTATTATCAGTCTCCCAGGCAGCAGGGCTGGGCGCCCTGCCCCTCCCCCCACCCCGCCCCCACCCCCACCCCGGCTGCGGAAGTTGCCAGGCTGCAGGAAGGGGCGCACCAGGTGAGGGGTGGCTAGGAGGGCGGGACAGCCCCCTCCAGATCCAGCGTTTGATTTAGGATCCTCTTTGGGGGGTTAGGAGCATGAACTCAGAAAACTCAAAGCCCCAGAGGGCAGGCAAGGACTCGGACTTAAACCCGGGTGTAGATGTCTTCCCGCGGCCGCCCCGCCGCCCCACCGCCTCTTCAGACCCCAAAATCCAACACAAGCCGCTGTTCCCCACCTCCATACATGGATGTTCCAGGCGTTCACCTTGGCTTCCAAGAGGCAGTTTCAGTCCTGAGCTGGCTCTGCACTCAAAAACGCCCCAACTAGAGGCTCCTGGACATAACTGCTCTCTTTAAAGACGATTAAACTGAGGCACAGCCGGACCCTCCCCCTTTTCCTCCTCGAAAAGAAGTAGGGAGGTGGGAGGGAATAGGGGGTGTCTCGAACCACCACTATCCCAGAACTCCCCCAACCCAGAGGTCCCAACCCCAACATGGCAGGACTTGAAACTTCTAAAAACTCAGATGGGGTTGGATGTGGGGGCGGGGTGGGGGGCGGCGTTCCAATCTTCACCAGCCCCAGCAATCTTTAAATCTGGCTTTCAGTGGCTACATATGCCAACTCACGACCTCCGGGCTCCTAGGACAGGACCAGCGTTCTGGTTTTGGGATCTAATAAAGTCCTTCAGTGACCCCAGGAGCCACTGGGTGCAGCCGGCTGCCCTTCAGTCGCTTTTCGGGGCACTGGCGCGGAGAGCCGCTGGGAGAGCGGCTTGCACACCTCGGGCGCGGGGAGCTCACTCCTGCTGGGCGGAACCAGGTGGGGTACGAGCCAGGAGGGGCCGGAGGCGGTGCCGCGGACGGGAGGGAAGGGGCGGGGCCGGCCAGGGGAACTAAGTTCAGACGCCGGGAAACTCTCGCCCGCCCGCAGAGGGGCCAGGCCAAGGCTGGAAGGAGAGGGCCGGGCGGGGCTGGGGGCTCAGGTGAGACCCTTCCTCCCACTCGCGGATCCAGAGGAGTCTGCTAAGGGGCCGGAGGCTGGAGCGTTGTCTGGGGGTGAGTGTTGGGGGACTCCAGGCTCTGCAGGATGGTGAGGAGTAGGCAGGAATGGGGGAACTCGGGTTTCCTGCAGGTCCCTGGGGTCCGGTCTCCCGGAAAACGCCAAGATCCATACCCAGGTGGCCTTCAACCATTCTAACAGTAACCACCAGCCTTAACAAGAGGAGGGGCGTTTGATGAACGAGGAAACCCTCACTTCTAGCGTGTGGGGCTGATTGAGGTCACCTGGGGCCTTGATGGAACCTGACCATAGAGGGGCATCCGGGGATCCCCGCCCCCTCCTAGGATAGGGCGGGATCCATTGGAGGAGTGGAGGGCAGGGGGTCTGCCCTGACCATTACCATCACTACTGTGGTTGAAATGGTTAGCTCACGGATTGGGAGGGTCTGGGCAGAAACTGCAGTGGAATCCCAGGTTCTGTTGATTATTGTTTCGTAAGCTGCTCTCTTGCGGTGGCCCCAGCTCTGCCAGGATCTGGGCCACGCTGGGGCCAGGCTTCCTGGGGGCCCAGCTTCCTGATCAGCTGGCCCTCGCTCCTTGGACTGGTTGAACACAACCCAGTTCCCCCTTGGCATTCAGGACAGTGTCCCCTGAGGATGCTGGGGCATTTAGCCCAAGGAAGCTTTTATCACGGGGCCGCTGCTGGCCTTTGGTGGGTACTTCCTAAGTGATTATGTCTCCTAGCCTCAGTTTTCATGTGTTAGGTGGACCGCGGTGAAGTCCATATGTGTGAAGGTCACTCAGTGACCCAGGGAATGACAGCCATTACTGTAACTATTGATATCCATTATGAGTGGATCACTAGTGACTTTTCCAGGTTTCTGACCAGCTTTCTCTCTGGCTCAGATTGTTTTTCACACCCACTTTTCAGATGGGGAAACTGAGGTTCCCCTAACCCCACCCTCACCCGCCATGGGAGCCAGGGGAAGCTGGGGTCACCCATTCTGCTGCCTTCTCTTGTTTTCACAGCTGTGGCTCCACAGGCTCTGAATGAGTTTGGAGGAAGAGGTGGCACCTAAAGCAGGTGCTGGGCCCCCCACTTGTCCCAGGGAAGCTGTTCATATTTACCCAACTGAGCCCAGATGCCCTCCTTTCCCTTCTCCCCCACTCCCAGGGTTTGGAACTTCCTGCCAAGTCCCTAAGGTGTTGTGGGACCAAGAGGGGCCCTGGAACTGCTCTGCTGCAGGTCAGTTCTCAGGGAAATCCATCTGGGCCAGAGGGGACCAAGTGTAACTCCTCTCCCTGCCACTGGCCCCCAAGGCTGAGTGGCCACCATCCCCATGAGCCAGGGAGAATGCCAACTATGATCCTGCTTCATCCTGGGAGTCTGACCGTTTTGGTTGCCCCCTGTGACAAGAAGCTCTGTACCAACAGCAAAGTAAAGGAAGCTTCAACCAGGTGGTGGTTAAAGGCACCTAGTGCGTTCTGGAGCCTCTCTGAAACTTCGTTTCTCTATACTTACGAATAAGACATGGCAACCCGCTGTGGCTGAGCTGTTAAGGTGCAGGCCATGTGAAGGCCAAGGACCAGATGTGAGACCCAGGGACTGGAGAAAGAAAAAGAAAGCAAGGAACTAGCCTGATACAGCTCTGTCTTGCAGAACAGGTACCAGATGTGGACAAGCAAGGGGTGAAAGGCTGTAGCATGACCCAGCACATTGTTGTTAATCCTCATTATATGGCTCATCGTGTTCCCCTTGGTGACATTTACAATGCTGTAAATATTGTACAGGCCCCGGAAGGGGCCCTGCCCAGCCCACAGCGTGAGGGTCCTTCAGGAGACCTGGGTCCCCGGGATCCTGGGAAGAGATACATGAAACCAGGAGCCAGAGTTTCCCCACCTAGGAAGTGAGCCCAGATGCCCTTCAAGGCTCAGCTGGGGAAAAGCTGGCATTTAATGAAGGGTGTATCCTCAGTATCCTTCCCTGGCCCTCTCCCAGGTAGCCCCTGTACTATGAGTCACCCGTGATGACCCTGGAGCCAGAGAAGCAAATCCAAAGAGCCCTGTCACCGCACCCCACCAAGAATCTTGGGTGGATGGTTGCATAAAATACACTTGCAAAAGCATTTTACTTAACAGGGTCTGCTTGTAAAGAGTTGGCTTAGGAATTGTTATTTATTGGGTTTAATCTTACTTTTTTTTTTTTTTTTTTTTCTCTTTGCAAAAGCATGGCTTTCTCCTCGTAAATGGGTCTGACCCATCATTACTGGAAAGTCAAGTGGGTAATGAGCCGTGCAGGCTCACCCTCAGGTCCTGTAAGCCTCGTTACAGATCCTTCTTCCTGCCTCTGGCAGGACGTGGATGTCCTGTCTATATCCAACTCGCCCACCTGGGAATAGAGCCCAGGGTCTTCTCGAGTGTCCCAGGGGCGCGTCCACACACCAGGAGCTCTCGCCCTGAACCTACTCAACCCCAGAAATGTGCTGCCTCTCTGCACCCCCTTACCTTCTACCCCACAAGTTCAGAGTGGTGCCCAGGACCTTGGCAGCCGTGGCCACACTCGATGCCCTGGTGCAGCTATGCTGCCCATATTAATGTTGGTGCTTCCTCTAGGTGTTGTTTAGAGAAATGGCAGGTGTGTGTGCTCCTCCAGCCATTTCTGGGTCATTATGGGGTTCTTCCGGATGCTTCTGTCACCCCACCCTGCAGTTCACCTTTGGGCAACCTCAGAATGTTATATGGCCCTGGTCCACATCCCAGGGGTTGGCCTTGATGTGACAGAGCCTCCAAGGCAGTGCTAGTGGCTCCATCATGGTTTAAAGGCAGTGGTGGTAGGCAGCAGGGTGTGAGCAGGCGGGGGACTTCTCACCTGGATTTCTGGACACTCAAGGGAAAGTGACCAGAACAGGGACTTCCCAGCTGGTGGCTGACACCTGGTCAGGACCAGAGGGCTTCTGTTGCCAGGTCAGCCCTTCCAGATCCGAAGTGCCTTATGTTCAACAAGTAGTGAATAGTGATGAGGGCAAGGCATGTGTTTGTGACTATTCAGTGGCTGCTTTTATTGGTGCCTCGGGGCTGTTGAGTGACTTGTTCATAAACCTTGTGATCATATTAATATCAGACCAGTTAACTGTTGTCTGATGGCTACAGCTTGAACAACATGGGTTTGAATGTGTGGGTTTGAACATAGAACATCGACGATGAACACAGGGCGTCTATTTTCTCTTCCTTATGATCCTCTTGTTTTTTGTTTTTAAAGCAAAGGTACAAGCAGGAATGAAGGTAAGCAGGCAGGCAGAAAGCGAGAAGGAAGAAGCATTTATTTTATTTAGTTGTTTATCTTGGTTGTCCCCCCAGCTCTGGCTTATGAACCCCATTTCTTTGGATAAACATGAACTATGTCCAGTGGCCTTATCCACTAGGCAACCGCAGTGCACCGGGGTCCTAATAACCTTCCCTTTCCTCTGGCTTACTTGATTCTAAAAATCAATATATAAGGGTGTGCCCGGTGGCCTCGCAGTCTAGCACACCTGGGAGCAGTCCCACATACATCCCAAGGTCCTGGGTTCAAGACCCAGGGCTGGGGGAGCAAGGGGGCGGGAGGGGGACACAACAAATATGAACAACTAAATAAAAATAAATTAAAAAAAGAGCTCTTCCTCCTCTTTCTCTCTTCCTTCCTCCCTGTTTGCCTGCTCGCCTTCATCCCTGCCTGTACCTTTAAAGATAAAATCAATATGTAATACATAGAACACACATCTGTGTTGATTGTTTGCATATCAGATGAGGTTCCCCTCAGCAGCAGGGCACTTGTAGTCAAGAGTGGAGAAGTGGAAAGTTATACCTGGACTTTTCTCGGTGCTGGGTCAGTGTCAACTTTATTTCTCTGGTCTTCCTGCATATCTCACAGCTGTTCATTCTTACTGCTGCCGTTTGGTGCTTTAGCACATGGGGACTGTTTGGAGCCAGGAAGATTCTGGGCCTCTAGGTCCTGCCTCCCATTCCCCCGCACCCCGGACTGAATCTCCTGTACCTGGTTGGGACCAGTGGCAGCTGTGGGCAGGGGTGGGTTAGAGGGTCAGGCTGATGGGAGGCACAAGATAATGACTGGTATGTGGGTCATCAGTAATTTTCCCTCCTGCAGCAAAAGTGATGGGCACTTGGGGACAGACTGCCACGCTCTGCCCCCTGCCCACCCCCCACACTCAGGGTTGCAGGCTGGTGAGTAGATGGACTGTGACAGGAGGAGATAGGAGAGATGTGAGCTCATCCCCATGTCCTGGGGCAGTGAAAGCTGGGAGGTTGGGGCCCACTCTAAGGAGGTGACATGTACTCTAAGGAGGTGACAAGGGTTAAGACCAAGGACCAAGGAGAGTCTGGGAGAAGAGGAGGGCAGAGTGTCCCTCAGGAAGAAGGCATGTACATACACTGGACTTGGAGATGGCCTAACCTGAGTATTTAAAGGGCCATGAAGGTGGAGGGGACCCCAGAGGGCAGAGGTTGTTGAGGTGAGGGGAGTGAGGGCTGAGAGGACCCACATGTGGCCACTGTACCCCAAGGGGAGGCTCTTGGTCAAGCAGCTTTCCACATGGCACTGGAGGCTGAGGGCTATGGGTTATCACCCTGGGCCCCACAGTCCCAGGTCATCCCTTTGTGAGATGCTCAGAGATTTCTCACACTCCTTCCTCATTCTTTGCTTCCTTCTCCTTTCCCCTCACCCAGGCCCCACACCTCACAGCTCCATGACAATTTCAGAACCAATCCACTTCCCTGTACCACTTCCTGCCCCTCTCCAGACCCCCAGATTCCTCTGCCAGGTGGCTGTGCAGATCCCTGTGTCTGCCTGGAATATTCTCCCCACCCTGATTCCAGTATTCACAGGTATTCTTTTTTTTCAAATGGTAAATATCTATTTCCCCATTATGTTTTTTATTGTAATAATTATTCTGCACATTAAAATAGTTTCCTATTTATAGGTTCCCCATTTCTTAGATATATGTCAACACACCAGGCCCTCAACCAAATCACCAAATGTTCTTCCCCATTGTCTAGTGGGCTCCGCCACCATTTACCCTCGCCTGCCCCATTCCCTTTTGGTCACCTCAGCTCTGTTGCAAATGTTTCAGGGTTGGTTATATTTTGTCTGTTCCTTTGTTTTATCTCTTCACATTCCATCACGGGTACTCTTAAAAGCATAGATCTGTGTTGTCCCCTCTCCCTCTCTCAACCTCCATGGCTCCCCATTGCTGCTCATGGGCACCCCCAGATCATCATGGTCTGTCACTTCTGACCCTCATTCTCACCCTGCCAAGCCCCAGCAGCCTCCTCAGTGGACTTCCAACACCCTTCACTCCACTCACCCCAGGCCCTTTACACCTGCTGTACCTGCCTGGGAAACCCTTCCCCCTGGGCTCTACTGGAGGCAGGGGGCTCCCAATCCTCCCTACTGCTCCCCACAGACCCCTCCTCCTTTAACAACCCTTCTCACAGTTGTCATGAAACAAGTCACTTCACATTTCAATATGATAAACAGGGTGCTGACTGTGTCTGGGCCACGTCCCAGCACCCTGCATACAATCGGTGCTTAGTGAACACTCCGTGATCTGTGGGTCATTATGACAACTCAGAGGGGTGTTGAACAGCCCAGGGCCCCGTTGTTTGTCCTTGGTCAGTGTTTAGTGCATGGTGCTGTGAGAGTATGGAAGGTTCTGCAGTGCAGGCATTTCCTGGTGACACCATATGGTGGGAAATATGGGGTGGATATTGGCTCAGTCATGCTTGACTCTGATCTCTGCACCCTCTATGGCTCCCTCTTTCAGGGTCTTTAAGGGTCTGGTTCCATCCCCAGTCTCAGAAATCATCCCAACTCCCAATTCTACTTTTCAGCAAAATAAGCTGCATGCAAATCTTTGAATAGACCTCATTTTGTTTTCCCTTAACACTTTGACCTTTGCTCTTTCCTCCGCTTGACCACCCCTCTTTGAACTCCTGTGCATCCTTCAAAGCCTCAATGTTCATATCCTATTCCTTTCTTCTGGCCTATCTGTGAATCCATAAGTGTTTGACTCTGTTTCCCCCAGATGGAGAGGCTCCTGAGGGGTTAGGCCCAGGGTTGAGACTTCTCAGGTTCCCTAACAAACCATTTGTTGAATGAATAAATGAATGGTTTTCCTATGTGTTTTGGGGTAAGAGCTGCTGAGACTCTTCTCAGGGCTGAAGAAACTGGAGACAAAATGAGTTGCTGTGGTAATACGAGGCACTCCCAGGCCACCTCCGGGCTTTTTGAGCCCAACCACTTGCCATCCACAAAATAGGGGCGGTGATCCCTGTAGGTTCAGGGTCACTCAAGAGATCAGACAGGCACAGGGAGTAAGCAAATTGGGCGTTTATTAGCAGGAAGCAGAGAGAGAGAATGGAGTCAGCCAAAGGAGACTAAGACTCCCGATTGGTTGTTTCAGGGGCAGAGACTTTAAGCACAAAAACTGCAAGAAGGAGAGAGGGTCATTAGGTTGGGGTGTCAGTTTCTGATTAGATGAGGCAAGTTGACCTTTAAGCTGATAGGTGTCAGTTGTTGCTGAGGCTGACCAGTGCTGGTGAGGTGACCCATTGCTGCTCTTAGTCATCTGTACATCGGGTGTGGCCGCATTTTGCTGTGGGGGTAAAGAGACTGCAAGATTATCTTGGTTCATCTTGTTTTCTTGTCCAGCCAGGTCTTGCCATATCTGCTGTAAACTGCTGTCTGTGTCAGGATGAACTGGCTGCCTTCCGTTACCCTCCCTGCGCCTCGCCCCAGCACCCGCATTGGAGTTCAGACCCAGTAAATTCAGAATGAGCAGCCATTGGGTTTTAAAAGTACACTAATCCATTTTACAGGGAAACCTGGTAAGGGTGGGGGTCAAAAAATCAACCCAGGCCTGGGTGTGGCTCCTCTCCACCCACCTGGCCCTACTAGCTAGGGCTCCAGTCACTGTCAAGTGACTTGAAGGAAGTAATACCAGGAGGAGTTCCTTCCTTGGTGAAGTTGGGCCCCTGACCTTCAGTATCTCCCTCAGCAGCTTTAAGGTCCCAGCCTCTCGGACAGTAAGACAGTAGAACATGTTGATAGCGTTCCACCACAGAAACACCCACAGATTTCCTGGAGCAGGCTGGCAGAAAGAGGGGCCCAAAGTTTCTTACTGTGCCAGCCCGGATGTGGGAGTCTGTGAGGTTGGCACAATTTCCTGCCTGAGATTTTAAAGGGCCATGACTTCGCTGGGAGCCTGGATGGATGGGAACGGGAAGAAGATCTTGGATGTATTAATGGAGACTTAGTACTCCGGTAAAAGGAGGGGAAGCTGCTCTCTCCTGGTTCTGCCCCCCTCCCCCCAACTTGTACTCAGACTCCACGGGAGCCTCATGGGAGCTGGGAGGATGGAGAATCCTCAGGATTCCTCCACTTAGACCTGGAAATACCAGTGGCCAACAAAGTATCTTTCATATGCAAAGAGTTCTTACAGATAAACAAAAAAATTCAGCTTTGTTGGAAAGAATGAAAACCCAAATGTCCCCACCACCACAAGTTCTTTTTTTTGTTTTTTTAAATGAAGAATAGGCAGGCAAACAGGAAGAGAGAGGAAGAAGAAGTACTTTATTTTTATTCAGTTATTCACATTGACCTTTCCCCCAGCCCTGGTTCCTGAACCTGGGACCTTGGGATGGCTGTGGACTGCTGGTGTACTAGACCACCAGGCCACCAGGACGCACCACAAGTTCCCTTTCTGATCCCAGTAATAGGAACTGTTTTGTTGTTTTCCTTCCTCTCCCTCTTTCCCCGTCCCCAGTGCCCAGGTTTGAGTTGTAACGTGTGTATTTACTGAGGTCTCCTTCTGGGCTTTAGAACTTACAAAACACATTTCCAGAGAACCAATCCTTAACCATGTAGGCTTGATTTTTTTTTTTTTCCACTGAAGACATATATACCTACTCTATAAATAAGCCATAATAAATCTCACACAACTCCTAGGATGAATTTATCTAAATCTGTATCAAGATACTTGCAAAACCCCTTATCTTATGAGTTTTCATTTTAAGTTCTCTTTTCTAGCTTCTGTCTTGGTTTAAATCAGACTTTGACACTGTGAGCCACTGGACACTTGCTGTCACCATCCTCGGGGGGGGGGAGGTGGTTGGTGGGTGTCCTGTTGCCTGTAGGGTGTTCATGTAAGCAGTATCCTTGGTCCCCCCCCCCCACACTCCCAAGATGTCTTTAGCCATCCTGCGCCACTACCTGCTCAAGTTGCAAAACCCCGAAATACCAAGTGTCCCTGGTTGGCGGCAGAACTGCCTCCGGTTGAAAACCAGAGGTGTGATTCCAAGATGCAGACCGGGGAGGGGGTATGTCTGGAGAAGGCACTGAGATCTCTGGTCTGGATTCCTCTTTGGTGACTTGTCTTGCTACTGCCTCCTGGCAGTGAGGTCTTTCCTGTCCTGGGATCTTAAGACACTGCCTGGTTTGTCTAGGAACCCTCCTTTCTCATCATCCTCTCTGAACTTGGGCTGTCCTGCAGCTCAGAAAAAAAAGTTCTAGGACTCAGTTCATTCTTAGCCCGGATGCCACAGCCACGAGACAGATTCTGGGCTGCCCCGTAAGCAGGGACGTAAAGTTGCAGACTCTACCGGTTCATTCCTGCCTCAGGGCCTTTGCTGGTGCCATTCCCTCCTCTGGTACCCTTCCCCACAACCCTCAGTCATACTGACTTCTCCGTGATTTCCACATCCCAGCTGGAATATGAGCTATACCTCCAAATCCTAACCTACCAGCACACCCCACCTCCTCCCTGGCATTTCATGGAGGGTTTTTGTCAGCGTGTGAGCCCCTCGAGTGCAAAGAGACTGAGATATCCCATGTCTTGTCGCTCAGGGTGTTTCCAGCTCCCAGGAGGTGCTAGGCACACAGACGCATGTAAATATTATCTCGAGTGAATGAATGAACATGTAAACTGAGAGTCCGTGCTTTTCCAGATGTGACAACCAAGCATTCTGTCATTCACGCAGCATGCATTTACTGAGCATCTACTGTGTCACCAGCATTGTTCCAGGGGCTGGAGATGAAGTGGTGAACATGAAGTGGGATTTGGGATCCAGAGGCAAAACAATCAAGAATTCTTAGGCTTTTTAATTGGCATGGTGTAGTAAGTTTATTAAAGGATGAGCGAAAGAAACAGCACGGGAGACAGACCTGTGGGTCAGGAGAGAGCTGCTGTATTAATCATTAATGGGCCAGTCAGATATATAGCTTGGCTGGGCATTGGGGCAGGCTAGTTAATTACTGAGAATAAGAATGGAGCACTTTAGCCATGGAGAATTTAAATGATAGTGACAATCAAACAAAGAGTAGTGGCTTTTGGTCTCAGGTAGGAGGAGGACATCTTATGGAATTTTTCAGGAATCCGTAATAGTTTCTGATGCTGGTACTCTTGAAAGACTTTATGGCCTTTTGTTTTCTGGGAGGCTTGTCCTGTCTGCTTACATGCTGGTTTGAAATGCTTAGGAGACTATAGAAATGCAACATCTCATTCTAAATTGTCCTCAACAAACAGGTTGCTGGGAGCCCCTGTTGGTGAGGAAATGCATAGGAAACATACATCTTGGAAGTCTGATGATGTGTTTCAGGACTGAAATGTCTGTGGGAGAAGGAAAAGTAGAAACTGGTGGTTATCGGCGTTACTGTTTCCACCTCAGAGTCTCCTTCTCCCTGGGCATGGGATAAAGTGGAGGCAAGAGCTGTGTAGAAATCTGGGCACCTGCACAGGAGCGTGCCCACTCTGTTTGAGGTAGAGATGCCCCAGCAATGCTCTTACATGGGGCTCTTTTGCCTATTTTATATTGAGGTTCCGAGAACTTCGCGTCTTTCCCAGGTCACAGCAGAACTATGGAGTGAGATCGGAATCCCATTTCCAGGAGGCATCTGGCTGAAAAGGCCTTGGCCAGGCAAGTGCAGCCACAGGAATGGGCATGTTGGGGAGACAGCATGTGTACAAGGAGAGAAGTCCTATCCCCTGCTCCAGCAGCAATTGAGGCTCTAGATGGAGATGCTTTTCTAGATGCTTTTCCTGATCCCCAGGCAATTGCTGGGTGGGTTGCCAGGGCTGCAGGGGCCCTTTAGAACCCACAGACAGCCCCACAGTGTTCAGGTGCCTCTGGAGAGACCCATGAGACCCCAGACCAGTGCAGACACCCTGAGGCAGGCTGAGGTCAGTGCTAAGGGTCACATGTTCATTCAATAGCCACTTGTTGGATGCTGCTGGATACAGGTCCAGAGTGATCCCTTCACACTGCACAGCCCTGTGATTGATGACTACTCAGACACCCCTCTATAGCTAAGGACCCCAAAGCCCAGGGTACAGGGGACATATAGCCGGGAAGTGGAGGAGTCCTGATTTAAACCCAGGAGCTGGGCTTCAGCATCTGCTTTGGAACACTGGGGTGTTTTGCATCTCTCTGGAGGAAGTCCTGCTTTGGGTCTAATCCAGTACTTTTCATGCTGCACTGGAAAAATACCTGCTCACATTTAGGGCTAGACAACAGCAGAGACACCACTTTTTCCAGACAGAAGGATATTGAGGGAGTTCAGGGAAGCCTGGGAAAGGAATCTGGAAGGAAAACCAAGGGTTCTGCCTGGATATAGGGAGGGAAAACTTCCAGGAAAGAGGGCATTTGAGTTGAGGTTTTGCAGGATGAATAAGAATTTGTTAGCTAGACTGATAATGAATTTACTCATAAACTCATGAAGTCAAATAACCCTTTCTTCCCTCATGTATCTGCCTCATGCTGCACAATGCCAGTGTCCCCAAGAAGCCCCAGTCCTGGGAAGACAAAGCCAGAGACAGACACCCTCATGGGATCACAGGGGACTACAGTGGGGGGAGGGGGGAGGACTGACAGACATGTGACTAAAGTTGCCAAACAGGGAACCAGGACTCTTCCTGAAGCACCAGAGAGGGCTTAATGACTATTGGAGCATTTGAGATAGGTTTTCAAGGAGGAATAGAAATTTGCCAAGGAGGATGGGTTTGTATGAGTTATTCTGGGCCTGTCTGTGAGGTCTATGAGGAAAGAAGGGGCCCTGCTCGGGCTCTGAAAGCATTCAGAATAGTCGAAAGGAATGCGTGGTGGTTGTCTCAACCCGGAAGGTGAGAGCTTCCTGTACAGCCAGGTGAAAAGGGAAGTAGAAGGATCCCAGTAGACCTCCACTGATAAGCCAGTTCTTGCCTGGCTAGGGAAGGAGCCAGTCCATCTCCCAGACAGGGACAAGGTCAGATTGAATGGGGGAGGTCTGCATCCACTGGGGGGTGGGTGGGGCTCTCCTTGGCATCTCTGTACCTCAGTTTTCTCTGTAATTTTTTTTTTTTTTTTTAAGGAAAAGTGCAGGTAGGAATGAGATAAGCAAGCAGGAAGAGAGAAGAACAAACATTTATTTTTATTGTTTTATTTAGTTGTTTATTTAGCTGTCCTCTCCGGCCCCAGACCTGGAACCCCAAACCCTGGTCCTTAGTATGTATGTGGACTGAGCTTTAGATGGAGGCAGTTGACCAAACCATTATTCCATCAGGGCCCATCTCTTTATAAACATTTAATCCCCAGCAGGGTCTGGGCAGCTGTGAATGCCAGTGTGGGGAGCGGGGCTGGAGGAGATGGGAAGCAGGGAGTCCTTAGGGTGAATTCAATATTTCACCAACCTGAGTAAGGGTACAGTGACAGCCAGACATCTGGGCCCAAAGGTAGCTCAGGAAAGCCCTTCCCCATCGAGGATCATAAATGAATGCCGTTCTCTGCAGGAACTGGCCCTCTGGGGTCTCCGAGGCCAACAGGATGAAGTGCCCGAGGTCCCTGCGGGTGGAGGTGAGCCTGGCCATGACCCTTGCCTTCCTCCTCCTCTTCAGTGTGCTCATGACACCACCCCCCTGCGTCCTCCCAAAGGGGCCCCTCAGCGCCCCCACCACAGTGGCCTGGCGCGCCCCGCCATCCCACGCCCCGCCAGCCCCCTGCCCAGCCAACGCCTCAGTCGCCGCGATGCCAGGCTTCACCGAGCAGCCGCCGCACGTGCGCGATTTCTTGCTGTACCGGCACTGCCGTGACTTCCCGCTGCTACAAGAAGTGGCGCTGGACAAGTGTGCGCAGCCAGTGTTCCTGCTGCTGGCCATCAAGTCCTCGCCCGGGAACTACGACCGCCGCGAACTGGTGCGCCGCACGTGGGGCCGTGAGCGCGGGCCGCCCAGCGCCCGCCTGCGCCGCCTCTTCCTGGTGGGCACTGCCCGCGACCCCCGTGAGGCCCACAAAGTCAACCAGCTGCTGGCCCTGGAGGCGCGCACACACGGGGACATCCTACAGTGGGACTTCCACGACACCTTCTTCAATCTCACGCTCAAGCAGGTGAGCTTTCCTCGGAGGGGAGGGGACCCTGCCTGCCCAGGTTTGAACCCAGACTTTGCCTCTTTCTTGCTCTGTGCTTTGGATGACCTTGTGCTTCTGCCCTCTTTTCAAGTGTGCTTCAGTTTCCTCAGGAGGGAAATGGGGTATGAAGTGGACTGGCCACACTCAGGGCTGTGGCCAGGATGATCTGAGATGACCTCTCCATCCAAGGAGAGGAGCAGGGACACACTTTATCTCTAGGGACCTGGTATAGCAGGTCAGGGCTCAGTAGAGACCTTTCTGATGGGTAAGAGCCCACCAGAGTTAGGCGAAATCCCATTTATGCACAGAGCAGGAATGGGGGCTTCCAAGGGTGCACCCAGAATCCATGCTGGGGTAAGCTAAGCAGAGACCCTGTATTGAAAGCGGACCCCAGTGCGCATTCTTGCTCACAGGAGCTGCAGACAGGTCTGGGACAAGGCCCCGGGGGCCCTGTTTCTCTGTTGCATGACCTTGAACACTTTCTCCCAAAACCCTGATGTCCTCATCTGTACACTGGGTTGGAGACTGCCATACCCCTCACCTGCATCAGGTCTGAGTGCCGAGTCCTCCATGCAGCAGATTTAATTATGCAGGAGGAGGACTCAGTCCTCTCAACACACTGTGTCCTTCAGGCAAAACAAAAAGGCAGGCAATAAACTTGATAAGCAAGAATCCAGTGTCTCTGGAGCACTGGCCTCCTATGGGTGCCCGGGAGAGGGCTGGGGTAGGAGAGCATAGTCCTCTGCTTCCCCACCCCAGGGTTCTGGAAGCCTCTTCTGGGTTCTTAGATCGCTGGGTAAATAGAAATTGCAGAATCCAAAACATTCCGCAGACCAGGCTTGATTGCAGAGAGACAAACAGAAGTTTATGCACATAAGGGCATCAACCTGGAAGACTGGAGTGACTTTCTTGTACCTGTGTCTGGGCTTCCGGACCCAGGGTGTCTCTTTAAGTTGTGGGGAGATTAGATCAGCAGTTTCAGTGAGCTGGTCGTCAGCAGTGCTGGAGGAGGACTGTTCTGTCTCCTCCTTGGTGAGTCAAAAAAAAACCAACAAAACCCCAGTGGACTCAACATCCACGTGTTACACTCTTCCTTCTCTGGCTTCCTGTTCAGAGGGCTGGGCTGGTCTAGTTGGTCATAAATCATTAGAGAGCTTGTGTGCAGGGAATGCCCTGGGGCCAATGTGCTAAAGACAGAAGGTGTGCAGCTTAATTAGAGTGAGATGGTTGGAACTTGAAATCAGGGCAGAGATGCAGCTGAATGGGGATTGGGGGCAAGAAGGTAAATTCACACTACTTTCCCCTAGCCGTCTCAGCCCCCCACCCCAGTCCGGAGGAGCCCAGAGTCAGTAGCAATCACACTAGTCATTATTTTTTTAAAGGAAAGGTACAGGCAGGAATGAAGGCAAGCCGGCCAGCAGGCAGGCAAGCAGGCAGGGAGAGAGAGGAATAAAGCATTTATTTTAGTTGTACATCCTGGTTGTCCTGCCAGCCCCACGTGGTGAACCTGGGTCTTTGGGATATATGGGAACTGAACCAGCTGGGGTGATAGACTTAACTCCTAAGCCACCAGGCCAAGCCACCAGGAACTACTTAACAGCTGGGCTCCACTCGGAAGGACTAGCAATCAACATAATGTGACAATTCTCAAACTTTGAGGAGCAGGGATCCCCAAGGCTCTCAAGGGCAGGTTCTATGATGGGTTCTGTTTGAAAAGCTGGAAACTGAGACTCAGAGAGGGACCACTGGTGGTTGAGATCATACCACAGGGTGAGGTCTCGAACCCAGGCTGGCCTGACCCAAAGGACAGATCAGAGCCCAGCCTTGGCTCTTGGGGTTGCGGGGTGGCCCCACTGCCTCGAGGCTGATGTGTCCCGTCGAGCCCATGTGTCCTGTCCATTCACAGGTCCTCTTCCTACGGTGGAAGGAGACCCACTGCGCAGAAGTCAGCTTTCTGCTCAATGGGGATGACGATGTCTTCGCTCACACAGACAACATGGTCTCCTACCTGCAGGGCCAGGACCCCGACCGCCACCTTTATGTGGGTCACCTCATCCGCAACGTGGGCCCCATCCGGGTCCCCTGGAACAAGTACTATGTCCCGAAGGTGGTGACCATGGAGGACCACTACCCAGCCTACTGTGGTGGGGGTGGCTTTCTGCTGTCACGCTTCACAGCAGCTGCCCTGCAGCGGGCTGCCCGCATCCTGGATCTTTTCCCCATTGACGATGTCTTCCTGGGCATGTGTCTGAAAGAGGAGGGTCTGGAGCCCGCCTCTCACAGCGGCATCCGCACAGCTGGTGTGCAGGTCCCCTTCACGCACCTGTCTTCCTTTGACCCCTGCTTCTATCGGGAGCTCCTGCTGGTGCACCGCTTCCTGCCCTACGAGATGCTGCTCATGTGGGACGCGTTGAGCCAGCCCCACCTGACCTGTGGCAGGCAGATCCAGGTCTACTGAGGTGGCATCGGGGTGCCCCTATTCTAGGTTCCTGTCTCCACCTCCAGAGGGAAGGGGCAGCATCTTCCTCTCAGGGAAGCTGAGACCTTGCCCTGCTAAGTGGGTGGACCATAGAGTGCCAGGGAGGGTATGAGAAATGAAACGTCTGCCTGATGAACTCCTATATATCCTTCAAAGCCCATGGATACTACTCAGACCACGCTCTAGCATTCTCCCCAGACATTCAGACATTCAGCTAGAGGAATTCTGGAAAATGTATTTCCTTGGCAGCTAGTGACAGAAAAATTTCTGGGAGGGTTCCAGCTGCTGTTGAACTGAGGCCTCTTGACTCGAGGGCCTGTTTCCCAGCCCTGACCATGAGGGGCAGCAACCAGTCCCTGCTTGGTAGTGAACCTGTAATGGTTTGTTGGGAAAGGAGTTGGCCACAGTTCCAGGCCCATCAAGAACTTCTAAATCTACAGGCATCCCCAACAAGATGCGTTTTTCAGCTCAATAAAGAGGGTGACTCCCCCGAGGGTGGGAGGGTCCGGGGGCTGTGGAATGGGACCACCCCTCCCTGCTTTTGGGACCAAGTGTTCTACTGGTGTGAGTGTTGGGAACTGGAGTTCCGACACAGTGATCTCTTTGAGCTACAGCAGCTCAGGGTTTTGGGGGCTCCTGACAGGGCCCAGGCCACATACTTATGCTCCTCCAAGAACTCAAGAAACAGAGTGGGGGGCCAGAGGGGCTTACCAAGCTCAAGGCTGGCGCGCGTGCGCACACACACACAGACACACAGACACTGCTCAGACACTGGGCGATGCTGGTCCTTGGGTGACTGAGCTCTTGGGACACAGGACTGGCCCCTACCCCAGGCATCTTACAGATTTGGGGAGCGTCTGTCAATCCAGAGACCCCCAGCCCTGCTGGCCACAGGCAGGTGTCTGGGACCCATTCAGACCTCACATGGTGTAATGACGACTGGGGGCAGGTCCTCAGAATAAAATATTTTTTTGAAAACCGGGGGGATCTTTGTTTTGTTTTTAAAGGAAAGTTTCAGGCAGGAATGGAGGAGAGTAGAGACAGGCAGGCAGGAACAGAGAGGAGGAAGCAGCATTTATTTTATCAAGTTTATTTTTGCTGTTCCCAGCCCTGGGATGCAAACCTGAGTCCTTGGGATCTATGTAGATTGCACTTGACTGGAGGCAGCCAACCTAACCACTTCTCCAAGGGACACCAATGGGATTTTTTTTTTAATTATAAGTTTTAATAGGCTGTTCCACATTCATACTTAAGTCTTATTTTCAGTAGAGTTATACCAGTAAAAGCCATGCATGGATGAAGTGGGGACTCCTGGAATTTCTATCAGTAGATCTGACCACCTCCTGCCCCTGCTCATGCACCTTCCATGGCTCCCTATGGCCGTCAGCTTTTCCCCACCACCACCCCAGTCTGATTCACCCAGCCAAGTTAATTGCAGGCTCAGAGGAGAGGCATGAGGGCAAGAATGCCCTTGACCGGGTGTGTCCCCCCTCAGCCCTCTATGTCCAAGTGTCTCCTCTGAACTCCACGGTCACCACCAAACCTCCCTCCTGGTTGACTCACTACCTCCTCACTTCTCTTTATTTTTTTAAATAGAAGGTGTTGGCAGGAATGAAGGTGAATAGTCAGGAAGAGAAAGGAAGAGGAAGCATTTTATTTTTATTTAGTTCTCACTGGTTATTTTCCCCTCAAACCCAGGGGTATGAGGCTTGCTCCTTTGGAGGCGATTGACTTCTCTGCTACTCTACTAGGGCATGCCAGCACTTTTATTTTTATTTAGTTGTTCATCCTGGTTGTCCCCCTACAGGACATAAACCCAGGTCCTTGGGACGTATATGGACTGTGCCCAACAGGAGGCAGTGAATCCAATCACTCCTCTACCAGGGCGTGTGTCCTCCCTCACCTTCTAGTTATTTTGAACCTACTGTGTGCTGCAGGCCTTGCCCTGTGTCCTCACCACCCCAGCCCCACAGGGGTTTGGTGCAAGCAATCAGATATGTAAGAGCTTTGAGGAGAATTCAGGTGAAGAGATGGGACAGATTTCATGCAGATGAGTATTAGGGAGATCAGGGGAAGGGCTGGGCTTGGAAGGATGAGGCCTTAGCCTTGGGGGGGAAAGACAGATCACCCTGCTCATGCAAAGACCCTGGGGCAAGGTAGTGGGGTGCCTTCTGCATAATGGCCAATATGTCGAGGCTGGAGGTGGTGGATAAGTGGGGGCTCAGGAGATTCCAGAGGCTGGTGGGTTGCTTTGAGGGTTGGGGCAAGGAGAGAGGATGTCATTCTGCCCCTTTGGAACAAGTAAATGATTGTGAAGTGTTGTGGGGCTTTTTTTTTTTCTACAAGAGTTTTAAAAATGAAAACATAGAAATTTTACATATTATTGTGAATGACATCGGGGCACTTGCTACAAAGGGGCTGAGTACACTCTAACATGCACCCTGGGAAGGAGAGCTGAGTATCGAAGGCAGGAACGTGTTGAAAAGACGGAACCGCTCCCTAAGGTTGGGATTCTTGTCATCTGGAGAAGGTGTACTTGTTCACTGGTGGTGAAGAAAGTCACTGTGCTGTCTTGTGTCAGGACTAGTTCATGGAAAGCACACAGAAGCTGGCAGGAAGGAAAGGGACATTTCCACTGGGTTGTGATGAGTTGTGCTGATGAACAAGGACTGGAAGCAGGAAACTATGCTGGAGGTTTTCATTTGACCAAGGCTGGCAGACGACACCCACTGTGGTGTATTTGCTGTCTTACTGTTTTTTCTGTGGGGTTTCTTTATGCTTTATCGAGCATCCTTTAATATTTTTTGCAAATCTGGATCTGTGGTGATAAACTTTAACTTTTGCTTGTCAGAAAAGGTTTTTATCATTCCTTCAGTTCTGAATGATAATCTTGCCAGATATAGTATCCTAGGTTGAAACTCCTTTTCCTTCAGCACTTTGAATATATTCTGCCATTCCCTTCTGGCCTGCAGGGTTTCATTTAAGAAGTCCACTGACAGTCTTCTGAGGGTTCCTCTGTATGTGACACATTTTTCTCTGGCTGCTTTTAATAGTCTATCTTGTATTTGTGACATTTTTATGACTATGTGTCTGGGTGTATTTCTGTTTGGGTTTCTTTTATTAGCAACTCTTTGAGCTTCCTGGATCTGCAGGCTTGCTTCATTCTTCAAATTGGGGAAGTTCTCATCTATTACTTCTTCAAATATGGTTTCTGCCCCCTTTTCTCTCTTTCCTCTCTCTTCCTCTGGGACCCCTATGATGCGAATGTTGTTCCTTCGATGTTATCCCAAAGGGCTCAAATGCTGTCCCCGATTCTTTGAATTTTTTTTAACCTCTTTGCTGGTTTGCTTGCTTGAGTTCCTCTGCCCTATCCTCCAGATCACTGATTCTATTAGAAGCTTCATCCATCCTATTGAGTTCCTCAATTCAGCCATCATGTCTCTCGCCTGTTTGATGTCTTGTTTTAATTCTACTCTTTACTTCCTGACATTATCGTTTACTGCCTCTACTGATTTCTGGGTTCCCATGAGTATGTTAATCACTGTTACCCTAAACTCTTCAGGTAATTTATGTACGTCTGTCATATTCAGATTTTCTGTTGGATTCTTGATTGGACCCATCATTTCATGTATATTTCTCTGTGCCTTTGCTCTATTCGGCATTCTGTTTATATTTTTGAGGGTTGAGTTTCTCTGGCATTAGGGTAGGTTTGACTTGCCCAGGACTGGCAATCAGGCTACAGTTTCACCTCTACCCACAATGTGGCGCTAGCAGGTAGCATTGCTGTCTGGGATTGCCTTTCACTGTAATTCGGGGGTGGGGCATCCCATATGCGGGCTTTCCAGTGGGTGGATATGCGGTGGGCAGGATTTCTGCTCAGTGGACCCCAGGCTCTGGCGTGAAATGGTTGTGAGAGGGGTTTGATTTGGCTGATTTGGCTGATTTGTGCTTATGGCCAGCACCAACAGCTCAGCTCCTGGTGCGCTGGCTCTCCTTTCACCTCCTCCGAAGCTGGCCCTCCAAGGCTCTGTGTCTCTGCTCCACTGGGCCTGCCCCTCGCTGCCTCCGTGGCTGGTCTCGAAATCCCTAGCCTCCACCACACTGTGCCTTTGGAGACCGCCAACCCCCCGCCCCCCCAGCTCTGTCCCAAATTCAAATCTGCAGCTTAGCTGAGAACCGTGTTGGGTGTCCTCACCCACCGATAGTCTTCAACTGTTTTGTCTCCAGCTAAAGTTCCTGTCATTTCTTGGTGTTTGTCTCAGGAAAAGAGGTGATTTTTTGTTTTTTTTCAGTGTCTGTATGGAGCAACCCAAAAGTGCACCCTATCGAGTCACCATCTGGAAACTGATTGCCAATTGTGAAGTTTTAAGAAGTCCTGTGGGGTGCACCCTGGTGTCCCAGTACACCTCAGACCCATCCCACATACATCCCAAGGTCTAGGGTTCAAGACCCAGAGCTAGGGGGACCAACTGATGTGAACAACTAAACAAAAATGAGGTGCTTCTTCCTCCTCTCTTCCTGCCTTCATAGTCTCCTTCATTCCTGCCTGCATCTTTCCTTTAAAAAAAGTCCCATGGGTGATGTGGGGACTTCTGGGTACTGCACCTCCAGTTACACCCTCCCCCATGTGCCAGAATGAAGCATCCCACTTATGTCCCCCCTTCCTGGAACTCAGAACAGGGTCTTTGAAAATAGGGCCTTGCAGGTGTAATTAAGGTAAGGACTGAGAGTTCCCCCGTGGATGAGGGTGGACTCTAAATCCAGTAAGTGTCTTTATAACAGACAGAAATGAAACACAGAGACACTTGGGGGCGGGGTGGCAGAATGGGGTTAAGGACCACAGGACAAAAAAGGACCAAAAGCTTAGACAGGCCTGAGACAGATACTCCCAAAAGAACTAGCCCTGCCCACACTTTGACATATGGCTGTGGCCTCTAGAACTGTGAAGGTATAAATTTCTACTATTTTTAAACCCCCATTTGATGCTGATTTGTTACTGCAACCTTAGGAAGCTGATACACATAGTCAAATGCTTGATCATTTTGAACCCTGGGATCATGTCATACAATCCACATCTCAGGATGAAGGGAGGATAGAAATGAAAACAATTGGTCAGAGTGAGATCCATGCATGTCCACTATGCGTCACTTAAGCATCCATGTGTACATCCACCATGAAGTGAACACAAAGGGACATTAGGATCCTCCCATGGACCTCAGCAGAAACCTGGATTTGAATCCTTCACTTGTTCTTTTCCTCCCTCTCTGACCCTGGCAAGTGGCAAAGCCTGAGTCCTTTGTCTCCCTACTTTGTGTGATGACTCTCAAATGGTTACCAAGCTCCTGAAAGTGTGGGCTATCCTATGTGAGAACTGACTTGGGTCTGTCCCTTTTTCTTTAGAAAATGCAGAAAGCTGCTTCGGATTCTGCAAGAGTTGAGTTTATTTACTAGGAGAAGGGGGCAGCTAGAGGAGGCATCAGGAATTCAGGGAGTGGGGCCTGTTTGCGATGAGGACCTTGGACTCTTGGTATCTGGCATCTCCATCCAACCAAAGATTCCTCCAAGCCAGAATTGAACATGCTTCTTCCTCTGCTTGCCCCACAAAGGACAAGGGGTCAAGGTGATGAGCGTCTCATCCCAAGAGGTAATCAACAGTGTCTCCCTGGCCCTAAGGCTTTATGGTGCTGTGTGGCCTCAGGAGCTTACCAGACAAGACCCCCTGGTTATCAGGCTCCCCCAGGAGGGTTCAGTGGGGACAGAGGGTCAGCAGGTACTGTTGGGTACAGCCAAGGAGGCAGCAGTACAGGGGAGGGTTGCTGGGGGTGGTCTGGCGGCGGCGGCGAGGAGAGGTTAGGAGCAGGGACTGCAGGGTAGGTTCCAGCATGGGGTCCCTCTCGGCCACTGGTCCTTGGAATTGTCCTTTATCCAGCCACCACAGCATCTCACCTGAGGACAGAGGGGGGATTCAGTCCCCAAGGGAACCCCTACCCTGTGTGAAAACAACTGTACCCTCACACCCCACCAAGTGACCCTCCAAACACTCGTGTACAAATGCAACATGGGCACTAAGTGCCTGCTGTGTGCGGGCACTTATTGAATGCCTACTATATATGGGCACTTGCTACGTTCCGCAGCATACAGGTACTTAATGTGTACCTGTTTTATATGGAACACAACTACTTATATAGGCATTTATTAAGTGCCTACAGTATACAGGCACTCATTCCATACCCCATGCGGTGCCTGCACTCTCAGCCCACAACCATACTCTAGTCTCAGCTGTGCACACTCCACAGTGCTGCCAGTCACCAGGAGGCGCAGACCAGGCAGAGCAGAGGGCAGCAGGGGTGCAGGTGATACATGCAAGTGCAGGTGTGTGCAGTCAGCAGGCTCACAAGAATACAGTGCACCCTGGGGGTGAGCCTGTCTAGGCACATACATTGTACCCCTCCCAGTCCCTACTGTCGTTTGCAAGTAGGCACCTGTGGTTGCCAAACAATCGGGCAGGACCAGGGTGAGGAGGGTGAGGTCTTGGGGCGCAGGGCACATGATTTAAGGAGGCACCAAAGGACCCAGCGACCGACCCAGAGCAATCATTCTGAAGCAGTATTTAAAAAATTCAAACTTCAAGCAGAAGTTCATGAAGATCAAGACACTGAAGCTGTAAATAAAGAGACAACCCGATCCGGCGCGTGCAGGACGCTGCCCTGCTGGCCCGGCAGGGGGCGCAGTCTCCGCAGATAGAGGCCCACGGGTGCAGCCGGCCGGTGGCCGGGGTAGTTGCACGCGCGCAGACTCGCCCACCCAGGATCCCGGAGCGCAGTCCTCGCCGCCCCTCTCACCGTCGTCGCCGCCAGCCGCAAGCTGCAGGTGCTCTGGAGACCAGCGCGGGCCCCCGCACACGTGCACCAGCGCACGCACGAAGCGGCGTCCGCACAGCTTCTCCGCGGCGGACGCAGGGCGCAGCGCGAGGCCCAGGGCGGCGCCCAGCAGCAGCAGAGCCCAGGCCGGTGCTCGGGGGTCCATGACGGCAGCATCGTCGCAGCACCCACCCCCTTTTTTTTATAGGCGCGCAGCCCGCCCCAGCTGGGACCTTGGAGGAGAACAGAGCGTCCCAGGATATCCGGAGAGGTCGAGGGCGTGGTCAGGGTGAGGGTCTCTCTCCTTGGCCAGGACCGTGGCCCACCCTCCGTACTGGCTGGGAGCGGGTGGGGTCTGTCTTTTGTTTTGTTTTTTAACCATTTTAAAAAGACGAAATAAGTACATCAAGAAATAATGTGGGGTGGGGGGGGCATCTGGTGAACTGGGCCCAAGGACATTCAGACTTTTGTTGTCCCCATTACCACTCAAATAAGGAAACTGAGGCCCAGAGAGGGGACCCCACATTTGTTCAAGGTGATGGGCTGAACAGAACCCAGGTCCCCTCAAGGCCCCTGCACACCCCCCCACCCCCGGGCTGCAGGTATGGACTCCTGGGCCTCCCCCACATCAGGGTCTCCTTGGGTAAGGCAGGGGCTGGAGAGCCCGGAACAGAGCTATGTGAGTGGGTTTACCATCTACTTGGTGCCCAGGGGGCCCTACGACATGGTTTACCAAAGGGGGAAACTGAGGCAGAGAGCAGCTTTTAGACCCGGAGGCTTCTGGGAGTCAGAACTGAAAAGCCGGTCTTGCTGGAGCCCAGAGCAGCCCACAAGCTTCCACCAAATCTGGTGCCTTTCCTGGGCTGAGGGTCTGGACAGAGATCCAGAGATCTCTCCCTGTCTCTATCTCTTTGAGTCTCCCAGTCGTCTCTTAGCATTTCTCCCCCTCCCCAACTCTCTGTTACCCTCTCCATCTTTCCAGCAGTCCTGAGGAATATGGGGAGGGGAGCTGGCTTGTCCCCCGTGATTTGGTCCCTTCCCTACACCAGCCCCAAGCCAGCCTTGCCCTCTGACCCACACAGAGCAGGCTGTTCCTTTCCACCCACCCAGTGCCTATAATCAGCTCCCCCAGGACGGCACCAAGGCCAGCAGCTGGGCTGTGGGGAGGGCTTCTGTCCTCCAGGGCCCTAGTCAATGCCTCACCCCACTGCCCCCCCTCCCCCACCTGCCCCCAAACTCCCATGGTGGCCCCTGAAGTCTCTGACCCTCACTTATCTCCCACATTCCTCACCAGCTCACCACCCCTCCCAAGATTCCCCATTACCCAAGTCCAACAACAAACCATCTTTCCCATTGTGCTCCTTTATTCATTCCTCAACCCTTCCCAGAGTCCCCTGTGTGCCCACTGAAGCCCAGACTCCAAGGAGCCTCCAGGTCTGAGGAGGCAGAACTGGACACAGCCCTCAGAACACAGGGAAGGTCAGGGCTGGCAGGGCTGCACACCAGGGCAGGCTGCTGGCGGGTTATAGCTGGGGTTTTGAGAGATGAAGTTTTCCAGGGAAGCAAAAGTGACAGAAGTCTTGCAAGCAGCCGAGTATTGGTGTATTTCTCGAAAGCTTCCAGGAATTGACTCTCTACAGCCCAGGGGCCAGCACTATGTTCTCTGCCTCTCACATAGGGAACAGAACTGAGACCAGAGTGTGTAAGCAATGTGCCCACTGTCACACAGCGAATCTCTTGTAGAACCATGGGCTCTGACACCTGAGCACTTAACCTCTATACTCTGAGTCTCCTCACTCTCAGCATGCCAAGATGTCTTTCCTTCCATCCGCTGCCTAAAAAACTGGCAGTTTCCCACATCGTCTTCTGTGACCCTCCAGTCTGGCCAGAAAGGTGTGTTAGCTGAAGCCGGGGGCACTGAGGACAGGAAGGTGAACTGGGACTCCAGCTTCACCTGTGTATGTACACGATCTCAGACAGACACTGGGGCTCTCCCAAAAAGGTAATTTTCAACCAGAATAGACATACTTGCCATTGGGCTCCCCTGGGGAGAGGGATGGAGGAGCAGAAGCCAGAGATCATATATTTACAGCTATTTAACCCCACTGGAAATGAGGTGAGAAGCTCAGGGCCAGGTCCTGAGCAGAAGGAAGAGACTTAAATGTGGTCTCTCGATTCTTGGATGCAGAGATCTGTAGGCACCCTCTGATGCATCTGTCCTGAACCTTTACAAGTTTCAAAAGCCACCAGCCTTCCATTGCTCCCTAAACCAGTGCCCCCCACCCAATGCAATGTCATTTGCCTCACCCACGGGCATCTCAGGAGGCCCAGAGAAGGGAGCCAGCCTATGGAGACCAGATCTAGGTCTGTGTGGGAGACTGCAAATGACAGTGAGTGGGCCGTCTGACAGGACAAGTAGGGGAGGTGTGAATCTCACAGCCCCAGTCGCTGGCTACCCCTGGCTTCCACCCCACAGAACATCCAGCTGAGGGCCCAGGGCACTGAAAGATGGCCGGTCTTGTGGATTCGGGGCCCAGCACAGCTTCATGAGGTCGTGAACCTGAGAGGGTGGCAGGAGATAAGAGGATCATACATGAGCTACAGCCAGGACCTGACTGACTCCTGTTCAGTTTTCAAATACACATTAGATGCCATCCCTCCCCTGCTCTGAAGTTTCCCATGGCTCCCTATGGATCTTAGAATGAACTCACATCCTCTGCCCTGTGTCTCCTACCTCCATCACCTCCTGTCTTGCAGCCATGCAGCAATGCTGCCCCCATGTCTTTATTTCAGTGCCCCAATTCATCACCTGCCGGTGCTCTTCTGAGAATGCCCCTTCCAGCTTAACCCATGCGTGGGTTCTTGCTCCTTCCAGGGGCACTCCATCCCCTCACCAAGAGGCCCTCAGGACCACCCATTCCCAGGATTTCCCCAGTGATCTTTCCAGGCAAGAATCCACCAGAATGTTCTTAGCTGCAGTTCCCAGGACAGGCCAGTAAGGGTCCCCACACCCAACCAGAGCCCAGAACACAGTGGGCGTTTAGGAGATGTTTGTGGTAAATCCATTTGCGTCAAACGTGCACAAAAGTGAGGCATACCATTTACTAAGCACTGACTATGCTGGCTCTGATCTGACCCTGGATAGGCATCAACCGTGTCTGACCCTTCCCCACCAGTTAGGTATTCCTATCCCCATTTTGAGATGGGTAAACTGAGGCTCTGAAGTGTTTGTGACTTGTCCAACAGCCAAAGAGTAGTAAGATAGAGGCCCAAATCCCCGGGGCCTCATGGTCCAGACCCATGCTTGAAATTAAGACACCAGGCAAATCTACAGAGGGAAACTGAGGCAGGATCTCCAACGCTTACCTCACCAGGGCAGGCAGGGGGCTCGGGCAGTCGCTGACCCTCGGCCAGCAGCTCCAAGAGGCGGCAGAGGGCGGGGACATCTCGCTCACACCCCATCATCCGTAGGAACTCCTGGGGTCAAGGGGGTGTGCCGCGATGGGGGAGGGGCCACAGTCAAGGGAGGAGCTGGGGCCATCAGGGTCCGCGATGAAGGGGTAAGGGGGGCGCTTATGAAGACGGTTCTCCTACTACTGCCGTGATGCCCGGAGCAGGAGGGCAGAGGAAGGAAGCGGTGGGTACAGTGTGGGGATAGGGGATCCGCAACTAAGGGGGTGGGGGCGAGTCCCGGGGTCCAGGCTCCACTCACCGCGGAGGGGCTGCAGCTCTTGTCGCTGTAAGTGAAGAGTTCGTACAGGACGACGCCGAAGCTCCAGACGTCTGACTGGCGGGAGAAGATGTTGTCCGAGAGGGACTCGGGGGCATACCTAGGGGACAGGGAGATGTTGGAATGCGATGGCCAAGAGAAGGACCGGGAGAGGCAATCTGGGGCTGGGGGAGCTGGTCAAGGTTGGTTGGGTCTGTGAGGTCAGTCCCAACCTTGTGGTCTCAATTTCCCTGATGGAGGATGGGGGTGCTCCAGCCCTGTGACGGGCGCGGGGAGCTTGCGTGGGGTTGGGGAGGAGAGGGTGTCAGACCCGAGGGTCAGGGACGAGGTGGGGCCAGGGCGCTGGGAGGAGGGGCAGGGCCAGAACTGTGGAACAGGGAAGGGTCCAGCGCAGTGGGGGAAAGGGGTGGGGATTTGAGTGGGGTGAGGACTGAACTGTGAGGGTGGGGGTGAGTGCTAGGGGCCAAATAAGGGGCGGGGTCAGGAAAAGGGGAGCAGGGGTGGAGTCAGGGCAAAGGAGGATGGGTGGAGCTGGGGCAGGGGCCCACCAGAAGATAGGGCTCTGGCCGGGCTCGCGAACCACGTAGTAATCCTTGTCTAGGGGAAGCAGTTTGGCAAGGCCGAAGTCGGCGATCTTGACGTGCGTGTCGCTCTCCACCAGGATGTTCCGGGCGGCCAGGTCGCGGTGCACGCAGCGGCGGGAACCCAGATACTCCATGCCCTGTGGGTGGGCCGGTGAGTATGGGGACGCACCCCAGGACGGCCCCGAGCCTGACCTGGACTGTAACTCCGATCCTAAACCAGACCTCAAGCTCAACCCTATCCCACCCACTTTGTACTCCAATCCTGATGAGCTCTAGTTCAGCCCCACCTGCAACCTAACCAGGACCCCAAACAAACCTACAGCCTTCCCTGCGACTCTACGCAGATCCTTGGCGCCAAACTCAACTCCCTGGCTCCCTGCCCCGCTCACCTTGCAGATCTGCGAGGCATAGAGGAGCAAGCGGTTGGCATCCAGGCGTGCTCGGTGCCGCTGCAGGAAGTCCCGCAGACAGCCGCTCGGCAGGTACTCCATGACCAGCCGCAGGCTCTGGCGGCCTGAAGAGGTGGGTAGGAGTCATCACAGGGCCCAACTTATTTTACTCCCTCCCCATGCTTCCCCTATTCACATGGGTCCTGGGTCCCTTCCCACATCAGTGTTGCTCTCTGCAAAATGGAACAGAAACACTGACGCCTATCCTAATGCCTCCAGTACTTTCTAAAATATACAGTCCATTCTTGAATGAGGAGCTTAGGGGCTAAGCCCAGGTAGTGGAAAATTCTCGTATAACTTTTAGTTGGCCTTCTTTATCTGCAGATTCCCTATCTGCCGATTTAACCAACAAACATCCCCCATGGGTTGATGCGCAAATGCGGACCCGCAAGTAGAGAATCCACCATAAGTGGATAAGTGCGATCCAAATCCCTGATGTTCAAGTGTCAACTGTACATGGATTCATTTAAACCTCATCATGGCCTATTTTTCAGGTGGGGAAATTGACGCTCAGAGAGGTGAAGCCACCTGCCCAAAGTCACCCAGCACATAAGGGGTAGATCTCAACTGCGGACCAGTCCGAATCTGGATACACAAGTTTGTCCATAGCGCCCCTGGTGGTGATTTGAAAAGCACCCCTGGGAGGGCTCACCCGGACCGTAGCTGACTCCGCGGTACTTGACAATGAAGTCGCTGTGAAGGGCTTTGAGGATCTGGATCTCCCGCTGGAAGTCCTTCTGCTGTTCTGGCCCGCTGTGCTGCAGCTGCTTCACTGCCACCAGGGCGCCTGTGTTGTCTCCCAGTGGGTCATAGCGGCACAGCTCCACAGTGCCAAAGTTACCCTGGGGGCCCAGCGGGGCTGGTGTCCACAGGCCTCGGTCAGGCCCCGCCCACCGGCCCCGCCCACCGGCCCCGCCCACCTCACCTTGCCGAGTAGCGAAATGTACTTCAGGTGTCTCTCCTCGAAGATGGTAGGGTCCTGGCAGGCATAGAGCTGGGCACCATTCCACAGCGGGTCACGGGGCGCCAAAGTCCCAGGGGTGGGGTCCGAGAGAAGCTCATAATCTGGTGAGCAAGGAGTGAGCAGCGCATCTTAAACTAACTTGCCTGTGTCCTATGTCTGCAGGCTCACCCTCTCTGTGCATTATAGAAGAGGTTACTTTGTGAGGACTGGAAGAAAATGACTCCCTTCTGGGCAAAGGCAGGCCCCCTGTGCAACAGCAGTACATCGCTATCAGGACAGGACATTTCCCAGATTCCACTGCTCTGAGGTGTGGTCACATGATGGAGCTCCAGAGGATGGAAACATGTGCTGCATGTCCCTTCAGTCACCCTGGAAACCTAGCACGGGACCCTCCACATGCTCTCTTGTCTGCAAAGGACCCGACAGGGACTTGAGGTCAGGTTCAATCTCCAATTGAGGGGTCTGCTGGTTACAGCAAACTTCATGCCTCGTGCTGACTGTTATGGTCACCAGCCATGCTAACCCTGCCAGGCACACAGGGCGGACTCTGTGTGCAGTCTCAGACTCCTCCTGTGGGGCCTTCCCGGGGCACCTGAAGTGATGAGGCTGTTCAGGTCTCGGATGATGGCCCGGAAGGAGGGCCTCAGGGCTGGCTCATAGGTCATGCACTGCTGGATCAGCAGGGCAAGCTCCGTCCACCTGGGGGTTGGTAGCTGCTGCCGTTGCTCATAAAACCGGAGTTTCTGGGGGCAGAAGGAGCAGCAGGTCACCCCTGGGCTCCCTCAGAGGCAGCATCCTCTCCCATGCTGGCCTCAGGCCACCCTTCTGTCAAATGAGGGCACTGACCTTGGCAGGATCCAGACTGCTGATGGGCACGGTGACACCACTGAATACTTCCCAGACCGTGGCCCCAAAGCCCCACTTGTCAGCTTCCAAGCCAAGCGTCCGGGCCTCCTGGAGACACTCGGGAGCCACCCAAGGGATCCTGTCAATGAGCACTGGGGGATGGGGGTGGGCTGGAGCATCCACTCCCCAGCCACACTAGGCCCCTCCGTCCTCCATCCCACACACTTACTATCCAGGCTTAGCACGGTGGGACTGACACCAGGGTCACTCAGCTTAATAAAGGGTGGGGTCCCATCAGACCCCTCTCGAGCCAGGAGCACCTTCCGGGCTGAGACATTACCATGTGGGAGACCTTTGTCTTCCTAAGTGGGCCAGGCATAAGAGAATGACAGGGAGGGTTTGATACACAAATAGTCTGGTGAACTCCTGCACATTCTTCAAAACCCACTGGCACTGCTCAGAACTCACTCTAGCATCTTCCCTAGACTGCCAGCATCCTGTCTTGCCTTCTCACCTCCTGTGTTGAGCCGTGTCCCTCCCCTTCTCAAACATCACTTCCTCACACTGTGGCTCCCACTGCATTTGGGATAAAGTCACAGATCCTCAGCCTGGCATTTCCAGATCCAGAATTTGTTCACTCTTCTCTCTTCCACATCCCACCCTGGTTTCCTGCCATCCGAACTACACAGGATGGTGCGACATGTTTTCTAAGCTGCGGTCCTTTGCCCAGTCTGTTCCCTCAACCTGACCTGCTCTTCTTCCTTTCTTCTCTTGATGAACTCTTACTCAATCTTCGAGGACCTAGCTCCAAAGCTCTCTTTTCTGGGAAGCCTACCCGCCATGCCCAGCCTCATGGCTCACTACTTGCCCCCCCAGTATCCACAGAGGACCAGCTGAAGGACCCCTCTCCCACCTCTAGGCACGCAAGCAGGCTGTTTGCTTGGCCTAAAATGCCCTCCTCCTGAACCCTTACCAAACACCTATCCATACTACACAACCCACTCTCAACAGCCTCTTCCATGCTCTGAATAGAGATGAGTGCAGGCAGAGGATCACTTACCAGATAGTTGAGGGCGTAGGCTAACTGTTTGATCACCTGCAGCTTCCAGCTTGCCGGCACCAGGTGGCCACACTTACGCAGATACATGTCCAGTGCTCCCAGGCGTACGAACTCCTGAACCATGATGCCTGGTGGCAGTGGGAAGGGACAGGTTGAGAGGCAGCATCACACTGCATCTGCCTGCGACTCTGGAAGGTGCTATTTCAACTCCAGCCCTTGGCACTTTCTGTGTCTTCTACATCCCTTGTTTTTGTCTTTTCTCACCCTTGTTGACCCAGAACCATTGCCTGACCTCCGAGTCAGGTGGCCGGCTTCAAACTGCCCCCAGTGCCCTGCACTGTTCCCTCACACACAACCTCTTGCCACCACCTCCCCACCAGCTTATCACTTTCTACGCTAAGCTCCCAGTGTCTGGAACATCCTGGTAATAACAGTTGAACAAACTGAGACCAAGGCACAGAGAGGCACAGTGGGGTGAGACTGGAACCCAGGCCTGGCTGATTTGAGAGCCTTCTGGGCTGGTGATGGTGGCAGCCTGGAGCTGGAGGGATGCTTGCGGGATGTGGGGACAGGCAGATGGGCCCTGGTGGACACGGCTCAGTGAGGAAGGGTAGGGTGGTGAGGAGGCGGAGTCTCACTGTCTCCAGTCATGCACACGCCATGTAGTAACACGAGATGCTGGTAGGATGCTTGGCTCATGAGGCTCGCGGCTTCCAGGAATGACTGGGGGTGATAGGGAAATGATAAGTGGGTTCCTCCCACACCAATGCCAGACTGGGGACCACAGGAATAAACCTGGCCAAAAGCCCCACCTTTGACCCTGGAGTCCACCACTAGCGTGCACAGCCCCCTGTATCATGAGTTGGTGGGCATGGACATTCATCCTGTGATCTACCTTGAGTCTCTCCCACGGAAGTGGGAGATTTGGGGTTTGAAAAGAGATATGGGGTTCCCTGTGGGTGCCTCCCACTACCTATCTTCTCTCCTCATCCCTGCTAGCTCCTCTTAGCCCCCTGGCCTCCTGGCTCTTCCTTAAATGTGCCAGACTCAAGCTGGCCCCAGGACATTTGCATGTCTGTTTCTTCTGCTAGGTAGGCTTTCTTGTTGCATCTGAATCCTTCCACATTTCATGGTCTGCAGGGGCTGTGACTCCATGTGTCTTGTTTTAAGGCCCCACTGTTCTCACATATATTTCACTTCACAGTCCACCCTCCAGCCAGGCCCGGGGCCCCACCACTTACCTCCATACAGTTCTTGTGCTCAGCATTTAACACTTTGAGCAACACCTCTGTCTCTCGGGCCTCCCCATCAACAGTCTCATGCCGATGGCCCCGATAAATCTTGGTGAAGGACCCATGACCCAGGTTCTCATGCTGGAGAGTGAGAGGGTGACAGCAAAGGGCAGGAAGGTGACTTCCTGGGGACCTGGACCTAGGGATGGGCGATAGCCCCATTTTATAGATGGAGAAACAAAGGCACACGCCCAAGGCCACACAGCAAGGGTGGAAGGGGTAGATGTAGACCCATCTCTGGATCCCAAATGAGCTTCTCCCCCCATTTCCTGGGGCCCCCTTACCCACTTAAGGCTGTCAGCAGGGATCTTGTGAAAGGTCATTTGGCTGAGCTGGCATTGGAACTGGGGCTGAACAGGGGATGAAGTGGTCAAGCTGCAATCCCTCCGGACCACGATCAGATTGGACTTTTCTAAGGGGGGCAGGGAGGTCAGAAGTGAAAAGTCCTCCAAGGATTTCAACACCCCGTCTCAGTTTAGGGACTGCCCTGGAAACCAACAATGAGGACCCTCAGGTCCATGATTCATTTCAGAGGAGACTCCAGGAAGTCCCAGTGAGGAGGGACACTGCAAGGGACACCAGTGAAGAGCAGGGTCGCTAGCCTGCTAGGGATTCTGGGTGCGTCTGGAGAGCTCACTCTTCAGAACTGTGTCTAAAGAGGGGTTTGTCTGAGAGTGAAATTCACCCAGAGGAAGAGGCAAAAGATGGAGAGAGACTGAGTGCTAGGGACATCACAGGGATCCAGCTGCACCTCGATCTAGCCATGCCTGAAGCTGAAATCCCAGAAGTCAATAAATCACTTTTTCTTTCCCTAAACCATCTGACCTGCAGTTTCTCCCACTTGCCACACCAGACAGTGACATACAGGCGAGAGCTCACCTTTTGGTCTGGGGGTGCAGCAGAAGGTGAGGTTCAGTGCGACCCCATCCACATGCAGTCCCCCCTCCCAACAGGCTGCCAGGAGCTCTCGAAGACTGTTGTGGGGACGGCCAAGGCCAGCCAAGGAGAAGGTTCCTGTGGGGTCGCGCCGGATGAGACAGCCCTTGTAGTCGGGGCCCAGGGGAGTCTGCAAAGAGGAGTAGCCCCTGAGTGGGGTGGGGGAGACCTCCTCTTTCTTTCTGCTCATCCCCCAGTCCTTCCAGTCTCCAGACTTTGCATAGGCTGTTCGCTCCAGCAGGAATGCCTTTCCCCTCCTCTTCTTCCAAAAGCAAATGCTGTCAGGTCTCCGCTCAAATGCCACAGTTCTTCAGGAAGCCCGACCTGCCCTCCTGGCTCCCAGTCATGGACCAACCTGGGCACAGACAGTGAGGAGGAAGCTGTTGAAATCCTGGGGGTTGCGGCGGAGAACGTAGGAACCAGGCAGCGAACCCTCAGTCTTGAGCTTGTTGATGGCAAAATCCAAGCTGTGGGGAAAGAAATCCAGGTCAGGGAGACAAGGGAGATGGAGGTAGAGAAGCCAAAGAAACCCAGGTTCCAATCCCCATCCCTTTGAAGTCCTGTGACTCTCCCCAGGGGTGCAATCAGGGTTTGGACCCTGAGTGTGTGGTGGGCATGGGGTGGGGGGGGGCTTACGTAATGGGGCCATGGACCTGCTCTGCCACCTCCTCCAGCAGTCGCGGTGGCGCCACCTCCTTGCAGAAGAAGTGCCGTGAGTCGGTGGTCAGCCGGAAGTAGCCATCGACGAGCGCCACAAAGGACAAGGCCTCAGGCAGCCCCGGGAACTCGGCCTCCTGCAGGTACCCCGCGTCAGCGCCCCCATGTCAGCCCTGGGAATCAGGGAGGGGAGAAGGGCAGCACCCACCAGGATCTGGTTGTCTATCCTGGTGACAGTGACCAGGCGCTGTGCCCCGGCAAGGCCGGTGCGCTGGGCCTGCTTGATGCTGATGTCCACGATTTCTGGAAAGTCGCAGAAGGGCTGGAGCACCTGGGGGGGAGGGGAAGGCCTGAGGCCGGAGCCCCCTGGGGAAGCCATAGACCCCACTATGTCCACCAGCCCCTCCACCTAGCCCTCTCCCAACCCTGAACTGCCCACCCCTTCTATCAACCCCACCTCTGTCCATTCCCAAATTTGTCCCACCTCACCTCTACCAAACCCGCCTCCTTCACTGGGAGGGGCGGGCCCTCCCTGAGACAGCAGCGGGTCCTGCCACCTCCTTAGTCTTAATTCGGCTTTCAGTTAGCCCCTCCCTTCAATCCCCGCCCATTTTCATTCCCTCCCCTCACTCAGCCCCACCCCTCAATCGACTGGTCTTCTCACGGTTTTGCCCCTCTTTCGGCCCCTCCCCGCCAGGGCCCCACCCATAATCGCCCCTTTCTTGACCCAGGCTCTCCGACCCCGCCTACACTCTGTTACCTCTCTCTTTGGTCCCGCCCCTCAAGGTAGCGCCCATTCTTCTGTCCAGCTCTTTGGCCCCGCCCCTACAGACCCGACCCATTCTCCTGTCTCCCCCTCTTTAGCCCGCCCCTTCCTTGACTCGGTGTCCACTCTCACCTCGTGTCCTCCCAGGCCCCAGGAAATGCCGCTGACACTGGTCACGCGGAGCAGCCCGAGAGCATGCTGACCACCAGCAGCCCCAGGGAGGCCCACGCAGAAGGTCTCTGCGGTCCTGCCTGGGTCCAGCCGCTCCAGGTCCATGATGTACTTGGCCATGAGCGAGTGCCTGTCGGCCTGGCAAGCGACCACACGGCGCAGGGCCCGACGCACAGTCCTCTGGATTTGCTTGCGTGTGATGAAGTCCCGGTCCCGAATCAGGTCCCGCAGGCCCGGGGGCAGACAGCTCTTATAGCTGCGGGAAGCGGTCCCTCAGTGTGGGCAGGAGTCTCCATCCAAACAGACAGGGAGGCACATGAACCCCGGCTCAGCTGAGGGGCTAGAGGTGCCCGGAGACACACTGGTGGACACGCATGGGGCCAGGACTTCAAGTGACACACAGGCCTTAGCTGCAGGTGGCAGAGCCTCCATCCAGTTGGTGCCTCAGCAGGGATGGGGTTTGGTCTAGGGGGCCCTGAGTGAGTCACATGGACACACCACAGGCCTGTAGGTGGGGTGCCCCCTGGGGTCTGGGCTCTGGTGATGTCCAGGGCCATACTGGCTCACTGGATACCACCTCCTGGAAGCCCTCACCTGACAGTCTTCATCAGGTAGTCAGGCTGCCGGGCCTGCTCACAGGCCATCCGGGCCAGGTCCAACACGGCCAGGCTGAGACACTCACCCTGCTCCTTCAAGCTGAGCCCCACGGGAAGGCGGCCACTCACCAGGTCGGACCGGTGCTGGGGGTTGGGGGGGGGTCACAACCCACCTGTGAGCCCTGATGGTGCCCATTTTCACTCCCGCCCCCTCAGCCCACCCCTGCCTCAACCTACCTCTCCTCAGCTTTCTCACAGTAGCTCTCCAATCTCTGCCTGCCCCTCCAGAGCCCTACCTGAGCACCTGCAGCTCCTGGACTCTGCCCACCTGTAGAGTTCTGCCCACTCACCTGCCCCACCCCTACTCTATCCTATTAGCCCCGCCACGCCAGGCCTGCCCACTTGACCTCCCCGTCAAGACCAGGCTGCCTCAGAGAGGGTCATCAGGACCACTCAGTTCGTTGTGAGCTCCCATGATGCTCTGGGCAGAGCCCCAGGCAGATGCCCACCTGGGCAAAGAGGTGCTCCAGAACAGGCAGGTTAAGGATGGCACTGGACAGGTCTTTCCGAAGCCCAAAGCGGTGGCATTTTTCCAGCCCAAACCAATTGGGGAAGTAAAAGCTGTGGGAGAAGGAAGAATTGTGGAGTGAGGAGGCCACCAGCCTCAGCAGGAGAAGATGTAGAGGTGGGGAGACTGCCAAGATGCCAAAGTCCAGGAAGGCCACCAACTTGCTGTGTGATCTTGGGCAAGCCAGTCACCCTCTCTGTTCTCGGCTCCTTCATTTGTAAAATGGGCAGCAATCATGCCACTTGAGTGAGTGCAAAAGATGGTGGGATTGAAGGATCACTGTGGTTTCCATCTCCCACTTCCCAGACCTGATGTCATTTAACAGGGATGGGGGAATCTTCCTACCGGAGCCTGTAGACAAGGACCTGGGTGCCCACATCCTCCACGGAGAAGATGTGGCTTGGGGAGAACCAGCAGGACAAGTCCTCTGTGGCCAGAGCGAAGAGAGTGTGGTACACGGGCAGGATGCCTGAGGGGACAGGCCAGTCAGCATCTGGTCTGCCACTGGACATTGTCCCCACTACCCCCATGGTCTTTCTCCCTCACATCTGACATCATGTCCCACCCATCCTCACACACACTCTGAGGCTCCCTGTTGTCCTCAGCAGAGAAGCCATGCCCTCAGTCTTCTTCTTGGGGGCCTCCACCCCTCTTTCCAGAGCACTTTACCTTCAGCGATGACCTGCTGTTTCCCCCCACATGCCATCACACCTCCAAGTCTCTGCAAGTGCCATTCCCATGTACCCCACTCCCTTATCATACTCCTACTCATCTCTCAAAGACCCAGCTTGAGTTTGACTCCATTTAGCAGCTATTTCTGCCCCCCGTCCAGTCCCATCCCCCACTGTAGCCCAGGCTTTTAGGGACCCACTTACCACTGGCCTTAGCAGCCTGAACACATAGCTCTTCAGCTGAGTGGTCCCCAAAGAAGAAGGACAGACACTTTGGAGACCCAGAGTCCCGAGGAGGTAGCAGCACATGCAAGGCACCAGCCTCTGAGGAGGAGAGGCTGCAGGAGCGCTGCGGAATCAGGGGCGTCTCCTCGCTTGGAGGTGCCATGGGTGGTGCCTGGACAGATGGACAGGGAGTCCTCAGTTCTGGACAGTCCAATAAGGCTACAAAGCTTGGGGGAGGGGGCAACAATTGCTGTAGGGACATGTCCTAGCCCCTGCCCCAGGCAGGCATAAGCAATTCATCTCAGATGTATAGCAAGGAAGCTGATGGGTCAGGCTGTGGGACTGGGGGGAACAACTAAGATGAACAACTAAGTAAAACAAAGTGCTGCTTCTTCCTCTCTCTTCCTGCCTGCCTACCTGCTTGCCTTCATTCTTGCTTGCAGCTTTCCTTCAAAATTAAAAAATCCCAGCTCCACCAGGGTACCCAGCTTTGTGAGCCCTGCTGCTGCGGTTCAACTTTCCCAGCTGTGAAACAGGCCACACACTCTATCTGGGGTAATGGACACATGTGCCCAGTGCTACCGCACAGATAGCAGCAGAAGCAGACAGGGAGGTCTACCAGCACCGTGTGACCCTCAGCCTTGGTCGGGGGCAGATTTCCCCTAGGGATACTCCAATGTCACCAGTACCCAGGCCAAGAACCAGCACATTCCCAGCCCCAGAGCCCTGGGGACACTGCTCCCCACAGAGGTGACCTCTGTCCAACCTCTAGCCCTGACCCGAGGGGCCTATCTTTGCATTTTAAACGTAACTGGTTCTTGTTTAAAATAAATCATAAAGAAAGATGGTTTCAATATCGAAAGTAAAAAGACAAGAAGCGGTGGGGGGAGCTGTCTGGGCCCGGAAAAATACACCTGCTGTTTGCACACCCCAAGTCTGCATCCCCAGGATGATTGGTCACCCGTGCTCCAGGGAACCATCCCCCTACCCCTGTGATTCACCTGCATTGCCAGGAATTTGAGCAGAGGCTCAGAGAGGGCCACACACAGCCCTCCCACCCTCTGCCAGCTGGACAGTCTTCTGGGGTGGCCCGAGGGTGACTTCCCTTTGCACACAGGTCCCCCAGTCCCACTGTGCCCCACTTCTACCCCATCTAAGGCATCACCAGCAGACCTTACCTGGCTGGTGGGACCCAGGGCCCACCGGAGGGCAGAGCTTTCGCTTGTGGAGGAGACCGCGGAGGAGATTGCGGAGGAGACTGCGGAGGAAAGCCCCATCGGCTCCTTCCTGTGTGGGCCCCTGGGCTTCCTGAGTTGTCACTTACCGAAAGTCCTGACCCTGTGGGGGGGGACAGGGCAGGAAGGCAAAGACAGAGAGGGCAGCAAGTTCTGGAAGCCTCTGCCCACCCCCGCCCTGCTCAGAGGAGGCCCTAGACCCACAGGGAGGGGTGACAGAGTGGATAAGAGCCCAGGCCGTACCCAGTGCTCCAGACTTATGTTCTATGGGCCCCTGGGTCACAGTCCTGAACGGCGGGCCTTACTTTCCCCATCTCTGGCACAGGTTGGTCAGGCACTGGGCTGGGACTGCCTGGGAAGAAAGCCGGACAAAGTTCAGGCTCTCTTTGGAGGGACCTCTCCCTGGAGACCCTGCAGGAGTTAGGGGTTCCTTCAATGCCTCCCCCAAAACTCTGCAGACCGTGGGGCTCTCCTCTGGGAAAGGGAATTAATCTGGGAATTGGTCGGGGGTGGGGGGCGGGTTAATCATTATGAATAACTATGAAAGCCACACTGGACAGAGGAGCCAGTGGAGACTCGGGGGACCCTGTTCTGAACTCAATCCACAGAGCTGAGGATAAAGCTGCGGGGAAATCAGCTCGGGCAGGGGGAACCTGGAGGATAAGGACCTGGGACAGAGAGGATGCAACATGAGAAACAGGTACAACCAGTGGGTCAGGTAGATGGTGGGCTCTTTTTAACAAACCCTCAGGCGTGGGGGGTGGGGAGGGGCAGACAGAATCCAGGTGACCTCCAGGCTACAGTCCCACCACCAGAATACAAAGGGTCCAGAAGTTATGAACAAGATAGAGTTTTTCACTGGTTAATCTCACCTTGAGGATTTGAACCAGTCAGGTCAATGGCTGTGAGTAGACACCACACCTTACAGTCAGGGGTGCAATTTTTGTGCAAATTCACAGGTTAGGGGGTGCATGCAAAAACATCACTTGCTGAACTCAGGCCCTCCAGTCGTCAGAAGTGGTCTGGATTCTGTCCAGGTCACAGAGCATGCTGAGACCTCCATGGGTCGCTCCAACTCACTGTCCCCGGGTATTATCTGGGGATCAAGAAAGATACGCTCCAAGAGATTAAAATGTATCCAAATCTTTGGCATAGCCTAGTAGAGGAGCTGTTGGGTCCACTGCCTCTGGATGGGTACAGTCCACATACATTCCAAGGACCTGGATTCGCATCCCAGGTCTAGGGGAGCAACTGACATGAACAACTAAATAAAATAAAGTGCTTCTTCCTCCTCTCTTTTCTTGCCTGCCTGCTCACCTTCATTCCTGCCTGTACCTTTCCTTCAAAAAGAAAAAAAAAAAAAAAAAAAAAATCTCTGAATTTTCAGAAGGGCTCCGAAAGACTCCTGTCCTGCAAAGTCTGTCTGGCGGAGGGATGAAAGGGGCCTGCTTATCCAAGTTGGTGTATCTCACAGTCTCTTCACAGACTTCAGATGGTGAAACATGTGTCTTACAGACTAGGGTGGGTGGATCTAGGGCTGTTTGTGTTTATAGTCCTTAGAAGGATCCAAGTTCCAGAAAACAGAGCTTTGCAGATAGATGTTAGAAGTGTCTTTCAAGTCCTGGTGCAGCAAATGGCTTCAATGTGTATTTAGTTGCCTTTAATCCAATCATCCACTGATGTGTACAGGGTACCTCCTGTGTGGGGCACTCTGGGGACTCAGAGGGGACAAAGCAGTCCCATCTCTGCCAGGTGGAAATGACACTCTTGTTGGGAGAAAACAAGAAACAAGTTCTTCATTTGGAGCTGCCCAGGAAGGAGGCCTCTAGGCTGTTAGGAGAGATGAAGTCCTGGAGGACTTCCTGGAGGCAGCAGATTTGATATGAAACCCAAGGACAAGTGGGGTTAGACAGAGAGGTGTTGGTAGGTGTGGAGACTTCTGACAGAGGGTACAGCTCAGTCAGAGGCCGGACAAGATCAGAGTGTTCTGAAATAGGAAGAGAATCGGAACTCAAAATGCTGAGATTTGTCTGTGGGCCTCAGTGGGCCTCTATGGTGGAGGGAAGGGGTATGGGCAATGACCTCATGGTGGAAATCCCATAATATGTGAGGCAGGAAGCGCTGTGCAGGGACTGAACTATATTTTTCTTCCACTTCCTGGGTGGTTTCCGCAGACAGAAACGCAAAGGTGTCCTCCCATCTCTCACCCTGAGACAGATGCTTCTGCCTTCCAGGAGGGGCAGTCAGTTTCAAGGTCCCTGACTCCTCCAGTGTGATGATCAGATCACTCATATTTTGAGAAGGAGCAGGAGGGGAACAGGGTCAGGACAAAGATGGTAGCCTTAGCCCCAGAGTGAGGTGGATGAAGTCTCCATGAAGAAATGTGGTGGGCAGAGTCCAGAACTGGTCCAAGAAAAAATTAGAAACTTCGGTGATGCAAACATCTCAATTTTTCAGTTGGCAAAATACCCATAAATATAGTCAAAGGATAAAAACGAAACTGAAAATGAAGGTTAACTCATGGATAAAAATAGCTTCATTCCAGAAGCAACTCCTTGAATGCAATAAGGAAACATTGACAATTTAGCAGGATAAGACCTCCAAAACAGAAAATGAATTTCAAATGGCTTTTAAACCAGGACAAAGGTGCTCAATATTTAGAGAAATGCAAATTAAAAGTGCAGAGAAATCAAGTGATTTACGATTGGATATAGGAAATATTTAACAAAATTCAACACCTATTCATGATTTTAAAAACTCTCAGCAAACTAAGTGGGAACTTCCTCAAAATGAAGAGAATCTCTTTTTAAAATTTTACAGGTTTTGACATGCCCAGGTGGAACAGCAATTAGATAAACCACCTCTGAAGGAACAAATTCATGTTATTTTAGATCCTTTTAAACCTATATGAATTTCAAAATCAGTACCAGTTACATTTTTTTTTTTAATATATTGTCAAATTTAGATTGGAATTACACTGGTCAGATTGGGGGAAACTGGCATTTGAACACACTGAGTCTTCCAGTCCATGAACGTGATATAACTTTCCATTCATTTAGGACTTTATAAAATTCTCCCAGCAATACCTGTAGTTTTCAGAGTAGAAGTCCTAAACTTCTTTTGTTAGATTTTTCCCTCAGTATTTTATCTTTTCAGGAGTTGCTGCCAATGGGATTTATAAAAATTTCTATTTCCAATAGTTTATTTCTAGCAGGTAAAAATAAATATCAGTCAAATTTTTATATTAATTTTTAACCTGTGAACTTGCTAAATTCATTTATTAGTTCTAGCAGTTGCCCTGGATTCCCTTGTTTTTGGTTTGTTGTTGTTTTTACGTATAAAAACTGCCTTCCCTGATGATGGGGTGTATGGAATCCCCTGGTGGCAGGGGACCCTCCAGACCCTCTGTGAATTAGAATGGCCCGCCTTTGATGTAGGTTGGCCAGACAAGGGGACCTTTGATGCCTCCACTGTTAGGGCCGTCTGAAAGGTCATCACGGAAAGCCCAGGTCGCCCTGACCAGTTCCCCTATACAGATCACTGGTTAGGTTTGGCAGAGAACTCTCCCCCATGGTTAAAGGCTTGTGCTCTTAAATGAGGATGTCAAATCCTCCTAGCTAGCCCAGTTTCAGATAAATCTCTGCAGAAGCCCAACAAGTCCTCTCAGGGTCCCCCTGTTCTGGCTGCACCCGCTGAAGAAGTTGACCTTCCCCGTCATTACAACCCTGGAGGCCGACCTCAGCTCCAGCCCCCACAGGAGGAAACCATCTCCCCAACTGTGCCCTCCCCCTCCATCCCACCTGAGAACTTTCAGACTGGACCCCCTCTGCTCGCTCACCTGGTTCAGTGAAGCCCACCCAGAGTTTCCTCCACTTTTCCTTCACCCCTAGGGGCACATGCAGAACGGATCAGAATATAATCAGCCAGGAGCTTCTATTCTCCCCCTGAGAGAAATACCCGCTGTCTGTGACAAGGGACGACCTTTCTTAGTATAGGTTCCCTTCTCCACAAGTGATTTATATAATTGGAAAGCCCAGAATTCCCCGTTCTCAGAGAAACCCCAAGTTCTAATTAATTTGGCATAGTCTATTTTGCAAACACACAGGCCCACCTGAGAAGATAGCCAGCAATTGTTCAACATGCTGTGTACTTCTGAGAAGGAAAGAATTAACTTGGAGGGAAGAAAGGCTGTACTGGGACTGAGAGGGGGAATCTTTGGAAGAAAATCGGGACAGATTGAGAACGCTTACCCCTCAACTAGCTCCGATTGGGACCCGAACATGAGGGAAGGAATGAAGTCCCTAAACAATTTTCACCAGCTTCTGTTATCAGGGTTAAAAGTGGCTGTGTGCAAGTCAACCAACCTTTCCAAGGTTACTGAGATTATTCAAGAGGCTCAAGAGTCACCAGCGGCTTTCCTTGAGCACCTCTGTGAGGTATATCGGGTACATACTCCTATTGACCCGGATGCCCCAGAGAATAGCAGAGTGGTGAACTTGGCTTTCACAACCCAGTCTGTCCCCATGTTCAGTGGAAGCTTCAAAAGCTAGATGGCTTTGAGGGTATGAATTGGTCCCAATTAGTAAGCATAGCCCGGAAAGTTTTTAATAGAGACACCATGGAAGAAAAACAAAATAAGAAGTTAACAAAAGTGATGGTAGCAGTGCTCGGGGAAGTAATGATTTCCCTCGGGGGCCACCCCGAAGAGGAAAATATGAAAGGCTTGGAGAGAGAGGAAAGCCCAGACCCCCTTCAGGAAAAAAAAATCAATGTGCCTATTGCAAGGAGAAGGGTTCATTGGAAAAATGAATGTCCAACGAGACTGGGAAAATGCAGCCCTCAAGTCTTAAACCTTTAAGGCTCCCGGGAGCCAATGGTAACTGCAAGAATCGGGGGAAAGGAAGTAAACTTTTTGATAGATACTGGAGCCGCTCATTCAGTTTTAACAGAGCCTCTCGGACCCATCACCCGCCACAAAACTCCTGTGCAAGTTGCTACTGGGGACATTGTTCATTACCCATGGACTACACAGCAAGTAGTCAATTTAGGACAAGGAACAGTCTCTCATTCCTTTTTGCTTATGCCAGAATGCCCCTATCCACTGCTGGGGAGAGACTAATTGCAAAAACTCCAAGCCACAATCTCCTCTCAGGGGAAGGGGGCCACTCTTCAGAAGAAAGAAACAGCACTACAGTTGCTTTTAACATGCCCCTTCTCTGAGGAGTACCTTTTACAGAAGCCCACCATTGTGGAAGAAACACCAGAGAACTCCAGTCTTCTCCAGCAGCTGCAGAGTGCCTGCCCGACGGTCTGGGCCGAGACCAGTCCCCTAGGACTGGCAGCCCATCAGCCTCTAGTAATCGTACAACTCCTCTTGTCTTATTACAAAGAATTTCCAGGACAATGTTGAATGAAAGTTGTGAGAATGGACTTCTTTGCCTCGCTCTCAGTCTCAAGATAACACAATCCAGTCTTTCACATTAAATATAATATTACCCTAATATTACCCATACATTTTGTTGTTTCTGTTCCCTAGCCTCTAATCTGGGTTAAGAAAAGATGCTTATTCTAACCATCCCACATTTTTATTCTCATCTCCTCCTCCTTACTTTTTATATATTTTGTCTTATTCCTTTTAAATGGGGTTTCTTCATATTTTACAGATATTCCTTTATTATTCTTTGCTGAACTGGTTTTGTGGTGATTAATTCATTTAATTGTGCTTATCTGAAAAGCTTTTTTTTTTTTTTTTTTTTTTCAATCATTCCTTTTGTTCCAGGAATGAAGGTGAGTAAACAGGCTGGCAGAAAGCTAGTGGAGAAAGAAGCATCTTTATTTCATTTTTATTTAGTTACTCATGCTGGCTGCTTCCGCCAGGACCCAGAACTCAAATCCATAGGTATGTGGCTTGCTCCTTCAGTGGCAATTGACCTAACCGATGCTCCCCCAGGGTGTGCCCCACAGTGATTTTTTTAAGTGAAAGTTGGAGGATTTTACCTGATTTCCAAACTTATTAAAGAGCTATAGTAATTAAGACAATCTAGTATTGGTGAAATATATGCATATAGGTCAGAAAAACAGAAAAGAGAGTAATAGACTCATATAAATATTGCCTTAGTATCTATGTCAAAGACCAACCCGTTATATTTATATGAATCTATTACTCTCCATTTTACTTTTCTAATCTATGTGCCTATCATTTCACAGTACCAGATACAAATACTAAAGCAATTAAATAGAGGAAAGGAAAGACTGTTCAACAAATGGTGCTGAAGTAACTGGACATCATAAAGAAAACAATTAACATCAACTCTTACCTGACACCATACAGCAAAACAAATTAAAATAGACTGGAGACCTGAACGTAAAAGCTAAGATTATAAAGCTTCTAGAAGAAAGATGAGAAATCTGCAAATATCTTAGAAAAATATCGATATATTACACTTCCTCGTTTTACTCTTCAAAAGACACCATAGAGAAGACAGCAGAGTATAAATCAGGAGACCATATCTGCATTGTGTATTTACACACAAGACTGGTATCCAGATTTGATAAACAAGTCTTACTACTCAATCATAAAAGACAAACAACTCAGTAAAGAAAGGTGTGGCCTGGTGGAGCAGCGATTAGGTTAGTCGCCTCTGGAGAATACGGGCCACATGTTCTGGGTTCAAGTCCCAGGCCCAAGGGAAACAACCAGTGTAAACAACTAAATAAAAAGTAAAATAAAGATTTTTCATCCTCCTCTCCCTTCCTGCTTGCCTACTTGCCTTCATTCTTGCCTACCCCTTTCCTTTAAAAAGAAAGAAAGAGAAAATGGGCAGAAGATTTGAATAGAGACTTCACTAATAAGGATACATAAATGGTCAAGAAGCCCATGGAAAGATATCCAACATCATCAGTCATCAGGGAAATACAAATCCAAACCACAGCGGGATACCACTCACACATACTAGAGCCAGTAAAGTGAAAAAGACAGACAATAACAAGTGTTGGAGATGTGTCCTTGAGACAAAAATGGTGTAGCCACTTTGGAAAACAGTTTGGCAGTTTCTTTCTTTCTTCCTTCCTTCCTTTTTTTTTTTTTTTTTTTTTGAAGTAAAGGTGCAGGCAGGAATGAAGATGAGCAGGCAGTCGAGCAGGAAAAGAGAGGAGGAAGAAGCAACATTATTTTATTATTTAGTTGTTCACACTAGTTTTTTTTTTCCCCAGACCTGGGATGTGAATCCAGGAGTATGTGACTTGCTCCTTTGGAGGTCATTGACCTAACCACTGCTCCACCAGGGCACACTCACAGTTCCTTAAATAGAATTTTTCCCTATGACCCAGTCGTTTTACTCCTAGGTATTTGGAGAAATTAAAGCAGACACCCCTCCAAGGTCTTGTCAATGAAACAGTTTATTTGTAGTGCAGACCTGTGTCACCTAACAATATTCACTCAATAAGGAACCTCATATATAGCAGGCTCCCAACAGAATGCCCATCTACGTGTCTGATGGCTCTAGTATGTTTGCACAATGACATCAACTAACAGTGCATTTCTCAGAACATGCTCCTGTCATTAAGCAACACATGACTGTCTTCCTGAACTGAAAACTTACATGTTCATCATCAGGTGGGCAGAAGAGCAACCTGGGGCAACCAGTTACACAGTGATAGAGACTCAGCAATTAAGAGAATGGACTGCTCCGTGGGGTAATCTCAGAATCGTCACCCTGAATGGAAGAAGCTATGTACAAAACTTATGCAAAAAATTCTGGAACACACTGTTCATGTTTGGTGTGGAATAGCATGCAGCCGTGTAAAAGAACAGACCTCGAAGATGTTCTATGAGGAGCAATCAAGGTGCACAGCTGCCTGGGCAAGAAATGTCAGTTAGCGTAGAGAAGAGATGAAAGGGTTTCCGTGAATCTGCAGACTGTCTTTAGGGAAACAGAAAGAACTTGTTTCCTAGGGAGGGAAACTAGGGAGCCATGATAGATGAAAGAGACAGAATGTCTGTCACTTATTTGTTTTGTGCCTGTCGAGTTTGTATCTGTTAGTGTGTTATAAAGGGAAGTGCTTGATCCAAGGAGGAAATATTTAACCTGGGGAGGGGAGTGAATTACCAGAGCTGCTTGAAGGGGACTGAGCATAAGTTAGAACAAGCATGTTGGTTAGAATGACAAAGCTATGAAATGCTAACTGTGCACCACATTTGCCCAGCCAACACAGAAAGCAATTTTAGGGCTCAAAGAGCATAGAGCTGTGACTCTCACTTACAGAGGGGGAAATTGAGACTGGGAAGCTCAAAGACAGGAAAAAAGAGGCTCCCCCATTGCTTTGCTTTCCATCTCACAATGCCCTAGACCCCCCTTTCCCAATTAGACTGAGGAAAGAGATTAGCGAGGGTTGGTTCCCCATGGAGGGTACAGCCAGCTTCCTGCAGAAACCCTCACTTTCTTTTCCAGCCTGGCTCACACTAGCCCTGCAGGGAGCTGATTTTCTTATTTCTCTTAGTTTTACCTATTTTCTTCACTACTAGTTCAGCTTCTGAGAACTGGAGAGTTTCCATGTCCTTGTCTGACTGCATCTTCAGCACCTGGCACACAGGAAGTACTGAATGAATGAAGAAATGAATGAATAAAAGAATAAAGGCAGGAATAAATGGACGATTGAAAGAATAAACTAACGAGGGTATGAAAGAACAAATGAATTTGGATGAGCAGGAGGCAGGAGCTGGGAGTAGGAGAGAAAGAGCCTGGGCAACGGACATCAAGGGGGCCGCAGAATGGGTGGCTTGGGGGACATTTAGGAACCAAGGTACAGAATCTGGGACGACTCCTGGCCTCCAGCCTGTGGAAAAATTGATATGCCAGGAACTGAGATGGAGGTGAGCAGGATGGGGAACTGCTGCAAGCGCTGGGAGGGGCCCCTGGACCTGTGCGGCCTTCAAGGTCCGCCCGCCCCCGTCCCCCCCGCCCCCGTACACCCGAGGAAAAGCGGAGCGCGCAGGGAAGGTCCGTTAGCCCGCCTGGAGGGGCCTGACTGAAGGTGGTGTTGGAGGTGGGGACTCAGGGCTAGAGACCCACTGGAACCTCTCCGCCTGGATTCCTGTGGGCGGGAGGGTGCGGGGGCTCGCGGGTGAGTCACGGGGCGGATGTGAAAGAAGAGAATGTCAAAAAGTCGAAGCTGCTCTGCAAACAGGAGGCAGACCGGCCACGCGCACCCCGTGCCTCTACTCCCGTAGTGGAGGGTCAGCCTGACCCAGACCCTGGAGCCGTCAGCGCCCGGGCGCCCCTCCGCCCTCCCGTTTTCCCAGGGCTTCCTCCATTCCCTCCTCCGCCTGGCCTTTCTCCAACCCTCCCAGGACGCAATTTGTGTTCCAGACCCCGCCTGTCGCCTCTTGGAATCTCTTCCCACCAACCTGTTCCCTCCCGGCATCTGGTGGAAACGGAGGCCCCGAGTGGTGACTTGACACAAGGCGGAGGGACAATGGGGAAACTCTCTCTCCCCAGTGGGGAAACTGAGGCCCGGCGACACGCGGAGTCAGGAAAGTATGGGTGGGATTCGAACCTGTGTTCACCCCACACAAGCGTCCAGGATCCGGTCCTCGGCCGGGCAAAGACAGGCGACGACTCTGCTGCCCTGTAGTGGACACTCGAGGGACTGCGGTCCGGAGCTGCCTCTCGGAGCATCCGGGAGGGTGGGGCCAGAGGGAGGAAGGGCCGGCGGGTTCCCCTCCACCCGCCTCCATCATGCTTAACTCCGGAAACTCCCGAATTTTCATACCCGGGTGTCCACCAGGAAGGCACTGCTTAACTGATCTCCTGCTGCCCGTGATGAGCAAAGAATCCAGACGTTAATTCGAACCCAGGTTCACACCCCGGGACTGGGGTTGGCTGGGAGCTGGGGGGAGGGGGAGGAGGGGAGCGGCATCAAAATAAAATAAATGCTTCTCCCTCCTCTGTTCCTGCCTGACTGCCTATTTGCCTATTTGCCCTCTTTCCTGGCAGCATCTTTCCTTTAACAAAACAACAAATTAAAAAAAAAAAACACAAAAAGGAAGAAAAACAAAAAGTAAGAGAATGTTCCCCAAATTGGTCTACGGATGCAGGACAATCCATATGAAAATTACCGAACTGATACTAAAATTCAGATGTAATTCAATAGACTCCAGAATAACTTTTGTGTTCATGAAAAAAAAAAAAAAAAAAAAAAAAAAAAAAAAAAAAAAAAAAAAAAAAAAAAAAAAAAAAAAAAAAAAAAAAAAAAAAAAAAAAAAAGCAATAACAAAACACAGACCTGAATAGAATCTACACTTCCCAACTCAAATTTACCTAAAAGCTGTGGTGGCATAAAGACAGGCAGGCACATCACTGGACTAGAACTCAGAATCCAGAGGGAAGCACATGTAAATTCAACACAACAGTTCAAAGGGAAAAGACCGTCTTTTTAACAACTGATAGTGGAACCACTGGATGTGGGAAAAGAATGCAATTGGAGCCTTACCTCACATCCGGACCAATGATCTAAATAATAGAGCTAAAAGTATAAAATTCTTAGAAGAAAATATAAACTTACTTTCTTTCTTTTTTAAGTAAAGGTATAGGTAGGAATTAAGATGATCAGGCAGGCAGACAGGAAGAGAGAGGAAGAAGAAGCACTTTATTTATTTTTATTTAGTTGTTCATCTTGGTTGTTTTCCCCAGTCCGGGACATGAACCCGGGTCCTTGGTATGCATGTGGAATGTGCCTCAGCTGGAGGCAATACCAGGGTGCGCCAAAAATTTAAACTTTATACTTAGATTAGACAATAGTCTTTTTAAATATGACAACAAAGCACAAGAGACAAAAGAAAAAAAAAACATAAATTGGACTTCATGCAAAGTTTTTAAATGTGTGATTCAAAGTACTCCATCAAAAAAGGGAAAAGATAAACCACAGAATCAAAATATTTGCAGGCGTGTCCTGGTGGCCTAGTGTCTAGTAACCTTGGGGGCAGTACCACAGATGTCAGGATCCCATGTTTAAGACCTGGAGCCAGGGGAAGAAACCAATGTTGAACAACTAAATAAAAATAAGCAAAACACTTCTTTCTCCTCTTTCTTCCTACCTACTTACTCACCTTCATCCCTGATTGTACCTTTCCTTTAAAAAAAATTCACGTTATGTATTAACCACAAACATGTATCTACGTAAGGAACTATTTAAAGAATTCTTATAACTCAGTCATTTTTTAAAACTCAATTTAAAAGTAGAGGTTTCTGCAAAAAAAAAGCACACCTATGACCAACATGTATATGAAAAGATATCCAGTATGATTAACTATCAGGCAAAATAAAAATCAAAACCACAAGGAGATACTTCACACCCATGAGGATGGCGCCCATCAAAAAGACAAATAGTTCAAAATGTTGATGACAGTGTGGAGAAATTGGAACCTTCAGATATTGTGGGTGGGAATGTAAAATGAGGCAAATATTTTATAGAATAGTTTGGCAGTTCCTCAAAAAATTATACATGGAATTACTGTATGACCCAACAATTCCACTCCTAGCTAGATACCAAAGAAATGAAAGCATATATTGACACAAAGATGTGCAGGCAAATGTCTTGACATCTTTGTTCACAATACCAAAAAGGAGAAACTAAATCAAAGGGCCATCAGTGGATGATGGATGGATAAACACAATAGACCCGTATGATGGAATGTTAACTATAAAAAAGAAAAAGAAATACAATGAACCTTGAAAACATGGTGCTATGAAAAAAATTTATCACAAAAGACTTCATTCTGTATGATTCCATCCACGTGAAATACCTAGAATAGGGAAATCCATAGAGGCAGAAAGTGGGTTCTTCTTTGCCTAGAGCTGAGTGATAGTAAGGGAATGAGAAGTGACTGTTTACTTAAGGGACCTCTGTGGGAGATGATGGAAATGTTCTAAAGTTTATGGTGAGGACTGAACAATTGTGCATGTACTAAAAGGATATGAATGAGTGTCTCAATTTGGCAAAAACCATCAAATGGTACAATTTAAACGGGTGGATTGTATGGTTTGTGAATTGTATCTGAGTGAAACTTTTTTTTTTTCCCCTTTCCCCCAGTTCTGAGTCTGGAACTCAGGTCCTTGGGCTTTACATGACCTACACCTTACCTGTTGAGGCACAGAGATGCGCCCAAACTTACTAATTTTAAATTAATTACAACTTTAAAAAAGAAACATGCAAATCGAATTCAGATGGCAACTCCTCGAAGTAATACCCACCCCCCATAAACGCTACAATTTATCCTCTTTGATTTTCTTCATAGCCTGACAGTTGTCAGGTTGTCTCCTTTCCACTTTCTGTCACCCTCTCCAGGAGACTCTTTTTGCCCAAGCAAATGACTAAGCTTGCAAAGTCTCCAAAGTGGGGGCTGCACCCTGATCAATTCTAGCTTGCCCCCGCCTCAAAGTCCCCCAGGATCCGTATGGGGGGGGAGCAGATGGGAAATTTGAATTTCACAAGTCAGTCCTCATAACAATAATAACTAGCGTTCCAGCGCTTAATAAATGTCAGGAGATTTCTCTGCACCTAGCGTTTTACATTTAACTAAACATTTCTGGTAGAAATATTTTTATTTTAATTTTAAAAGTAAGTTCTCAGGTTCGTGATTTGGAGACCTCGGTAACATATCTTCTGGGGGAAAAGAAGACCTAGTGGGGAGAAGCGCCAAGATCCTAACGTTGAACACCACCGCTCTCTGAGGTCGGTTCTGTGCAGAGGACAGCGCCACCTGACCTCAGGAATGCCTACAACTCCCAGAGTGCCACCCGCGACAACGCTCCTTACGGCCGCTTAGAAAAGGAGGGGTTGGACGCGCTGCCTCCTGGGACTTGTAGTTCCTCTAGAACGGATTCGGAGCCAATGAGGAAGCAGATTTTGTCAACACGAGGCCAAGAAGCCAATGGGCGTGCGGGTCTGAGAAGGTGGGACTTCCTGCCGCGAAGCCCTGGTGAGAGGCTGCGCGAGGGTGGCTATTTCCTTTTTTGGGTTCTGGCGAGGGTAGAGGGAGCGCCATGAAGGCCTCGGGCACAGTAAGTAGAGTCCGGCGGGGTTGAAGGCAGGGGATTGCAACGTAGGCAGAGCCTAGAATCTCGGGAGGTAGCGAGGGCTACTGCGGGGGAGTGTGCTCACGGCAGAAGACCGCAGGGTTGCGGGCCGTCTTCCCGGGTGCAGCCAACATGGCGGCCGCCGCCGCGTGGGGAGGCCGGTGCGGGACTGGAAGGCTGCTGCGGTGCCCCAGGGAGGCCGGCGCTTCTCCAGCACGCGGAGAAAGATGCGCGGCGTGAACTTCGAGTCACGGGATCTCTGGGCTACCAAGCCTGAGTTCCTCCAACTGAAATGTGCACGTGGGTGTGTGTTGGTGGCGGGGGGGCACTACTATTGCGTTTTTCTGGCGTGGTTGTGAGAAGTAGGAAATAGGGAAACCGAGCTGACATGGGTGACCCATGTCGCTGTGGCGCAGAGATGGAACAACAGGACTTGGAGGGAAAACAGGGCAGATGGGTAACATAGGGTTCCAGCCTCCGTTTCCACGGTGGGAACGAGGTGATCCTCTTTTGTTTCTCAATAAAAGGAAGGTTCAGGAAGACAAGAGGTCAGGTTCAGAGGTAGGATGCGCTAGGAGTTGAATTTCTGGGACTAAGAGGGTGGTGAGTTTGCAAGATGGTTTCTTAGTATCTGGTAGATATTCTCATTTTGACATCTGAACAGGGAGGACACCTTTCCTGGACGGCAGGTTGGGAAACTTGAGGCATTTGCTAGTGCAGGGAGCCAGGACCAGGAGGGATCCCTAGTGGATTCCTGTCCTGGTTCTGAGTTCCCAAGCTGCTAGTTGTCTCTGAGCTGAGCCCCAGAGAAAAGGTTAGTGACCAGGTGTCAGGGGCTGCAGGGGTGGAAGGTCCAGTCCTCAGCTTTTTCCACAAATAAAAAGGAAAGGAAGAGATTGATGCTTACCCTCCAGCTCCATCAGTCACCCGGGTCCATAGGCATCAACTGGCCTGTCCTTGCATTGCCTCTGGCTCTGCCTTACCCTAATTCCTTTGCAGCTGCGAGAGTATAAGGTGGTGGGGCGCTGCCTGCCCACCCCCAAATGCCGCACGCCACCCCTCTACCGCATGCGTATCTTCGCACCCAATCACGTTGTGGCCAAGTCCCGTTTCTGGTACTTTGTATCTCAGCTGAAGAAGATGAAGAAGTCCTCTGGGGAGATCGTCTACTGTGGGCAGGTGGGAGGTCTCATGGATGGGGTCAGGACTGACATGCACCTCTCCCTATACCCATTCCCCCACCCTCCTCTATCATCCCACCCGAGTCATGGGCATTTTCCTACTGAGAAATGAGGCCCAGGGATGTTGGGCTTGGTGTACTGAGACCTCTGGGCTAAGACTTTGTCCTTCCTGGGGCCTCAGTAAGGGGTGGGGGGTGGGGAATAGGTGCTGATTTTCTGCCTGGGGGTGTTCCAGGAGAGTTGAGTTTGGGTCCCCATGGGTCAGGTGTTCGAGAAATCACCGCTGCGGGTGAAGAACTTCGGCATCTGGCTGCGCTACGACTCACGCAGTGGCACCCACAATATGTACCGGGAGTACCGAGACCTGACCACCGCAGGCGCCGTCACACAGTGCTGTGAGTTGGGTGTGGGGGACCCCTCCTGGTCCTTCAAGGCGACAGCACAAGCACCTAAACCCAAGGACCATCGCTCCCCAGTAGCAGTGGTTTAAACAGAGGTGCTGACAGCAGGTGGACCTTGTCGCCTTTGGGGGTCTGTGACTGTGCCCCTCAAAGTGAATTTGGAGGTTCTACACTCCTGGTACCTGGTCCTCACGATGTGGGGTTCCCACCTCCCTGCGGGCATGTGGTGGGAGGTCTGGGGAACCTGACCCCCAATCTACTTTCCACCCTGCAGACCGTGACATGGGCGCCCGGCACCGTGCCCGTGCCCACTCCATCCAGATCATGAAAGTGGAGGAGATTGCAGCCAGCAAGTGTCGCCGACCAGCCGTCAAGCAGTTCCACGTGAGTGCCCTAGTGGGTGGGCGGGCTGGGCAACTGACGCAGGAGCCTAGAGGCAGCTACCCCTCAACGTCTTTCATTGCAGGATTCCAAGGTCAAGTTTCCGCTGCCCCACCGGGTGCTACGCCGCCAGCACAAGCCGCGCTTCACTACCAAGAGGCCCAACACTTTCTTCTAGATGTGGCCCCAGGTGCCTGAATAAACGAGACCAGCACCCACTGCAGTGCTTGTTTTCTTTGTATGCTTCAAAGAGCTCAAGAGAGCAGAGAGGCCTCTGTGGGGTTCCTTGTGAAGTGGGTACCAAAGGGTTGTCGGACAGGGGCCCAGAACCAGGGCTGCATCAGGCAGCCTTCTGCTCTTGAGCTTCGGGGTATATGGTAGGCCACAGGCTTGACTCACATTTGCTTTGCCTGACCTGACACAGTGGCCAGCTCTCCCTGTTGCTATTTGGTGGCAGCCATGTCCCTATTGAGCCTGACAACGGGGAGGGGGAGTACCCATTCACCTGCGCTTTAGTTTCCCAATTTCCAGAACAGACTAAAAGGGGTTCTGACATGGGGGTACATAGCCTGCTGTACAGGGGCCCCCAGCTACCATCACCACCCTGTCTGAGGCCTTAGGATCTTCTGGCTCTTCCTCTGATCCTCCATGTCCGAGGTCAGGGCCTGACCTGGGGAGTCAACAGTGTTAGGATGAGGGGAAAGCTAGGCATGGAAGGATGATGTGGAGTGGGGGTCTGGGCACATTCTTCCCCCCCTGGTGCTCTATCCTCAGTCGTTCACAAAACCCAGGTCCCATGCTTGGAGAGGTGCTCTTGGGCCCCCCTCGCCCAGCCCCTGAGGTCAGTGTCCTGGGTACACCCCATCACAGCTGCCCTTCTGCCACAGGGCCATTGTGCTGAGCACACTCACTGGTTCACCTTGTCAGTTTACTTCTCATCAGTGGGGCAGGGGCCACCTGCTCACCCCAGAGTTCTTCAGGAATTCATTACACTTTAGTGCCCTGGGCCAGCCTTGCCAATGCCAAGGCCTAGCAGACACGGTGGCAGGGTAGTCCACATCTCTCAGGCTGGGCTAGGCCATTGTCCACTCAGCCCTGCTTCCTCTGCAAAATGGTAGTGAGCTGAGCCTGGGGAACCAGGGGGCTCATCTGAGATTCACACAGTAAAGTGGAGGGGGGACTGCTTTGCACCCCAATCAATGTTGGAGCCATGCACCCTGAGCTCCCTGATAACCACCGTCTTGGAAATTTCCACTCAGGTCCTATTCCTGTGACAACCCAATATCTTTCCCCAAGTGGTCATGACGGGTTGGGGTCCTTTAAGTTGACATTTCTTGCCTGGAAATTCAAAGTGCATGCGTGTACCTGTGCAGCCACCCTGCTTCCTGTCCCTACTCCCAAGGAGGGGAGCCTCTCACAGTTCATGGTGGTGTCCAGCTTTCATTGGCCCTTCTGGTCGTGAGAATCCCGTCAGGAGTGCGCTGCATGCTGCACCTGGTCCCCACTGGGTGCTAAACACTTCCAGCCTGCAGAACCCATCCTGGGTCTCCCCTGCCCCTCCCACCACACAGCACTAGCCTCGTGGAATTTTTGGAGCCTGGAAGTCTTGCCAAGTCCCTGACTTTATCTAGGGCCCCTCCAGCACCCTCAGGACAAAATCCACACCCTCTGAGGTCACCCTGCTTTGCAGCCTCGGGGCCCTTGTACCATGCTCCTGGCCAGGAGCATCTTCCTTCTGCTCTAGGCCAGCTCTTGGATCTGTGCTCCTCCTGGAGGGCCGGGACCCTCTTAGGGACCCCAGCGCCAGTGCCAGCGCCTGCTTACCATAGGGGCTGCTGCGCAGACGTGGAGGACTAGTAGAGGACAGTCCCCCGCACCCCAATTTCCCCCGGGGAGACTGGACTGGTTTGTGCAATTTGCATACATTTACAGACGTTTGCATGACTTTCCGGGAAGGGAATCCCCACCCAGATTCCCTTTTTCCACTCAGTTTTTCAGGAGAAGCCACCCCCATCCCAAAGTGATGGAAGTGGAAGGAAGAACTTGGGGTTCTCCCCACCCTTCCTGTACAGTCATGGGTGCATGACAGCGGACTACAGGGGAGCAGGGTGTGGAGAGCAAGCCAGGAAAGCTTCTGGGATGCAGAGGACGCCGTACCCCAGTGGGGCGGCGGCGCGGGGCGGCGGTGCCTGCCAGCGGCGGCCGCCAGGGGGCGGCAGAAGCCGGAGTACACCGGTGCGCTGGTGGTCAGCGGAGAGGGAAGAAGGGAGCGCGACTTGGAGAGATGCACGTCACCCCCCAAGTTGGAGGCCAAGTCACAATTCGAACCCAGAGCCTTCAGAGGCCAAAGTTTCCCGGAGGTGCATCAGCAGTGGGCCCCCCAGATGACAGTATCTGAGTCCCTTGGTGGGGTGACCTGAGCGTCTGACTGGCCCTATAGCAGTGCCATAGGGACACCCGCGGGAAGTCGCATCTAAACCTCCCTCCATTTTTAGGAGGCTTGTGGTCAGTGACAGCTCCCATGACCTCCGTTACACACGCCTGGTGCAGGTGGGTTGAACGAAGACTGCGCAGGTTTAACGCATTCCTCTGAGGCAGACCTATCCCACAGCGTTCAAGATGGGGAAGCTGAGGCCCAGAGAAAAGCAAGGCTTCCCCAAGAGAGTGCATACTCAGAGCTTGAGCCCCAGTGTCCCCTACTCAGCTTGACTGAAAGGAGGGCTTGGGAAGGCCCTCCCACCGGCTCTAGAGGAAAGGGGGGCGCGTCCAGGTGTGCACCCTGAAGGGCAGTTTTCCTTTGGGGAACTCTTCAATCCCGAGAGTGAATCCCAGCCCCAGGAGACAGTGAGCTCCCTAAGGAACTAAGGACTCCGCCAGGCTGCTTGGCCTCCGTGAGTGAAAGGTCATTTGTGAGCTTCAGGTACGGGCCTCTCAGGAACAGACGCGAAAGCCTGTGGTTCTGGGGACAGTGCCACAAGAACCCGGGCCATTGGGAAGCCTCCCCACCCCCAGCTGCTACCTGTCGGGGCCTGTCAGACTCAGTCCAGGGCGGAAAGGGTGCGGGTCCCGCCCGCCCCCAGGCCTAGGGGGCGGAGTTTCGTTGAGCCGGGAGCCCTATAAATCCGCAGCCGGCTGCCCCAGTGAGTCCCGCGGATACAGTATCTTGGGAGGGACCGGTGGTTGCTGGGGTGGGAGGCCAGGTGAACAGGCGGTGGGAGGCAGGACAGGACAGCGCAGACGACAGCAGCGAGGATCCAGAGTCCTTGCCCTGGGTGCTCCTGCTTTGACCGGGCCCCTCTCATTGTGACCCGTTGGGATCAAGAGGGACAGGCTTCTCCGTGGGGTCGAGCATCCTCTCACGCCGGCGGGGTCCTGCCTCCCTTGACCCCACAGGGTCCCTCATGGCAGTAGTCCAGGACGGGGCGCAGGCCACTTTGGGAACCTGGGACTACGTGGTGTTTGCCCTCATGATACTGGTGTCCACAGGCATCGGGCTGGGGGTCGGGCTGGCGCGGGGTGGGCAGCGCAGCGCCGAGGACTTCTTCACAGGAGGCCGGCGCCTGGCGGCTCTGCCCGTGGGCCTCTCTCTGGCCGCCAGCTTCATGTCCGCTGTGCAGGTACTGGGCGTGCCGGCTGAGGCCTACCGCTTTGGCCTCAAGTTCCTCTGGATGTGCCTGGGCCAGCTGCTCAACTCCCTGCTGGCCGCCCAGCTCTTCCTGCCTGTCTTCTATCGCCTGGGCCTCACGAGCACCTACCAGGTATGGGTCTGGGTCGAGGGACATAAACACACACACTGGCGGGCAGGCAGGGCCTTTGAACAGCCCTGCAGGGGTCTGCCAGCGGTTCGCGGCTTTCATGTGGGGCCCTGGGGCCAACCTGCCTGGGAAGCGGCTCCAGGCAGTGGGTCGAGGGGCAGGAAGGAGGAAAACTGCCTCTGGCTCTGCGATGGAAGCTCCCTGGGCAGCGCCAGGTTTACCCTCGCGTGCGTAGGGGCGCACACGTGTGTCCCGTCGCCCCCTCCCCCCGGTCTGCCTGGACGGCGGATCCCCTGTGCTCCCCGGCAGGGACAGCCAGGTGCCGGGCTTCCCAGGCGCACGTTACCTTTGCCTATTATCTTAGGCAGCCTTGGATCCCTCTGCTGGGGTTTCCAAAAGGCACAACCGGCTGATTACAGAGGTCCTCCTTCCAGGGTAGTGTGTAAAGTGATGAAAATCATGACCGGTGTTCAACAGACGACCGATAAAGATGGCCATCCAGGCCATCCAGGGGCCGGTCATACTCGGGGTGGGGACGGGGGACGACTTGTGCGCACTCGGTAGGGGTGCGGAGACGGCGCACAGGGGTGCGGGTCAGAGTGCCGGAGTGCGGACGGCCTCCCGGAGAGAGAGCAAAAACAACAGCGGGTGAAGGACCCTGCATAGCGTCTGTCCGGGTGACCGCGACCCTCGCCTCCTCCTTGTAGTACTTGGAATTACGCTTCAGTCGTGCGGTGCGGCTCTGCGGGACCCTGCAATACCTGGTGGCCACTGTGAGTAGTCTTGACCTTCACCCACAGGACCCAGCTAGTTCCCACCTTCGTCTACCCCACCCACAGCCCTACAGCCTTCCCGACCCGAAGGGACCCTTGCGTCCCTTCCCTGTACCACAGTGATAAGCCCAAACCCCGCCACAGCCATCTGGCTCGCCCCCACCTGCAGGACTCCACCCACAGCAGTCTGACCCCACCCACCAAGGGCCCGCCGGCAGCCCCATGCCATTCTTTTGGATCCTAGAAGACGAGTTTTGCCTTGTTCCGCTCACAACCTGTCTGGCCCCACCCGACCGCGTACAGCCCCACCCCTACTTATCGCAGGGACCACCCTCCTTCCCCACCAGAATATCCCCTCCGAGACTAGGCGGGGCCTCACCTGCGCTCCCTCTACCTACAGATGCTGTACACGGGCATCGTGATCTACGCCCCTGCGCTCATCCTGAACCAGGGTTTGACTGGGAGACCTGGAGGGTGTCCGGGACAGGCAAAGTCTCAGAGACTGAGCCCGAGGAGCGGGAGGGTGACCCTGGAGAGACTTGGGAGGAAAGCCTCCTGGAGAAGAAGAACCCAAGACATTGGGGGGCTAGTTTGGCCCTAGCCCTGAGGCCTAATGGGGGATATCCTTTTGCAGTGACGGCATTGGACATCTGGGCATCTCTCCTGTCCACTGGAGTCATCTGCACCGTCTACACGGCTGTGGTGAGTTACCCCCCACCACACACATACACACAACCCATCCCAGCAGGAGCCTACATGCCCACGAAGTGGGAGACTCCCTGTACTGCCTGTCCACTCCCTACCTTTCCCTGCTCCTGAGCTCATGTCCAGCGGGGCCCCAATTTCCTCATCTTTGTAATGAAAGGTGATTCGAAAGGCTTATTATTACCTCCAAGAGTCCAAGATGATCTGGCTTCAGGCCTGTCCACCCCTCCGATCTTTTGGGGCCCCATCAGCTCCAGAATCCTCCTCTTCTGACTTCAAGTGAGTTCCTATTTCAGGATAGACAGACTGAAATTCCTGGAGTGCTCTGTCTGGTTCCTATTTTGCATAAAAAATGAGTCATTTATATAAGTTTAGGAGATGTTCTGACTGGCTGTTTATGGAGTTAGGTTGGGGCCAACCTCACCTGAATAGTCTGCCAAAGGGGGCAGATCTCAGCGAAGAAAAATCCCTGTGGTCTCTTGAGAAGGCAAAAGCAGGGTGGAAATGACAGATAATGACAGTAGCAGTAGCAATAGTAACGGGGTGGGAGGGCAAGCCCTCCTGGCAGTTGTTCCTGCCAGGTGCTGTTACAGAGACTTACATTAACTTTTTTAATCCACACAACAGCACTATGAGGGAGGTATAATTATTAAACTCATTTAACAGATGAGGAAACCAAGACAGCAGGTGACATTTGTTCAGTCACTGCTGGAACCCCCTCTCTCCCTCTCTCTATCACATTTGGCAGGGCGGCATGAAGGCTGTGATCTGGACTGATGTGTTCCAGGTTGTGGTGATGCTGACTGGTTTCTGGGTCATCCTGGTCCGTGGAACCATGCTTGTAGGGGGGCCTGGGCAAGTGATCAGGCTTGCTCAGAACCACTCCCGAGTCAACCTGATGGAGTGAGTGAAAGGGCAAGAATGGGGGAGGGGCATTGCAAAAGGATGGCGCTGACATCTCTCGTATGGGAGAAGCCAGCTAATAAAGCCTTCTGCTCCAGGAAACCCTCCTTGCTCCTCTCCCCAACCTCCCTGCAGATTGAATCCTGACTCCCCTTCTCTGTCCTTCTCTAGCCACCGTTCCTCCATCTGGGCCAGACCTCTACCCCACCCACCAAACTCCCCAACCCAGACTGGAGACTGAAGCCTCTCTGAGGTCTCAGCTGGGCACGGAAAGAATGATTTTTAAATGTGTCTGTGGAATCAATAAACAAAAAAATTTTCAATTGGGCCAACTCCTATTCGTACTTCAAAACTCACCCCCAATGTCCCCTTAAGGCACTTAATGCCCCAAATGACCACCTGAATCCCTGGGGGCGGTAAAGTCAGCATGGAACTCCCACCCACACGACTGACTTGCTCTGTCCGCATCCAGCTTTGACCTGGACCCTCGGAGGCGCTACACATTCTGGACCTTTGTGGTGGGTGGCACCTTGGTGTGGCTGTCCATGTACGGTGTGAACCAAGCCCAGGTGCAGCGCTATGTGGCCTGCCGCACAGAGAAGCAGGCCAAGCTGTGAGTGAGCAGAGGGCCAGGGTGGAGCTTCTGGGATGTGCTGCCCCTCCGCAGCCTGAGGTCACTCCTTTCCCTCAGGGCCTTGCTCATCAACCAGCTGAGCCTGTTCCTGATCGTGTTCAGTGCTGCTGGCTGTGGTATCGTCATGTTTTCACTCTATATTGACTGTGACCCCCTCCTGGCAGGGCGCATCTCTGCCCCAGACCAGGTGAGTCTGCTCCCCACCCAGGCTCCTAGGCTCCACGCCAACCTCACTCTGAGTCTCTGAAAGGATGAATTTCTGGGGGTGAGGGTGGAAGAGCGTTCCCAGCAGAGAGAACAGCCTGTGCAAAGGTCCAGAGGCAGGAAGGAGTTTGGCTCAGGAGGCTCTGGAAGGAGGCTCTGGGGAAGATGAAGTGGGGAGGGAATGGGGAGCTGGGAAGGAGGGGTTGTGAGCAGGGAGGGGCACCTTCAGCAGTGGAGTCAGAGACTCCCTGGGGGTCATCAAAGGGAAGACAGAACCAGGTCTAGCACAAGATGATGCTGTTGATTTTACTAGTGACCAGCTCCCATGTCCCAAACACCTCTTCTGTGTCTCATGCTGTTCCCTTCATAAGCAGTCATTTCCCATCAAACGTTTCCATACATGATGAGGCCAACCCGTGATGGGCCCCTACTTTACAGAGGCAACTGAAGCTAGAGGGAGAGAAGCAGCTGCTTGAGTTCAAAAGCAAGTCAGGCGGCACCAGAGCTAGCCCCTCTGTCTGCGCCAGGCCCCAGTTGGAGCTCTGCCCATGAGGTTCAGAACTGGCACAGCCTGCAAAGTCCTCCCAATTGCTGTCCTCTCTTGGAGTTAGACTGTGCAAACTCAGGCAGAGACTGTACCTCTTCAGCCTCACTGACCTTGTCAGTAAAGAAGGGATGATATGGGGCTCTGTCTCATTGGGATGCCAGGGCTCAGTGCACGATGGGGTTCAACGCATGTGTACGATGAGACTCATTACATAGTGGGGCCCAGTGCTCAGTGGGCTCAGGGACACACGGTCAATCAACAAACACACAGAGTGCCTCCTTGGAGCCCCATCTACACGGGACATGGGGATTCAGGGTGAGGACAGGCAGAAACTCCTGCTCTTGAGGTACTACCTGGAAGTTGACCCCTGACTCCCACCAGTACATGCCCCTGCTGGTGCTGGACATCTTCAAAGACCTGCCTGGAGTCCCTGGGCTCTTTCTGGCTTGTGCCTACAGCGGCACTCTCAGGTGAGCTGCCCTGCCCACTCACGTGGCCACATCACAGCCCCTTGGTCACCTTGTCCCTTCCGGTCATCCCCACACCCTCTTGGTGCTCTGTAATAGAACAAGTGTTGTTTGGGTCCTGGGTCCCAGGTGTCTGCTCCCAGGGGTGTCTAGGTCTGCGGGGCAGAGCTGAGGTGGGCCACATCTCCACTGTCTATCACCACACCTCTGCCCAGGGGACTGGTTAGGGTCCTGGCGGGTTGGCCCGTCATTCCCTGTGGCCTGACCTGTCTCTGTGCCCCAGTACTGCGTCCACCAGCATCAATGCCATGGCTGCTGTCACGGTGGAGGACCTCATCAAACCACGGTTGTCCCACCTGGCACCCCGGACACTCGTCATCGTCTCCAAGGGGCTCTGTGAGTTGGGGGTCCCAGGTCGAGGGTCAGGGTAGCCTGTCTCCGCTGACCAGGCCTCCTCATCCCTACAGCACTCATCTATGGCTCAGCCTGTCTCGCCGTGGCAGCTCTGTCATCACTGCTGGGGGGAGGTGTCCTCCAGGTGAGCCCCCAGTCCCACGGTGCTGGCCCTCCTGCATGAGGTAGAGCCTTGTCCCTCTGCATGGGTGACAGAATGGGTTCCATCTGAAGCCACAGGCAGGGCACCTCAGGCAGTGAGGGTGGGAGGTGGGGGCAGCAGGCTGGCTGATGGGGGGAACAACTTTGGTTAAGCAAAAGTGTCACCATTTTGCTTTCAACCTGGGGAGCAGGTAGGAACTGGGAGCCCTCTCCCCTTTCGGGAAACTTGAGGCCCAGAGTTGTCTCCAAGTCCACAGTGGAATCCTTCAGGTCTTGCTTGCCCAGTGGATAAGCTGAGGCCAGGAGAAGTGACTGGCTCTGCCCTCCCAACTCCCCCACTCCCCCAGGGTTCCTTCACCGTCATGGGGGTCATCAGTGGTCCCCTCCTGGGAGCCTTCATCCTAGGGATGTTCTTTCCCGCCTGCAATACTCCGGTGAGTGGGGTGGGATGGGGGCTGGGAGGGCGCAGGGACCCCAGTGCCCTGACATTGGCTACCCCACACAGGGTGTCCTCTCAGGCCAGGTGGCTGGCTCCATGCTCTCACTGTGGGTGGCCCTGGGCGCCACCCTATACCCGCCCAGCGCGCAGTCCATGGGCGTCCTGCCAACCTCAGCCGCCACAGGCTGCATGGTGTCTTCAGCCAATGCATCGGACCTTGTGGGCAGGCTCCTTCTGGTCAACATCTCCAGTGAGGGACCCAGGTGAGGGGGAGGATCAGAGGAGAGGCAGGTCCTGGAGGGGTAGACAGGAGGGACCCTTAGGAGGAGCCCCAATGGAAGAGTAGCCTGGTGAGGGGAGGGAAGAGCTTTCCCAGTAGGTGGAGAGCAAGTGCAAAGGCCCTGGGGCCTTGCATTTGGCAATAGTGGTGAGGTTGGGTGGATTCAGTGCGCCTGATTCATATGTTTTTTTGTTTTGTTTTGTTTTAAAGGAAAGGTGCAGGCAGCAATGAAGGCGAGTAGGCAGGCAGGAAAAGAGAGAGAGGAGGAAGATACATTTATTTTATTTCGTTGATCATCTTGGTTGTTTCCCTGTCCCAGGGACACAAACCTGGGTCCTTGGGATGTACATGGACTGTGCTCATCCAGAGGTATTGGACCTAACTGCTGCTCCACCAGGGCACACTTTTTTTAAAAAAAAATTGAGATATAATTCACAGACTATAAGATAAGCCATTTTAGTGGTTTTCAGTATATTCACAAAGGTGTCCATGGGCCACACAGTGTGGCCTTTGGGTCTGATTTCTCTTGCAGCATGAGGTTTTCAAGATTCATGCATGTGGTGGCAAGTGCTGGGTTGTCGCTTCTGCTCCTGCTGTGCGTGTCCACTGTGTGATGGATGTGCCGTGTGTGTCCTTCACCAGCTGATGGACACGCAGACTGTTTCCACCTTCTGACAAGTGTGAACAGAGCTGCTGTGCACATGTAAATGGATAAGGATTTGTTTGAACACATTTCTTCACTCTTTTGGGTCTATACTGAACAGTGAAGTTGCTGGTCAGGTGGTATTTTCTTTACTTTCTTTTCTTAATTAATTTTTTTTTTTTTTGAGAGTCAAAGGGAAAGGAGAAAGAAGCATTTTTTAGGGAAGGAAGGAAAAGGAGGAGGGAGTACTGTTATTTATTTGTTTATTATTTTTTTTTGTTGCCCTTCTACCCCTGGCTCCAGGTCCTTGGGTCCTTGAACCCAGGGCCTGGTCTTTACATGGTCCACATCCCAGTCATGGGTTTAACACCTGAGCCACCAGGGGGCGCCTGTGGTGATTCTGTACTTATCAATATTCCTCCACCCTGTTTCTCACAACAGCTGCATTTTACACCCCCATCAACAATGTATGGGGTTCCAACTTGTCCAGACCCTTGACAGTACATATTATTTCCATTAACAGATTCCAGCTATCCCAGCAGGTATGAGGTGGTTTTATTTGCATTTATTTGCATTTCCCTGATAACTAGTGATGTCAAATATCTTCCTAGGTACTTAGTAACTGTATGTCTTCTTTGGAGACATGTCTATCCAAACACACTGCATTTTTTAAACTGGGTCATTTGATTTTTTTTTTTTTTTTTGCAAAGTTTTAATTGATGGTGTGCACTGCTGGAGTAGTAGTTAAGTCCTCTGCCTCTGACTGAGCACAGCCCATCTATATCCCAAGGACCCAGGTGTGCATCCAGGAGCTGGGGGAGAGCAGCCAAGATGAACAACTAAACAAAAAAAATGTAATAAAATTCTTCTTCCTTTCTCTTCCTGCTTGCCTGCACCTTTCCTTAAAACAAAACCAACAAAGCAAAACAGTTGTAATTTATATATTCTTTACATCTTTCAATATTCTGGACACTAGATGTTTTCCAGAGGTAGCAAATTTTCTTCCCATTGCGTGGAGCTTTTTTATCCTCTTGTTAGTGTCCTTGGGAACACAAACGTTTTACATTTTGAGTCCAATTCATCCATGTTCTTTTTAGTTGCTTGTGTTTGTGGTGCCATTTAAGAAACCATTGCCAAATCCAAGTTCTTTTGAGAACTTCAATTGTTTTGATCCTGAGGGCACTAGGGAGCCATGGAGTGTGGTGGGCAGTGGCAGGAGTTGGTCTGAGTTCTAGTTCAGTAATCCTCCCTCTGCATGTGGAGGGAAGAGAGTGGGATAGAGGGAGGGAAGGAGAGTTGGCATCTGTGCATATGTGGGTAATCAGTGGGAAGAACTGAATGGATTTCACTCAAGCCCACCTCTCTCACCCCCAGTCTGGGAAAGGACACTGCTCGGCCAGCCTTAGCGGACAACTTCTATGCCATCTCTTACCTCTACTATGGAGCCCTGGGCACGCTCAGCACTGTGTTGTGTGGAGCCCTGGTCAGCTATTTGACAGGTGAGCAGGCATGTGACCTCCTCAAAGATCACCCTGTCCATCCCTCTGACTGTAGGAAAAAGAAGGGGAAGGACACTCCCATTGGCCAACAGACCACAGGGTATAGGACATACCTGCAACTCTTATACTGAGGCATCTCCAGAACAACACTATACTTCGAAGGACTTGCCCTGTTTCGCAAGATTCCCTCATCCACCCTCTAGCCCTCCTTCAACAAAGCAGATGCTGTCCAGGCTGGAGAATTGGGGGGTGCTGTCCCTGGTGCTGAAATGTCTTTTCATCGGGCCAGGGTGATTCCACGGCCCTCTGAGAGTTTTGCAACCCATGGAGAGATGGAAAGAAATCAAGAGAAACCACTAAATGCCCCCGTTTCTTTCTGACCACGACCCCCCACAGGGCCCACCAAGCGTAGTACCCTGGGTCCTGGGCTGCTGTGGTGGGATCTCAAACAGCAGACAGCATCGGTGACCCCCAAGGAAGAAGTAGCTGCCCTCAGTGACAGCTTGATGAAGGTCAGTGGCAAGGTTGATCTCCTGGGGGGTCAGGGAGGGACAGCAAAGTAAATGGGGTGCTCTGGGAGTAGATAAAGGAGGGATATGGCAAGTCAAGTCTTTCTCAACCTCTGGTGGAAATGTTCCCCTGGGAGTTGATGTCTCTTTAACATTTTCAGTGTCCCCTTTAATAAGCATAACCTGGCCCTGGTGTTAAGTTGGCAGTTGGGGTGCAGTCTACATACAGCCCAGGGACCCTTGTTCACAACCTGGAGTCAAGGGGAACAACCCAAGTGAACACTAAATAAATAGAAAATGTTCCTCCTCTTTCTTCCTTCCTGTCTGCTTACCTATTGGCCTTCATTCCTGTAACTTTCTTCCTCTAAAAACAAACAAACAAAACAAAAAGCAAAGAATGAGCAGGCATAACATCCATTGCACCATATCTATTTCTACAATTAATTTTATGCTGTGGTAGCCAAATCTGGTTTGCCTTTAAGGTATTAGCATAAAGTCTATTCTGGAAATAAGATGACTTAGGTAAGGCGTGCCATGGTGGCTTAGCAGTTCGACCACCTTCTGTAGCAGTGGTCCACTTACAACCCAAGTACCTGGGTTCGCATCCTGGGTCCAGGGGGAATAACCAAGATGAACAACTAAATAAATAAAGTGCTCCTTCTCTTCCTACCTGCCTTTTCTTTTCACCTTCCTTTCTTACCTGTACCTTTCCTTTAAAAAAAAAAAAAAAAAAAAACTGACCTGTGCAGTGGACCCACGGAGATGGTGCAACATTACCAGGGTCCTGTCCTCATCTGGAAGGTGAATTTGACACTGCAGAAAGGGGGTTCCTGACTGGGTCTTTCTTCTCTTATCCCCTCAGGGTGCTGAGGAAATGACCCCCAGAGCCCAGAGACTCCCTGACTCCCTGTCCATGGATGAGGACCATCTGTTCTTCCTGGGGCAGAAGAAGGTGAACTGGGATTCCTGGATCCCAGGCAGCGGACACCACCAAGGGCATAACCTTCGGGAGACAGACCTCTGAGGGCATGGCCAGCCTAGGACTGAAGGGGTGGATGTCGAACATCAGGCTGGCCAATTCCAGGCCGTGAGCCAGTGACCTGGGGCTCTAATTGACTGGACCGAATCATATGCAAGTCTTATGCAAATGAACCCAGAGCCTGTGGGACGAGGCAAGGCCCTGCCTTCTGGAGGTCATTTTATCCAGTCCATCCCTAGTCTTAGATGTTACTCGCCTGCCCACTCCTCTAGCGATAATACAAAAGCTGTTGGTGTCCTCACCAGACAGTATAGGAAACCCCCAGGCACAGCATTGGATTCTGAGAAGGATCCCTGTTCTTTTGTGGCACATGTCTGAACCTTAACAAGGATTTTGGAGGTCTTTAGGCCCAACCTGCTGAATCTCAAGTGGGGAAACTAAGGCCCAAAGAGGGGCAGCAACACATACTCACGATCACAGACCAAACCAAGGATGCAGAGAGTTGGAAGTAGCTCCCTCTCCTTCACCCTCTTAGCTTCCTAGCTATGGTGGATCAGAGGTCACCCAACCTCCGACCCTGGGCCAGAAGGGGAGGAGGAAGGAGAAATGACAGCCTTCCTCTTTGGCTTGGACACTTTCCCCCCTCTCATCCATTAAGGAGCATGAAGCTACAGAGAAAGAAAGTGAGAGTCAGGGAGGATGTCTGGGGTCCCACAGTAATTGGGGTACTGGGGGCCCCTGATGCCAAATCTCTGTGGCCAACTCATCATGAATGCAGGAGGTCGAGGGGCCTGCAAGTCCATGTCCCTGGTATACTCCTTAGCCTTGGTCAAGACTTCATCTTGTAGGTAAAATAAGGGACACTGAGGCCTGATCTGTTGTCTCGGAAAACTATCAGGCCATCAGCACAGACCTCCCCGGTCAGCCTTGAGTGCACATCTCTTGCTCCGGGGCTGAAATAGAATCTATCAAGTGTTCAGAGCCTCAGAGTCAGATGACCACACCTGCCTTGGGTACCTGGTATCACTCCAGACACACGCTTCCTCCCAACATCTACCTCCTCGTTTCCCTTTGCACCTGACCCTGAGAGCCTCCTGCACCTGCCTCTGCCACACACCTGCCTTGTCCCCTTTGGCCCAAAGCGGGTGTGTTCTGCCCCTCTGGCAATCGAATTCCTGGACTGGCTGCAGTAGGGTCCCCCCAATCCATATCCACCCGGAACCTCAGAAGGCTAACTCATTTGAAAAAGGGGTCTTGGTTGGTGTACTTAGTTCAATGAAGATGACATGTACCACGTGAGGGTCTTGAATTCAATGACTGCGTCATGAAAAAAAGAAGAGACAATGACACTCTGGGGGGGCAGCCTCTAGAACGCTGTGGCACCCACGGGAAAGGAGCAGTTCCTGTGACTGACTCTGACCTCCATCCACCCCCAGAGTCACGCCCTCTGTGCAGGATGCTTGTGGAGACATTTAGATTCAGACTTAAAAGTGACCACAAAACTTTTTTTTCCCGTCCTTAATGAATGGTGCAGGCAGACATGCAGGCAGGCAGGCAGGCAGGAAGAGAGAAGAGGAAGGAGCATTGTGTTTATTTTATTTAGCTGTATAGCTTGGCTGTTCCCACGCACTCTACCGTGGACCCGGGGCAGGAACCTGGGTGCATTCGGCCAGAGGCAGCCAATCCAGCTGCCATTCCACCAGGGGGCGCACAATTTTTAATCCTTGACTGTCAGGGTAAGAGACTTTCCAGAGGTGGGGGGGCAGGGTCCTCGCTCAGAGCAGAGCTCTGGTGAGAGAGGGAGGAGGCGGGGCAGGAAGCGGGCTCAGCTTCCCAAATGGGCAGTTCACCCCAGTCAACTCAGCGTTAGAGATCCAGCTGCGTCCTGGGTGTTTCCTAACAATCCATAGCTTTCTGCCGCCGCTGCTGAGAAATCTGTGAGGACAGACCCATTTGTTCTTCCATTCCCCAGTTCATGGACCCTGGGCTTTCCAGTTTGAGGGAGCTACTCGAAGTTGCTCTGAAGTGTGCAGGTGTTGGGTGGTGACATCGGTGCTTGTTTCTCTGGCGAAAAAGCCCAAGTGTGAAAGGCTGGCTCCCGTGGTCGTGGTCGCTCGCTGTCCATTGAGTTCACACTTCATGTCATCAGGAGAAACAAAACAACATAATACAAAATCAGATCCTCTGACAAGGGTTTCCTCAATTTGGGCCAGATTTTTGTTTCTTATCAGTGTTATAAACAAGCAACATAGAAGGAAAGGTTGTGATTTGAAGACTCACTGGCTGTTTCTCAATGTAAGAAAATGCTGAACCGCTTTCCAAAGTCGTTGTCCCATCTTACAGTGTGTAAGACTTCCAGTTGCCCCCCATCCTTACCAGCACTTAGCATGACCTGTCCTGTTCATGTCACCTTCTGGAGGAGGGATGCGCTATTTCTCTGATAACTAATGTTGACCATCTTTCATATGCTCTTTGCCCATCTGCTCAGCCGTTTTGTCCATTTATTAATTGGGTTGTCTGTTCTCATAAGAATTCCTTTTATGTTCTGTATACATATTCTTTGTGGGTTATATACATGACCAATATTTTCTCCTAGAAGAGTAAGGCTCCGTAGTTATGTTTATTAAAATTTATGAAGTGCTTTCTTTTTCTCTTTCTTTTTTGTGGTCAAATAGGCATAACATAAAACTTACCACTTTACTTTTTTTTTTTTTTTTTTTTTAAAGGAAAGGTGCAGGCAGGAATGAAGGCAAGTAGGCATATAGGCAGGAAGAGAAAGGAGGGAGAAACATCTTCATTTTATTTTTATTTACATGTTCACACTGGTTGTTTCCCCACCCAGGCCTGGAACTGAAACTCAGAGGTATGTGGCTTGCTCCTTTAGAGGCGATTGACCTAACCACTGCTCCACCGGGACGTGCCTGTTAACATTTTTGTAGAAGGTTTTTGTTTCAGTATTCATAAGGAATATTGGTCTGTTGTGTCTTTGTCTGGCTGGAGTATCAGGGAAATACAATGTTTTTTCTTTTACGTGTAATGCTTTTTGTGTAAAATTTAAGAAATCCTTGCCTAACCAAAGAGTACTAAGACATTCTCCTTTGTTTTCTTCTGGTAGCTATAGTGTGTGTGTGTGTGTGTGTGTGTGTGTGTGTGTGTGTGTGTGTGTGTTTTAATATATTTATTGAGTAACTTCAATTTATAAATAATATAAGCCTATGCACAGGGTCCCCATTCCTCAAATATATGACAACACATCCTGCCCATCACTAAACTACCAAAAGTCCTCCCCCACTGTCCATGGGACCCACCACCCCTCAGTTCCACCCCTCCTGCCCTTCCCCACTGGTAACCTCAGCTCCATTTTTCATGTCCAAGGGCTGGTTTTTGTTTTGTCTGTTCCTTTGCTTTGTTACTTTATAGTCTACCTATGAGTGAGATCTTTCAGTAGTTATTTGTCTTTCTCCTCCTGACTTATTTCACTTAGCATAATCCCCTCTAGTTCCATCCATGGTGTCACAAATGATAGGATTTTTGTCTTTTTTAGCAATGTTTAGTATTCCATTGTGTTTAGAAATCATTTTTGCTTTGTCTGTTCATCTGATGATGGGCACTTAGGTTATTTGCAAATTTTGACTATTGTAAACAATGCTGCAATAAACATGGGGGTAGATATATCTGTGCAAATTAGTGCTTTTGTGTTTTTTGGGATAAGTACCCAGAAGTAGAATGAAAGGGTTATACGGGATTTCCATTTTAAGTTTCTTGAGGAGTTTCCATATTGCTTTCCATAAAGGTTGCACTAATACACATTCCTGCCAACAGTGTAAAAGTAGTGTTTCTTTCTCTCAACATCCTCACCAACATTTGTTGTTTGCGGTTATTTGGATAAAAAGCTATCCAATTCAAGAGTTGAACTTTTTGTATGGTTGAGGTAGGGAGTCCATGGGTATTCTGTTAGCCAGGCCTGTTTGTTGGAAAGATTTGTATTTCCAATTTCAAGGGTGTTACATGGCACCTTTGTCAAAAACTCATTGACCAGTTTGTGTGGGATTCTTTCTGGACTCTTTTTGATCCACTGATCTACAATTCTACTCTAGGACTTCTCATCCTGGATACCACTGACATTAGAGGCTGAGGCATTCTTTGTGGTGTGAGGATCTTCCTGTGCCAGGTAGGATATTTAGTGGCATCCCTAACCCACAAGATATCAGTAACCCTTCTCCCCAGGGCATGACAACAAAATGTCTGATGTTCCCTGGTACAAAACCACCCTGGGGGAGAACCAGTGATCTCTGCCTTATGTCTGTCTTTTTTTTTTTTTTTTTTTTAAAGAAAGGTTTAGACAGGAATGAAGGTGAGCAGAGGCAGGCAGGCAGAAAGAGGGAGGAGAAAGAAGCATTTGTTTTAGTTAGTTGCTCATCTTGGTTGTTCCCATTCTGGTACCGGGACACAACCTGGGTCCTTGGGATGTGTGTGGGCTGTGCTTTTCCAGAAGTTGTGGACCTAACCACTAAGCCACCAGGCGCACTTCTATCCTGTCTGAGTTACTGCAACTTTATAGTGAAACCCTGCAGCATCAGCAGATGGGACTGAGGATCCTGAACTGCTGAATGATACTCAGGGAAGTGAGCCAACACATGTGGGAGACTCATTTTATGGGGTTCAAAAAAAGCCCAGGGCTGGAGGCTAAAAAAAAAGGCACTCGATGTCCCTCTGAAACCTGGAATTCAGGTCAGGGTGCTGTCAGGGTGTACGAAACCAGACAGGTGATAAACCAACCCTGCCCAGGGCTCCAGGTAACAGGGTAAAAGCTATCTCTCTTACTCAGATTAAAATTCAAACATGGAGCCAGTGTCAACATTTCTGAGCCTTGGTACTGTTGACATTTGGGGATGCATAATTCTCTACTGGGGGATTATTACTGCCATCTTGTGCCATGTCTCTGACCCCATCTTCTAGAGACCAGTAGCGCCCTCTTCTCCCCCACAGCTATGATCACCAAAAATGCCACCAGACATTCCTGGTGTCCTCAGGGACAGGTTAGAATCATCCCAGTTGAACCCCACTAGTCTACATCTCCAAAGAGTGGAGATATTTGTAATGGGGTATAGTGGGGTACCCCTGGTGGCTCAGATGGCTGAGATGACTGGAGTGTGGACCATGCAAAGCTATTGGACCTGGGTTTGAAACCCAGGGCCAGGATGAGAAACCAAAAGAAAATAAAGATACTTCTTGGTGCACCCAGGTGGCTTAGTGGTCAAGCCCACTGGACACAGTCCACATGCATCCCAAGGACCCAGGTTCATGTCCTGGGGCTGGGAACAACCCAGATGAACAAGTCAGTAAAATAAAGTGCTTCTTCTGCCTCTCTCTTCCTGCCTGTCTGCTTGCCTTCATTCCTGCCTGTACCTTTCCTTTAAAAAAAGATGCTTCTTCCTTCTGTCCTCCTTCCCTCCTCCCTTCTCTGCTCTCTTAGAAAGAGATATATGTAGATTCCCTTTTCCATAGTAAATATTAATTTTTTTAAGTCATTCATTTTTATAATCACCAGAGAAGACTATTTTGGAAAGATGAACTTCCATAGTTAGTGATGCTGAGCAATTTACTCATGTCAAATGTGTTGATGCTTTGGACTGTAACTCAGTAGCGAGCATTTCCTTTTGCTAATTATTGTATGATTTGCTTGTTTAGCTATTAGCTTTATTTTTGAGAGCAGTTATAGGGTCTCACACACACACAACACACCATACACATAACACACACACACCACACACACCACACACACACACACACACACACACACACACACACACAAGCCGAACGTTCAGGGAATTCCCATATACCCTTGTCTCTTCTGTGAGTTGTATTGTTGCCACTCGTGACTGATTGAGACATTTATGAACTGAAGTCCGCAGTTTTCTAGAAGCTCCTGGTTCAAGACTGGAGGTCCAACCAAGATAAACAACTAAATAAAATAAAGTGCTTCTTCCTCCTCTGTTTTCCTGCCCGTTGACGTGTGTTCACTCCAGCTTGCACCTTTCCTTTAAAATAAATAAATAACCAAACGACCCTATCGGAAGTGGTTGCCGAATGTCATCTGATGTTTTTCCATCACAGTAAGATGGTCGCTTGGTATTTCTCCCCTTTCATCTCTTTCCGGAGTACACAAGACTCTCAGAACCTGAACTTTTCCTACCTCCTTGGGATACAATCCCACATGCCCAGGGTGCACTGTCTTCTGAGCACAGCTGATCTTAATTTGTTGATATTTTAGTTAGCATATTTTCAGGCACCCAGGTTCCTGACCCTTCCTGGCATCTCCAGATGCTACGCTGAGCTGATTCCCACAGGGCATGGGGTTGGGGTGGGGGGGTCTGCTCAGAACATCCGCTCTCGGGCTGCCCTCCTGGTGACCCTGCTGTTGTCTGCCGGGCACCTTGGAAAGTGTCCCGTCTCCTGCTACTGCTCACCTTCTATACCCCACCCCCAGTCTTGTTCTAAATGCTGGTGGTGAGGAGCCCACACTGCTTGCTCCCTGCTGCCCCCCTCCAGGCCCCAGGCTTGTCTCAGCGCCCCTGCTGACTGTGGTATCCGCAGCTGAGGCCCCAAATTCTTGCTCTTTCTGGTAGGGAGGGAGAACTGTCTGAGAAGCCAGCCCAGCCGTGGTGCTCCCTGGTGGGGCAGCGTTTAGGTCAATCACCTCCAAAGGAGCAGGCCACATACCCCTGGGTTCAAGTCCCAGACTCAGGGGGGAACGACCAGTGTGAACAATGAAATAAAAATAAAATAAAGATGCTTCCTTCTCCTCTCTCTTCCTGCCTGTCTGCACCTTTCATTAAAAGAAAGAAAGAAGAAGTAGCCAGCCAGAGCAGAAGGCAGGACCCACAGGAATCAGCTATGTGTTACTAGGTACAGGTTCATGGTTTGTCAGCTACAGGTTCGGTTGTCTCTAGGGGCACTAGGGCCCAGAGGGGAGAGGGTGGAGGACTCGGCTTCCATCTTGTCTTCCCTGAGGTTGAATCTCAGACTGAGGCTTGGATCTGGGGTGCCCTTAACCAAGAGGTCTATAGAAGACAGTTCAGCTCACCACACTATGACCCAGCACAGAATCCAGATGGGATTGCTGTGCAACCTGCAGGCAGTCTCTGCCCGTTCTGGGCCATGCACACTGTTTCCACAGGTACTGAGAGCCAGGTGCCCCAGCACTGTGGAGGCCGCCCCCATACACAGAAAGAACAAAGATCTGTTCTCAAGAGGTAAAGATGTTCTTTTCTTTTTCTTTCTTTTCTTTTCTTTTCTTTTTTTAAGGAAAGGAGCAGGCAGGCAGGAAGGGGAGCAGAGACAGCAGGAAGAGAGAGGAGGAAGAAGCATGTATTTATTTTACTTAGTTGTTCATTTTTGGTTGTTGCCTCCAGACCCAGGACATGAATCTAGGTCCATAGAACGTACGTGGATCATGCAGAACCTCTATTCCACCAGGGACCACCTCTTCACCTATTTCAGAAAATGAATACTGGCGCCCCCTGGTGGAAGAGTGGTTAGATTCACTACCTCAACGAGTGCAGTCCACTCAGATGTCAAGGACCCGGGTTTGCATCCTGGTGTCTGCTCACTTTCACTCCTGCTCGCATGAGAGAGACAGAGAGACAGAGAGACAGAGAGAGAGAGAGGAGAGAGAGAGAGAGAGAGAGAGAGAGAGAGAGAGAGAGAGAGAGAGAGAGAGAGAGAGAGAGAGAGAGAGAGAGAACTGGTGCACCCTGGTGGAGTAGGGGGTTGGGCACAATCCACATACATCCTAAGGTCCCGTTTTGTGTCCTGGGACTGGTGGGAATAACCAAGACGACCAACTATAAAAAATGCTGCTTCTCTTTCTTCCTTATTGCCTGTCTCTGCTCACTCACCTTCATTCCTAGCTATACCTTTCCTTTTTAAAAAAAAAAGAAAAAAGCTTGGTTGTTCTTGAAGGCTTGTTAGGAGAATCTGCAGTTACCATGACTGATGGAATTTAAAAAAGCATCCACACTACCAGGGGAAGAATGTAACAGTGTTGGAAGGAGGGACTCAAAGGCCTCTGGGAATGGGAATGTCTGAACTGGAGCCAGACACCTGGGCCAGTGCCCTAGCCCCAGCCTGCTCCTGCACTCCCCAGCCTCCCTCCCCAGTTCACACACCCTCTGTCACTCCCTATTGCCCTCAGAACAAAACCCATCTGGGGACACACGAAGTCAACTCTGGCCCTTTTCCTTCTTCCTCCCTCTGCCCCATGCCCAGTGAGAGGGTGAGGTCTGGACTTAGTGGCAGGCAAGCGGGGTTTGAGGCCTGCCTTTGCTCATCAGCTGACCCAGAGCCTCAGTTTCCTGGGGCCTCAACACAGACATGCATGCCAAGGAAACAGAAGGCTCTGGGGACTGAAGGGCAGTGCCCTTGGCCAGGGACACTGGGGGGTGACTACAGGCTCAAAGGGGACCCACCTGGCAGAGGCCCATGTAGGAGAAGAAGTTTAGCTGGCCCTCCATGGGGTGGAAATGCTGGGTGCCCAGGGACTGCAGCCTACTGGGGAGAAGGGTCATTTCTGAGAGCAAACAGCACTGTGTATCCCAAGGGGCCTCCACCCCAGCCCACCTGGGTCTCTGCTGTCTGCACGAATGCATTGTGTATTTGCTAAAGTGGGTCCTTGCTCAAACATTTGTTTTTGACATGAGACACCTGGGTCACAGCACACAGTTGGACCAGGGCGTCACCCTAGCCTGGAGTCGGGCCAGGAGTCTGGAGGCCGGAGACTGCGCTGTTGACTTGGAACCTCTGGGCTTCATGGTGTGCAGGGGCAATGCGCCTGCATGGCGGGCCTTTCATTCCGGCTTCTCTCATCGGCATGAGGTGTTCTTTAGGGGGGGCAGGAAAAGAGGAGGGAGAAGCATTTTTTTTTTTTTTTTAATTTAATTGTTGTTTCCCCACCCCAAACCCAGAGTACACAGCTAGCTCCTTTTTGGAGGTGATTGACCTAACCACTGCTCCAGTGCGTCAGTGTGAGGTTTTTGAGGTTCGTGCCCCTGGTGGCAAATGTCGGGAGCGTGGCTCCTGTTCATGCTGCATGGTGTCCACGGTATGATGGACCTGGGCATCCTTTCTTGTCAATGGCATCAGGTTATTCCTTCCTCTCTCCCACCATCCTTCCTACCTTCCTTTAAAAGGTTCAGGAAGGAATGAAGGCTAGCAGGCAGGCAGGCGGGCAGGCAGGCAGGCAGGCAGAAAAGTGAGAGGGGGAAGAAGCATTTATTTATATTTATTTAGTTGTTCATCTTTGTCGTTCCCCCGACCCTGGAACATGAACCTGGGACCTTGGGATGTTTATGGGCTATGCTCAGCTGGAGGCAGCTGACAAACTACTCTTCTACCAGGGAGTGCCTGTTTCCACCTTTAGGCCACTGTGAATACAGCTGCTGGGCACACACATAAAAGTTTCTGTGACTTTTGGTCATCTTTAGCCTATTAGCTGGAGTGGACATCCTGGGAACACACACAGAACAAGAAGTTTTTCCTTCAAATGATCTTTAAAATTTCCAAGTCGGGAGCGGGTGGAGGGAGAGGGTCAGAAAGCAGCACAAGCAGTGTAGACTTCCACCTGGTGGCCTGATGTCACAGGCTCACCCAGTCCTTTGACGAGGGGAGATGGAGACGCTTGGGTGCAGGGTACCCCTCCCCCTGCAAGTGCTCATAGAAGGGACAGTCACTGTACCCCTTTAAACCCCTGACAATCTCATCAGGCTGCAAGACTGGGGACCCTGCTCTGGTTTCAAATGCCTCAAAGAAAGGGGGGCATCTAGATGTCAGCAGAGCTCACACTGTAACAGATAACATGACATGCTACCTCTTTGTAATGGTTTTCTCTCTTTGGCTGAAGGTCCCTCTCCAGGAAATGTGCCCCCTGCCCCCAAGCAGCCACTGCTTCCCCAAACTGTCCCCAAGCAGACAGAGTTCATCTGTGTGTTTCTCGGTCTCAGAATAGGATGGGAGGGGCTGCAGGGGAATTTGACTCTGGACAGGCTGAGCCAGAATATAAACAGCACCCCAGCACCCCCCGGGGAAAATGGCTCCCTTTACTGTTTTGCCTTTGGAGATTTCAAGATGGTGAAGGTTGTCCAAAGGGTCTGAGACCTTCAGAACTCTGTGGCCACCAGCACGGACTCCCATAGACTCTCTGGGTCTAGACCTGTCATTCCTGTATAGGCATTTCCTGTCACAACGCACAGGCTCAAGACACTTGTCCTGGGGTGAATGGGGGTTCCCAAGAGTTATGTCCACGTCTGAGCCCTGGAGCCCAGGGCTGTGACCGTATTTGGGAGTAGGTTTTGTAGATTAAGGTGAGGCATTTTTCTGGGTTTGGGGAAGGGGGACTAAATCCATGGCAAGTGATAGCTTAGTACATACGGACACCCAGAGCAGTTCACACACATACAAAGGACCCAGGTTCTTGCCCCGGTGTCGGGAAGAGCAAACAAATAAAAGTGCTTTTTCCTCCTCTCTCTTCTCGCCTCTGCTCGCCTTCATTCCTGCCTGCACCTTTGAGGGGAGGGGGTGGGGGGTAGGAAGAAGAAGAGGAGGAAGGAGGAGGTAGAAGGAGAGAGGAGGAGGAAAGAAGAAGTCCACATACATCCCAGGGCCAGGGGGAACACCCAAAAGGAACCAAGATGTACAGCTAAATAAATTTTAAAAAAAAGTTTCTTCTTCCTCTCTCTTCTTGCTTGCCTACCTACTCACCTTTATTCCTGCCTTCACCTTTCCTCAAACAAAACACCAATATAATAACCATACATATTTTTTTAAAAGTGCTGCTTCCTCCTCTTCCTCCCTCTCTTTAAATAAAATTAAAAACTTTTTTTTTTTTCTGAGAGACTACATTTCTATTATTCTCAGCCATCCAATGCATGGTAGTTTGTCCTGGCAGCCCCAGGAAGCTTGAACAGCTGAGATACCAGTCAGACCCATGTGGAGCTGGTGAGGTCAGACTAGTTCCACCAAGGAACAAAGAACAAAATCCAACCAGGAACCCAGAAGTGGAGTGAAGTTGAATTCTGTGTGAACGCGTCCCTGCACCCCCAGCCCAGGTAGTTGGCTTTTTTCTTCTTTTGAGAGAGAGGAAGAAACATCTTTATTTTGTATTTAGTTGTTCACATTGGTAGTTTCCCCCAAGACCCAGGACTTGAACTGGGGGTTGGGGGGGATGTTGCTTGTTCTTTCAGAGGCGAGTGACCTAATCATTGCTCCCCCAGCACACGCCAAGCAGGTGACTTTAACAGGTGGAGACATGGGGCCTGGGCTGAGTGGAGAGTTCCTGGTGGTGACAGCCCTCTTGACCTGTCGGGGGCTGGGAGCAGAGGTGTCGGGAGGTGCTGAAGTTACCTTGCAGAAGTTGTTTGTTCTGGGATGATTCACTTCACCTGCACCCCTAGGTTATGTCAATATGGGGTGGGAGGCTCCCTGCCCCCAGAGGGTGTGAGAAGCCTGGCCCTTTCTTATTTTTTATTTCCTTTAAGTCTGGATTTTCACCAGTGGAAGCTTGAGATGTTGTCTTTGGCGCCTCCACTCTGCCCAAGATTCATGACAATGTTTACCCTAAATCCCTTCTTCTGGGTGTCAAGTGGACTCATCACAGAGATGTTGAAGTGAAGACAGGACCACAGGTGCAGGAAGCAAGTGGCGCTCTGATGGAAATCAGAAAGAGGGCTGAGGAGGGACCGCTGGGTATTCAGGGAGGTCAGAGAGGTCTATCTGAGGAAGGGACGTTTGGGTCAAGGGAAGGAAGTCAGGGAGCTGAAAGAACAGCAACCATGAACCCCCTGAGGCAAGACCACACCTGACAGTTTGGACAAAAGAGGCTGGTGTGGCTGAGGGAGGATGGAGAGGGGAATGAGGTAAGGAGGTGGGGCAGTCAGGCAAGGCAGTTAGGAGCCACACAAGACTGCAGAGTGGGAGAGGTACAGTCTGACTTAGGTCCCACTGAGAGGAGTTTAGAGGGAATTAGGCAGTTAGGGTAGGGGGCACGGAATGAGGAAGTGCATACGCGCAAACGTGACAGAAACTCTGCGGTCTGCCTGTTACTAAAGCAGGCCCACCCCCTAGAGAGAAAAACCCAAGACAAGGACAAAGGGAGCAGTCACCCTGCTGAGTAGAAACAGCCAATCCGAAGTGCAGTTCCAAAATCCCTTATTATCATAAGAAGGGACCAATGGGATTCCCGAATGCTTCATTAGCATGCTGGGCTTGTGACTGTGCCAATCGCAAACCCACAGGAGACTTTAGGAGAAGATAAGAGACCCTAGATCTCAGCACTAGTAGCAACCTTGCCTAGGGAACTGACACCGCCCCCTCCCCCCTCCCCTCCCCCGCGCCCAGTCTGTACTTTCTCCAGTAAACTTCATTCTGCTTTCGCTTCCTCTTTGGTCCACGAGTTCATTCTATGAACACCGACACGACCCTGGGCACCAAGTTACAATCTTGGTATCCACTGCAGTGTCATTGAGTTGCCTTTCAGAAAATTGGTGAGCTCGTCTAAGCTGTCCCCCAACCCATACCTAACTTCTCACAAACAGGAGGCTGACAATGTGAACCAGGAAAACATCTTCTAAGCACAAGTCATAGCAAATGGCTGTCACCTTAAGATGAAACAAGGTCTCTAGCCAGTCAAAATGATTTCATTCAGGAATAGCAATAAAATTGCCATTGGGACTTGCAAACTAGAGTGAAGCAGACAGGCCCAAGGAGATAAAAGGCAGGCCGACTTATTTGGCTTTAGGAAGAAATTGGGGAGGATGGTTTTGGACAAAAGTTCATTGGAAGAGGGTGATTGGTCATTTTCCATCGGTCGCAAGCGGTGGGTAGCTGGATGGGAAGGACATTTTTCTTCTGGGGTACTTGGTTGTGAGACAGATGCTGGGCCCCAGGAATTCGCATCTAGGTTTCCTTTGTGTATTTTCACATTTTCCCCTATTATCAAGATTTGTCCTTTACACTTGACCATCAAGGGTCAAACTGCAGGTGACTGAAGGAGGGCCAGCTTTTACTGGTTTGAACAGGACACTGGGAAGGTGTGTTTTGAACAAAAGTTCCTTGGACGACAAGGGGAGTCCGACATGATGACCTTTTTCTTTAGCTGCAAGTGTGGGTAACGAGGCGGCAAGGAAATGTTTCTTCCTGCTGCCGGGCCCGTGAGACGTCCCTTTCTAGCTTGTTGAGTCTATGTCTGTTTAGAGAAAGTCAGGCATCCTCTGCCCGGAGCCGGCCTAGGCTGCGGCGCTCCGGGACGCGAGAAGCGCGTGAGGCCGCGACCGTCATCTTTCGCGTTGGCAAACACCATCTTGGTAAAGGGACTCTTCTCCACGGCGGCCCTACTCGCCCCGCCTACCGGCCGGCACCCAAAGAAACCGTGGGAGTGAGACTGACAAATATCAGCTTCTTAGAGAGCAAAAGAAACGGCGGACGACGTCGGCGTCGGTCGAAGATCTAACGGCCCTGCCTCAACTTTTGCCCTGAGGGCGAGGGCAGTGCGAGGGCGACGACGCCTGTACGTAATCGGCCCGCGCCGCCGGAGCCTGGTGCGCAGACGCGCCTGACGTCACGGCGTGCGACCCGGCTGGCGCTGGAGGAAGGAGGTAGGAGCGGCAGCAGCGCGGGCGGAGCCGGGCGCCGGGTTGGGAGCGGGGGGCGCGGCCCGCCTGGGCCCCTGGGGCGGCCGAGTTGGGTGCTCCGAGGCCCGGCGCCCCGGTCCACTGCGCCCCTGGACTGTGCCCGTTTGCCGGAGCCGGCCCCTGAGACCCGCCGGACCCCGGGCAGCTTCCAGTCTGGGCGTTGACAGGGCGAGTCCGGACGCCCGGGCCTCACGCTCGGGGATAGGAGACTGGGGCAGCCGAAGGTGGAGCGGGAGGGCTTCCTGGAGGAGGCGACCTGGCACTTCGCCTCTGATTCTCGCTCCAATTTTCATATACAGTTAGTCGCATGGGTCTTGATTCTCTCCCAAAATGTATCCCCTGCCCAGCCAGAGCCACCGCCTGGCCTCCCTGTTTTTGTGTTCTCTCCAAGTGCAGAGGGCGCCTCCGACTGCCTCCAGTCTCCCCATGTGTTTAGAAAACAAGCCCCCTCTTCCCGGCTGCTTCCTGGACCCCCCTGCGCTATTGACTCCCCATTCATTTAGGCATCTTACCTTTGAACGCACATTTCCAGTGGGCTTCCCCTGCGCCCCGTTGATCCTCATCACAGCACTGACAATTGTCTCTCTTGTCTATATCCCCTTCATCCTCAGATTTCATGCAAGCAGGAGCCCTGTGGGCTCAGCCTCTTTCTCCAGATCCCACATGTTTCAAGTTTCTTTATTGATTGTGTGTGTGCACACGTGCGCACACGCATGTGCCTGTGTAGGAAAGAAAAGCTGTGTGTACTGGTCACCTTCGGCTACGTTAACATCTCACAGGTTGGGGGCTTTAAACAACAAGCATTTATTTGTTTCCAGTATGAAGGCTGGAAGGTGCAGCCTGAGAGGGTGTCACCATATAAATTTTCGAAGGACGTAAGCATCCAGTCATCTAGCCAGAAGACGGATCGGAAAGCCCTGTAAGGCTGTGGGCTGGACTTGGAGGTCTTGAGCAGTGGAACAATAAAGCAGAGGCAGGCAGAACCCCTATGGGTGGGCAGGCTTTTCACAGGAGGAGGGGACAGGGAGGACGTGTCCAGCAAGGTCCCCATAAGAGCAAAGGCCCAGAGGTCAGATAGGTACTAGGGTGATGGTGAGCAGCCAGGTTTGGACACCATGCAGAGTATGAAGTCAACAGCAAGGGGCCTGCAGACAGATGCCATGCAACTACAAGCCCCAGTGGTACTGGGCACTGTGGCATAGCAGTGACCAAGGCAGGCCGGGCCTTGCCCTCCTGAAGTGCCCAGGCTGATGGGGAAAGTGGAGGAAAACTGGTACCCAAATGGGGGTCTCTGGAAGTGTAGTCTGAGAGTTGGGTATGGGGAGAGCTTCAAACACAGAGGCTGAAGCAGCAGAGCTGGGCACCAACGTTTCCTTAAGAGTTGACTGGGTAAAAGGAAGAGCAAAGGGTAGCCTGGCAGAAGGCACAGCAATTGCAGAGCCCTCAAGTGGAGCCAGACAAGGCTCTAGAAACTAAGTGGGAATGTGTTTGTCCAGCTCAGCTGCCGAAGAAACCGCTAGTGCAAAATAAAATCCTTGTTCTTCCTCAGCCAGTTCAAGCTTGCTCCCCCTCTCCCCTACAATCTGCCTTCTGCATGTGTTGCGCCCTCTGCCCAGACCCTCACCCCCACTGGGCTGCCTCTGACCACCTTAGATCTCAGCTTACTGTCGTCCACAGCTTGTGAGATTCACTAGCACTGACTGTTGCAAATACAGCCGATGTCAGGGTTTCAGAGATGAGACCTCCCCCTGAGGGTCATGCAGCTGGGGAGGGGTTGACCCCCACTCACCTTCCCTTCACTTGGGGAGGCTGGGCTGAGTCATTCAGAGGGCAGAGCACCTGAGAATGAGGAAATGTCAGCCCATTTCTAGACGAGGCAAACTAAGGCCTAGAACTGTGCTCCGGATGAGCTCCTTTTCCCCACCTGAGAAACAGGCTTTGGAGGTGAGAATCAGGACTCACAGCCTGGCCTGTGTGTATCATTGCCCTCCACCCAGTGGGACTTGCTCTAATCAGGTGCCCCATGAAGAAAGCTACATTTGTAGGGCTGTGCTGGGGAGAGGGAGCAGTTCATGGCAGCACTCACCAGGGTAAGACCGAGGGACCCTGGCTAAGGGTGTGTAGGTGGCAGAGCAGGAGGGGTGTCTCAGATGGACCTGGGCCAACTGCAGCATAATTTGCAAGAGCCAAAGCATGAGAACAACCCACTGTCATGGGCGAATAGATGAATGAGAAGGTGCAGAGTGACCCCACAAACTTCAAAAAGCCACACTGAGAAGTCAGACACAAAGGCCACACAGTGACACACTGTCCAGAACAGGCCCATCCATAGACCAGATTTGTGGCATTGGCCTGGGATTTGTGGCCTCTGGGGATGGGCTCCCTGTGGGGGATGGATGGAATGTTCCTGAACCAGACAGAGGCAGTGGGTGCAGAGCAGGGTGGTTGTGCTGCTTGCTCCTGAACTGAGATTTTGAATGATTCTTCTTGTGCTTGGTGCATTTCTAGGGAGGGGCCTTGAGTTCCAGCCCTGTTTACAGACCAGATTGCCGAGTCTGTTCTCAGCTGTGCAGGGGGAATGGGGGCTCATAGGGGGCACAAAGCTTAGCTCACTGCCCCCTCCCGCAGCTGCTGAGGGATGCCCAAGAAGTTCCAGGGTGAGAACACCAAGTCGGCAGCGGCCCGGGCTCGGAGGGCTGAGGCCAAGGCGGCAGCTGATGCGCGGAGGCAGAAGGAGCTGGAGGATGCCTACTGGAGGGACGAGGACAAGCTCGTCATGAGGAAGGAGCAGCGCAAGGTTGGGCCCCAGGCTGCTCTGCTGGTGGGGTGAGGGGAGGCCTGGGTGGCAGGGGCATGGTACGTGAGGGACCCCTGGAGACTTGTTAGGCTGGAGTTGTCTCATTCCAGAGCCACAAAGGGACACTTAATGGTATGTGGGGGTAGTGTGGCTATTATAACCATACCAGTGCAGGTGCCTGGTGGATGGAGGCCGAGGGTGAGCTGTCGGGGCAGTGCCAATGCTGTGCCTAGAAATGTGGCGAGACCCCTTATTCTGATTCTGACCTGCTGGCCCAGGCTACGCTCTTCCCCGCTCTTCCCCAGATTAACGAAGCACAGGGTGGGTGGGGCAGGCTGACCCTCCCCCACTGCCAGGCATGCAGTGGTACCTCATCTGGGTCCAAGGGATGGTCAGCAGGTGGTGCCAGAGACCTGCCTTAGCCTCCCCTGACCCTCAACCCTAGTAATACGGGGTGTGCGTGTACACACACACACACACACCCTCCTCCCCCTCTTCAGGGTCTCAGGGGATGTTACTTCTGACCCTTGGGGAAACTGAGGTCCTGAGCACAGTGGCCCTGCCCAAGGTTCCTGAGCACCTTGACTTTTGAGTTCCCCATTTCCTGCCATGCGGGGCTGTGGAGGTCAGGCATGGGGACTCTTCTTCCTGAAATTCCTTCCTGTTGGAGGAGGCACTGCAGGTGCAGGGAGCACCCCAGGGGTGAGGCAGAGGTACAGGAATTCGGTGGGGAGAGAGGGCACTAGGCAGATGTCCCCAGATTCAGAAGACATAGAGATTCCCTGGGGAGCCAAGGTAGAGTCAGTCCTGGTCTCATGACCCATGGCTGAAGACACACAGGTGCCTACCCAGTGATTTCCTGGTCCTGAGGGCAGCACAAAGGTGTCCAACCTTCGTTGTGTTCTTGTGGTCTTTGTAATTCAGAACAACGCTGTCCTGTATCAGCCCCGCCTCCCATCTCTTTTTCTGCCACTCTGCCTGCCCTCCTGCCTCCCGGCCTTTGCAGAAGTCTGCCATTCCATCCTTAGGGACTCTCTTTTGCTCTAGCTCTGTAGCTCCTTCAGGGGTCCCAACTTTCCCTTGGAGAGCAGTGGCCTTCCTTGGCTAAGGTTTCTTGTGTGGGGTCACTGGTGAGCCCTGCTGTGTCCCAGCCACGCCCAAGACCCTGCCCTTGTACAGCAGGGCCTCACTGGGGGGCTAGAGAAGACCCCAAAGGAGGGGTTTGTGCCTTACTGCCCCACTCCTTCAGGAGGAGAAGGAGAAGCGGCGCTTGGAACAGCTGGAGCGCAAGAAAGAGACACAGCGCCTGCTGGAAGAGGAAGACTCCAAGCTCAAGGGTGGCAGGGCCCCCCGGGGAGCTGCGCCCAGCAAGGTCACCCGTGCGCAGATTGAGGAGACGCTCCGCCGAGACCATCCGCACAAGGAAGCCCCAGACCCAGGTGGGGCAGCCCTCGGACTCACTGAAGGGCTGGCAGCGGTCTGAGTCCAAGCTCCCTCTGCGCCCTGAGACGCCGCCAGGACTAAGCAGGGTGCAAGTCGGGTCCTGGCAGGGTGGCCTGGGGACAGGCATATACCCTTGGCTTGTGCTTCCCGGGGTTTCGGGAACGTTCAGTGGGTCCCAGGGGCGGGTGCCGGCAGCAGGGGAGTTCTGGGGCAGTGCGGCCCCAGTCCAGACAGGGGTTGGGCCTGGGACTACTAGGCAGGCAGGTGGATGTTTCTGGGAGGGTCTCCCCAGTTTCACTCCAACTCCGTTTCTCTCTTCTCCCCGTAAATCTGCATCTCTGCTACCTGTCCCCACGCGCCCAGTCGAGAAAGCCAAGAGCCACCTGGAGGTGCCCCTGGAGGAGAATGTCAACCGCCGTGTCCAGGAGGAGGGTAGCGTGGAGGCTCGCACGGTGGAGGACGCCATCGCGGTGCTCAGGTGGGGCGGGGCCTGCACCAGTGGGCGGGGTCCAGAGCTTAAACGGCTTGTGGCCAGGGATTTGAGGCGGGGCCACTTGTCCCCTGAAGCCAGTGTCTATTCCCCTCTTCCCATCCCACCCCCAACAGTGTGGCTGAAGAGGCTGACCGGCACCCGGAGCGCCGCATGCGGGCAGCCTTCACCGCCTTCGAGGAGGCGCAGATGCCGCGGCTCAAGCAAGAGAACCCCAATATGCGTCTGTCACAACTGAAGCAGCTGCTGAAGAAGGAGTGGCTGCGCTCTCCAGATAACCCCATGAACCAGAGGGCCATGCCCTTCAATGCCCTCAAGTGAGCCTCCGGGAGCAACCCTGAGTCGGTCAGGGTCGGACCCGCATCTCATCCGATCAACCCAGAGGGTTACAGAGAAGTCAGAAGTCGGGGTCACAGCGATCGTGTTCTGGGAGCTAAGTGGCACTTCAACCTCCCGCTGGAGGGTCCCTGCCTCTGTAACATCAACCCCTCTTCTGACCGCCAAAGCCTGGGGCTGAGTGCCCAATAAAGGTTGTCAGGGGAGGCCAAGTGTGCACTTCAAGTGGGTGAGGAGGGCAGGAGGGAGGGATCAAAAGGGTCCGGCTTGAAAAAACAAGCCCCACTCTACCCAGAGCATTTTTATCACTGCATCTGGGGCTGCACAGCATTCCTGGGATAGAACCAGATCTATCTCCGCAGGGTCTGGTTCCCAGTCTGCAGGAGACTTGACCTGTGACACACAACCCGCTGTGTGCCTGGGGTCAGGAATGCTGGCTACTCACTGTCGGGGTGAATGATGACCTCTGGGCTGGTCCTGGGCAGGCCTCCCAGCAAGGAGGGTTGTACTCCAGAGCTGGCTCAGTGAATCCATCCCCTGATCCCGAGCAGAACACTGGGCTGGCAGGTGGCAGGTGGCTCTCGGAGGATGCCAGTTGGAAGATGCGAGTCCCATTCCAGGCCTTGGGGCTGGGAGGTAGGCTGAGGTCAGAAGGTGTCCAGGTCCCATTTATGGCTCTCACCCAAGTGACACCCGGTCCCCTGCACCCACAAGTTTGTCCCTATCCCAACTCCCTCACTGCCAGCCCACTCAGCTTCACCCCAGCTCCAAGCCTTAGCTTCTCCAATATGCAAGCCTGTTTGTTCAGGGCCTGTGCCTCACTGGCTTCTCATCCAAGAAAGTTGTCCTCCCAGATCTGAGTCACCTTCACAGTTGTTCCTGCTGTGTGCGGTCAAAAGGGGAGTCTCTGCCCCATAGTGGTGAGGGCTTCCTGGAGGAAGGGTCTTAATGAATGCCCAGAACTCCACAAAGAAAAGGCTATGCAAAGCCCAGTAATACAACCGTCCAATTCAAGGGGAGTGCCGACAATTGAGGGCAAATGATATATCCTAGGGAAGGTGCCAGAAACAAAACCTAGCCAACATAGATTGAACACCAGTTTAGTTTGGAGAACCCCCACCAGGAGCCCAGTGTGAGATCTAGACTGGAGAGCCTGTTAGGGGTGGAGGCAGCACACCCCAGGAAGACCCAGCAGCCAGCTGGGATTAGGGAGCCCTAGTTGGGAAGGAGTCCAATTATCAGTTCCTTGGAGAGACGGGGGGTTGGGGCGCTGGCCCAGGCCGAGTGCTCAGTAATCTCACGGAGCCCTGGGGACATTATAGATGGGGAATGGCCACCTGGAAGCGCCCAGCGCTGTGGGGAGCCGGTCCGGGTGAAGCTGCCTGCCAGTAACCACAACCAGAGACCTGGGTTCTAGCTCAGCCTCTGCGTCTCACTACTGGGGTCTTAGAGTCTGAGCCGCAGTTTCATCCTCCCTAAAGTGGGACTAAAGCACCAAGAAGAGGATGCACAGCCTACGAAACGCTTGACAAAGGCGACTTCTTCGCGTGGTCACCTAGGGTCTTTAGTGGCCTGGCCAGGGAAGGCGCTGGGTAATGGGGGAGCCACCGCCTGCGCGTGAGCAGGCTGAAGGGGATCGGGACTGCATGTTTGCGACCCCTCTGCTGAGGGCCTGTAGAGGTGCGGCCGGTGGGCAAACAGGTGAAAACGAAACTCAGGACCGGTGCCAGGAGCAACGCCGTCGGATTCCAACAAAAGAGCGGTGGTCTAGGCAGTCGGCTCGCTGAGCAGCCCCTTCCCCCCTCCTACCCGCGGAATCCCGAACCGCGCGTGCGCACTGGAAGCAGGGAATCCCCGGCTTCACCGGAGTGCGGAGGGGGCGGGAGACGGGAGTTCCGAGCGCTCCCAGGCTTCCCCGCGCGCATAGCGCCTGCGCGGGGGAGCGCTCTCAGCGCGCTAGGGCTTTCCCGTCGCGCGCGGGTCGGGAAGGGGACGCCGCGTCTGGCGCGCATGCGTCGACCCCCGTGCACCCTGCCTTGTGGGCTGGGGAATCCTCACCAGCCGCAGTGCGCCGCGGGGGCGGGGTGGAACAACCGGCTGGAACCGGACTGGGTTCGCTGGCTAAGTGCAGGGCGGGAGCGGGGTCTTCCCCAGGTTCCCACTCGGCCCGCGCCGTCGTCTAGGCAACTGTCTGCGTGGCCGCAGTGCGGGGGCGGCGGCCTCGGGGAAGCCGGACAGCTTTGCGCTTGCGTAGGGCCGGTCGCTGCGGTCGGGGTTCCCCCTCACGTGCCCCAGGGACCCATGGGGGGCGGAGCAGGAGGAGAGGAGGGTGGACGTTGAGAGGGGCTGTAGGGAAGGGGAGGTTGGTGGAGCGAAGAGAAAGGGTGGGTGCTCTAGAAGGTAGGAGGGAAACAAGAAGGGTGGGAAGGGGGAGGGGTGCAGAGGGTGGGGACTCTGGGAGGGGTGGTGAAAGAGGGGTCCAGAGGACAACAAAGGAAAGGGGGAGGAGGAATTTGGGGAGCAGTTAGCGGACAACGCAGGTGTGAGGACAAAGAAGCCGAAGGGAAGGGGATGCGGGAGTGTGAGGGAGAGGAAGGACACTTTCAGAACACTCCCCTTGCAAACCAGAAGATCCGATTCTAATCTAGGGTTTCCCGATTTAGCGCGCGCGCACGCGATGCCCTGTTAAACCTGACTTTCAGAAATAAAAGTATGTTTTATTATTTCAACCATGTCCCACTGTGTGTCCCGTATTTATCGGGCAGCCCTGCTCTTGACCGTTGCCCCCTCCCAAACTCCTCCTGTTCCTCTGAGTCTTTCCGAAAGGACCTCGGGAATGGTTGATGCCTTTTTATCTCGACAGCCTGACGCCCCCAGCCCTGCTCTCCCATCCTCCCGGGCTTGAACACCAGCCTGAGGTCGAGCCCTGGCCAGGCGCAAAGGCGTGGCCCCCACACACCCTGGGGCCTTCTCCTTCAACCCTCACCGCACCCCCAAACCTCCGCCTGGGTCCCGGCCATGCCCATCCCAAACGGCGACACACCTCCTCTTCCTCCTAGGACCTACGGGAACCCCCAATCTCCAGGACCCCCTCAGTCTGCGGGTACATAGGCACATAACAGCAGGCGAAAAGACGTTTAAGCGCAATTTGATGGAGGCAAGGATTTCTCAATAGAGCTGCAATTAAACATCCTTTAGGGCGACGTACCCTCCTTGGGTGGCCCACCAACAAAGCAAATTTTCTTTTCCTCTGTTTTCAACAAATGTAAGATAAAAATCATGTAAAAGCTAATAACTGGAAAGATCAGCATCCCCAGGGCCTCCGCCCCTCCTCCTCCTCCTCCTCCTCTGCTTTCCATACTTATTTACCATCCGATCCTCGCCTCCCGCCAGACTTCAGCGCAACCCGCCGGAAATCGGTCCCTACGGATGCTTTTCCCAGCGGCGGTTCTGGGACACCGCCAAACTGTCCGGGGCGGGAGCACGCGGGTAATTGTACTGCTGACCTAGGCGGTGCCAGGCAGAAGCAGGTCCTGGCGGTCTCATGCCTTGTTCTGGGGGAGGGGCAGGGTTGTTGGGCTGGGGTTCCTATGTCTGGAGCTCGGTATTCCTAAGGTACCCCTGGATCAGAGCTGGCCCTCTTACCATCAACCAAGCCCCACATTCCCCTGGACAGAGGCGGGCAAGAGGCGAGTAAGTGAATGAATCGCTTCAGGGGCTGAGGGCACCGGACAGCCCCGGGTGATCTGCCCAGAGAAACGACGACTCCAGGCAGGAGGTGACATGGACCGGACTCTGAATGACTGTAGGGGTGAGGAGAGTTGGAAAAGGGCGACCTTGGCAGTAGGAGCAGCTGGTGCAAAGTTCCAGAGGCTGGAGCGCGCGGGACAGACGCGGGGCGTGGCCAGAGTGTGTTAGGCGGTGCTGGGAGACCGCTCAGGGCCGGGGACCTTGGAGGGTGAGGGAGAGGAGACGTCTGAAGAGGGGGCCAGTTAGGGTCCCTGTCTTGGTTTTAGGAGCACGAGGCCAGTTATAAGGGGCAGGGACATGATCAATGACGTGGGTGAGGGTGGAATTCCGTGGCTGCGTCACGAAGCAAGGACAGTGGGGACAAAAGGCACTGCGTGGCTGAGAGTGGCGTTTGGCGGGCTCCGCAGGGCAATTGTGGGGATTCATGGGCGGGGAACCCCCGACGATGCGCGCCCTCGTCACCACTGGCTCACGACTCTTTGTGTGTCCGAACAGGCCTGGGACCTCAGCTTCTCGCAGGCTAACGGGAAGTCACCCCTCCGAGATACGGGTGACACTCTTTGTCCAATCCCGGGTTCCCAGAGCCTCCACCCAGTCTATCTCTACAACGCGCCCCCCCTACACCCCTTTGTTCTCTTTCCCTCCACACGCGGTCACGCTGGCGGGGCCCTTCTGAGGGCGTCTCACACAATGGGGTGGCCGCGCAGGAAATCCCCCCACTCGCCTCACTCGAGCACAGCCCTGACTGGGACCCTGCCTGAGACCCCGCCCGCTGGCGCAGAACCTCGTCAAAGATGCAGGGGGCTGGGAATTGGAGGGGGAGGCTTATTTTCAGAACGAGTGGTAGAAAAGGGGGATCCCCAAAAAGATAGAGGCTCCTAAAAGCCACCTTATTCCCAAGAAGATCCCCATCCCCTCCTCAGTTCAGACCGATCCAGAAGGTGGGTTGGGGTTCCGAGCCGTGGGGGAGAACACAGCGGTCTGGGAGGGCGCCACGTTTCCTGGGGTGTTGGGAGAAGAGAATAGCAAAAGTACCCGGCAGCTCACGACTCCTTACAGGGACCGGATCGGGCCCTTTGCGGGAGGGGTACTCTGAATAGGGCCAAGGTCACGTAGGGACTGAGCCCTGGGTTTTCCCCACGTCCCCTAGTGACCTTCACCGTCCCTCACAGGCTTCTGTCGTTCAGGTTCAACGGGGTCCCCAATGAGGGGGACACGCCCTGAGACAGAAGTTTTCTATGGTATGATTTTTGTCCCCCTGACACACACTGGGACCTTCTATCCTGGCTTTGTCACCAGTTGTACGAGACCTTCGGGTTCTCCAGGGTCCCGCAGATCCCAAACCCGGCTAGGGGGTGGGGTGCTTAATCGCCCATTTCCTCTCCCTGACTGGCTTCGTTCCTTCTCCGGTAGCGAGGAAGGGGAAGGTAGTGTTCTGTGCTGCCCAGCGCGGGGCCCTGTCTGGGGGCTTCTCTAGATCTGTTTCCCGAGCTGTACAATGAGCGCGGGGGGACCAGCGCGGCCAGACTCAGATTTAGTTATATCAGGGGGTGGGAAACTTGGGGCCCACAGGAGGGGGATCCCAGGTTCTGCCGGCAGGAGGAGCATTTCGGGGTCCAGAGTCGGGCGGGGTCCTCTGGGAGCCGCATTTGAAATTCACCGTCACGCGCGGGGAAGGAGGGGTCCCCAGGAGAGGGATTCCCACCTCCGCCGGAGGGAGGGGCGGGCGCAGCGGGGGTCAGCGCCCCTCCCGGTTGGGGGCGGGGCCGGGCGGGCGGGGGTCAGCTCTGCGGCGGCGCGCGCCCTCCCTGCGCTCCCGCCCTAGCCTGGCCAGCCGTGCACTCGTGTCGCGCGGGCCAGCACTGGGCGCCCGCTGCTGCAGCGGGAGCCGGCCGGTGAGTAGCAGGGACGGGGAGCTACTGGGTCGAGGTCCCCGCTGGGCTCCCCGTCCCCTTAGGGGGTACATCCATTTGGGTTTGCCTGTCTCAGGGAATTCAAAGGGGGAGCTGCAGGAGGAAGAGAGAACCCCTTCTCTTTCCGGCACCCCAACACTGAGCCCCGGTCATTTACAGATCCCCGTCCCCCCACCCCGCCGCACACCCTGTGATGAGCGGACTCCCGCTCCGGAATTTGGAACCGGGAGGCATCCCCGCACGGTTGGGGATGTGAAGGACCCTCTTGCGCTGTGGGTGGGAGAATGGCCCCTTACCGCCACCCTCAAGCCTTTCTCTCTCTCCCAGTGTGTGGCAGGGATTCCCCACTGCAGGGGAGCAGGGAACCCCCAGCTGCGTCGGCCCACTATGCGTTGACACCCTTGCTCTGTGCTCCCCTCTAAGGCGCCTCCCCCACCCCACGGAGAGAGGGAGGGGCTGAGACCCAGAGAGGGTTAGCACGGGTCCAAGGTCACCCAGCCCTGCAGGGCTGAGTTTGTGGTGGCTCAGAACCCAGCTGGCCTTGTCAGTTAGGGTCCTCTGCTCTTGGCCTTAGCTGTGAAGCTGTATCTAAGGACTTTGGGAGTCCCCCCAGAATGGAAGTGGGAGGTTGGGAGCTCCTCGTTCTCTAAGTATCTGCCCTGATGGAGACCGCGACTGGGTGGGGAAGCGTGGCCTGACTCCCACCTCTGCCTACCAGGTCTGTCTTCCCACCCACAACCCGGACCCCCAACCCCAGCCTCCAAGGAATAGGGGAACGCTTCCAGATGCATGAGCTAGTGGGATAATCTCTGATGCACCACTCCTCTGCTGACCTTGGACAACCCACCCTGGCTGCCCAGGGCCAGACCAGAGCCAAGATCCCCACAACCACACACACACACAGACACACACACACAGACACAGACACAGACACACACACACATACACACACACACACACACACACACACGGGGACCATCTTAGATCTCTGGTAAGAGAAAGGGGCAGCTGGGATGCTCAGTCCTATTGGGGATCTGGACACACACACCTCCCCATCATGAGGCTGCCCTGGGACTCTTTGTGTTCCCTCCTTCAGAACAGGATCTGGTATTGTGTGCTCGCTGGGGAGAGGGGACCCCAGACACAGAGTGAACCCCATGAGGGAACTACAGACCCTAGGATAGCTGCAGACTTGGGTAAACTCCCTCATCCTTGAGTTTCATCCTTTAAGGTTTTCTTAAAACATACGTTGTGACCCAGCTGTCAGACCTCTGCCCAGAAGAGTAGTGTGGGCCCGTCTCACGCCCTGTCTCTTCCTTACAGACCCAGAACAAAGAAAGGTGGCCACAGACCCCCTGGTGGCCAAGTGGTGACCCAGCAGGACCTGAGAGGACAGACCCCTTGGTGAAGAAAGACCCCTGTACCTCAGGGTGAGTGGATTCCAGGCTCAGGCCACCTTTGAGGGTGAGGGGGTTCCAGGAGTTGGAGAGAGAATTTCATGACTTAGGAAAATAGTACTGACCTTTGATACCATGCTGTGATGATAGTGACATTGATGCTTTTCAGGTTACCCGAGAGTCACTTCTCCCTCTTGCTGACCTTTGTGTCTGGAGAAATCTGGGGGAAACCTGCTCAGAGACACTGTGTGACCCTCCCAGTGTCACAGCCAGAAGGGGTAGTTGAACCGGGTTGGAAGGGCTAATGATGTATTCAGGAATGGCTGATGAGGGGAACAGGGGGGTTCGCTTAGGTGGGAAGAGGGTCCTCTCTAGGAAGATGGCCATGATCTGGTATCTAATGGCAGAGGAGGAGAGGCCAGGCAAGCACAGGGAGAACAGTATACAGAGTAGCGGGAATAACATGTGCAAAGGTCCTGAGGCAGAAGTCATCCTGGCATGTGTGAGGAATAGTGGGGAGGATAGCTTTCAGGAACAGAGTGAGTGAGGTGGGGTAGGGGTAAAGGCAGGGAGGTACACTGGTGGGGTAGGCAGGAGAAGGGAGTGGACTCCAGAGCAGTGGGGAGCCATGGTGGGGATGTGAGGAGGGGTTAGAAAGGATCAGATTGTGATTTTTGGAAGACGCTGTGGCTGCTGCAGAAAGCAGGGACTGTCAGGGCAGGAGTGGAAGTAACAGAAGGCTGGTGTGGAAAGCCAAGGAGGCCTCTGGGTAGCTGGGCTGGGACCCATGGTGGACAGAAATGGGCAGGTTCTGGGACTGAACTGGGTGTGTAGTACTGATTGTATATGGCCAGGTTTTTTCCCGATGGTGAGGAAACATGGGGATGGATGAAGGAAGAGATCCTTTGTGTCTGGAGAAATCTGGGTAGGCTTCTTGGAGGAGGTGTTCTTTCTGAGATGAGTTCAAAGGGTGAGTAGGAGTTTGCTGGTGGCAAGGCAGGAACCACGTCTGCAGTTTAGTTGTATAACTGTTGTGAGGCCCACAGAACACTTGGATTTTGAAAAGCATGATCCAGTTTTAACCAGGAAAGATCCCTTGTAGGGGTGGGGAGACAAAGACTGTGCTGAAGTGGCTGGGTCAGTAGCAACCAGGAGCATCCAGGAAGCTTAGTTTCCTAAACCCTCACCACTGCCCTTGGGCCTCCTCATGCCCCTGCTGAGGAAACTAGGGCTCAGACACCCTTGTCCCTTGTCTTAGGCTACTGAGTGTCCTGCACCTGGTATAACCTGACCACAACCAGGTGGCCTCCAACAACGGGAACCTTAGTGTGAGCCCCCACACTCCCTCCCAAGACCCCTGGGAGGGTCCTTCTAGCCTCTTTCGGCCTCTGGAGGCCCCAGGTGTCCTTGGCATGTGGCTGCAACCCTGGTCTCTGCCTCATCTTGTCACCATGTGGCCTTCTCAGTAGCACACCAGTCACTGGATTAGGTCCTCCCAACCCAGTCTGACCCTACCTTGATTCAACTCGTTGGCAAAAATCTTGTTTCCCAATAAGGTCACATTCTGAGTTTCCCTTGGGGACCAGAATTTTGGAGGGATCCTGTGCAAGTCAGTGACCAGGCAGCTATGCTGTTCTTTGGAGACAATTAGTCTGCCCCGCCGCCCTGGCCATGACCTGGGATCTGATGGCGGAGGAGGAGCGGCCTGGCGAGAACAGCATGCAGAGTAGTGGGAACAGCATGTGCAGAATTCCGGAGCTGCAGGAACCAGTGGGGCAGAGGTGGGGAGGCTGCAAATTTAGAAGCAAGGATGGACTAAAGGACAGCATGGATGAGGGATTGCTGGGAGGAGGAGATGGCATGAATATCCACAGGGACACTGCTGTCAGCTAAATGGACAGAACAGTTGAGGTTGGGTTCCCTGGTAGGCACCCCCGTGATGTTGGATGTGGAGAGTCCCTGCTTATGACAGAAGCAGGCTCCCAACTGCCTGCCGGCCCAGCTCGACCTCCTCCTCTGGGCAGGGGTTGGGGGTCCGGTGCAGTTCCTATAACCAGGGCACTTCCTTTCTACCTGCTGTCTGAGGATCCTCCCCTGGGGCCTCTTGTTTTTATGTTTCGACTCAAGGTATCATCTTGCCTTCTGGTCCGAAACCCTGAGTTTGGGGAATTTTGTGTGTCTGTCAAACATGGGATCCCAAGCCCAGGGCCCAAGTATATAGGAGGTGCTTAATAAATGCTCAGCCCCCCTTCCCATCCCCACATTCACAAGAGCCTAGGGAAGCTTCTCCTCAGGTTCTCCCCTCAGGTCCCCTGTGGAGACCCTGGCACCTCTAATGGTCCACTGTCCCTTCTCTTTCTCCAGCCTGCCCTCACAGTGTCCTCCCTGGGTACCCAGCTCCGCCAGCCCCGGCTCCTCAGCCCTGTCCGTGTTCCTTCTTCCTAGGCCTCCCCATTCCTGTTTTCTCAACAACACCAGCCCTTCTCCCAGTGCTTTTGTGTGTCTAGAACCGTGACTATTTTAGTTATAGGTTATTTGGGGAAGCGTCCCCCCCCCCCCCCTTTAGAAGGTTAGCTCCAAGAGAGGCAGGTTTGTATCTATCTCTGGCTGTCTTTGGCACCAGATTCAGGGAAGGGGTTGGTGGACAGGTGGGTGGGTGGATGGGTGGGTGGGTGGGTGAGTGGCTCAGTGGATGGATGGATAGATAGATGGGTGAATAGAAGGGTGGAGGGAAAGGGGTGGGTGCTTGGAAAGATGGGTGGGTGGGTGGGTGGGTGAATGGAGGGAGGGATGGGTAGGTAGAGGGAGGGATGGATGGGTGAATGAGTGACTTAATGGACTAATGAGAATATATGCATGGATGGGTAAATGAATGAATGGAGGGGTCTGTGAATGAGTGAACCAATGGGCGAGTGAGTGAGTGAAATACCTCCCTACCCTGCCACCCCATACCTGGGGCTCAGTCTGGCCTCCAGTTCAGAGAGCTGTGATTAGACCCTGTGAGTCTGGGACTTCTGTCTGCATAGCCAGGCACTGCCCTGGGGTCCCTGAGCTCCTGTGAGATTGTCCTAACCCCCTTGCCCCTTGCTCAGTCAGTGCCCTGATTTGTTTCCCAGCCCTGAGGCCCCTAGAGGAGAGACTTCCTGTCCAACCCACCAAACCCACTCCTCTGCCTGATCTTGGGTAATTCTGGAGGTGGGGGCATGAGTCCTGGGGTGTCCTGGCCCACAAGTTCCTTACAGCTCCTCCCAGTGGGCTGCTCTGTCTGGAATGGAGATGCAGGGGACCCCCACTTAGGACCCCCTACCCCCTTCCACCACTGCCAGCCTCACTATGGGGGCAAAGTGTAGGAGGCTGCAGGACAGATTTGAGCAAGAGGTCCCAGCCCCTTCCCAGGGCAGGTGCTCACAATGGTAAAGGGGGAGAAGAAGGGTGCAGAGCCTGGGGGCCTGGCAGGCAGAGACGTGCAAGTGCCTTGGGGGTTGTGACTCATGGCTTTGAATTTCTGGAGTTTATGTGTTATACTTGAATTCAGAGGCATCACAACAGGCTGCACAAGCTGGGTCAGCCTGTGGGCACGGTGTGGATGCTTCTGGGGAGCCAGGACCCATTGGTGGTAGCTGGTATTCAGGGACCAGGGCACTGAATATAGGGCAGGATTTGGGGGTTCCATCAATGTTCTGCTTCAGAAAAAGCTGTCATCCAGTCAGGAGAACAGCAGTGCAAAGGTCCAGGGGTAGGATGGGGTGTGGGGTGCTGGTTAGTCGACGGGGGGGTGCAGGAAGGATGGCTGCTTCATATATGGCTGAGAATGCATCCCTTTAGTTCCACACACCCCACTTCTGCCACTCCTGAGGATAAAGCAGAGTAACCCCCAGCCTCCAGTTCCTGGTCCACACAGCTCTGTGCACTGTCACCACAGCTAGGTCTGCTCCAGGGTCTCCTGGACAGGCTGGGGTGAGGAGGGAACTGTCACCTCACCCTACTCAGCGTCACCCTCAGGACCACTCCTCCTAGACCCAAGAAACCGTCCAACTCCTCAGTTTGTTTCAACCACTTTCTGGGACCAAGCAAGCGGCCCTCAGGGGATGATAGGCAATAAAATGCCAGTGGAAGTCAGAGGGGAGTTGGGAGAGAGATGGGGGTGCTGCTGTCCCCAAGAGCCTCACCCCGACCCCTCCCAGGCTTGGGGCTGACAGACCAGACTGAAAACCCCCAGCCCAAGTGGTGACGGGCTGAGGCCAAGGCAGTGAGGGCACCTGGGGGAAGAGGAGGAAGCGATTCCCCACTCCCAGGGTAGCCCAGGGGCACCTTTAACTCCCCAACAGGCCCCTGCTGCCCTAATGCCTGGTTGAGGGCTGGGGGCAGGAGGGACAAGTCCTGAAAGGGGTGGCTTTGAGGGTCAACTCCTTGGTTCTGGGGAGCCCCCACCGCCGGCTCCCAGGCGTCCTCCACTTGCCAACCTCCTGCGCCCCTATCCCAACAACCCCCACACAGAACAGACCTTTGAGGAGGTAATCTCAGAAGGGTCATGTCCAGTCACTTTGCAAAGTGGCCCCCTTGGCAAGAGGGCCGAGACTGAGGGATGGAGTTTGGAAACCCAATTTTGGCACGGGGTGTCTGGGCGGTCCCGGGAGCTGTCGGAATCGGGATTTGTCTTTTCGCCGGATCCCCTCCATCACACGGGGCGGGAGGGCGAGTCTGCGGACCAACCGCGGGTCTGGGGGCTGTAAGAGGCCCGGGGGTAATGAGGGATCTTTAAATGGAGGCGGAGCTTGCGGGGTCGCCGGGGGCGGTGTCAACCCAGGCTCGGCCAATCGGTGGCGCCGCCCACGATGCACCGCCCCTTCCTCGCCGGTCGGGGTGGGCGCTTGCCCCCCGGCCCGGCCCGCGCACAGGGCGCGGGGGGATGCGCCCGCCGCCACCGCCCCCGGCCCCGCAGCCCTGGGGCTCCGCGCCGACCCGCTGCTGTCGACCCCGGCCGCACCCCCGGCAACGACCCTCGCTCGGGGTTCCGCGGCCGCGCGGGACACTCTCTCCTCCAGCACCAGCGGCGTGCCGGACCCTAGCCCCGCAGGTACGGGTGGGACGGCGGGGTGCCCAAGGGAGGGCCTTGTCCTGGAGGGGCATGCGGTTTGGAACAGGGCCAACAGAGAGGGTCCCCGCGGTGACCGGAGAAGAATGTGTGTGCGCCCTGCTGAGTGAATGAGGTTCTCGGATCTCCACCGTGGGGGGCCGGGTTCCGGGTTCACTTGGCTGAAACAGAACAGTGAGTGTCCAAACTCCAGTGAGGGGAGCTGTGAGGGGGAGACAGTGACCCGGGACCGACAGAAAGGGAGAGGGGACCCGCTCAACAGTGTGTCCCTGGATGAACGGTTAGGGGCACCCACAGGGATCAAGGAGCCAGGTCTCCCAGCTTCTTCTTGGAGAGAGATGGGGGTACTGTGAGGGTGCCCTGGAAGGTGGGTGGCAGATATGAGTGTCATCTCATGGGGACGATGAATGAGTGGAGGGCACTGAGGAGGGGAGGACACTGAATTGCACCCCATTGGCTGCTGGCAGGAGCTGCTAGGGAATCTGGGGTGTTGGGCATCATTCAGCACCTCTGACCCTAGTCCCTGCAAGCTATGGGGCAAAACTTGGCATGGGGACCAATGTCCTCACAGCTTGTGCCAAGGCGCGGTTAGCACCTGCTTGTTCTATGCACCACCCCTTCTGGGTGGGCTCCTCGTTGCCCCTGGGCTGAGAATAGGCAGTGACTTCCTACCTGGGGTACCTGAAGGTCCCTCCTAGGCAGTCTTTGTGCTCTGGTGTGGGTGCGGGGGAGCTCAGAGGAAGCTGCGCCCCTGCCACTTTCCCAGGAGCCTCCCCAGGTCTTCCCTGCCCCACTGGGCTGCAGGGGTACCCTCAGTATCCCCTGAGATGGCTTGGAAGGATCATTTTTGTTCACCCCACCCCAGCCTTCAGGGAACAGAGGTGCCTTAGACATGTCAGATAATGTTGACAGTTCCAGGGGCCCCCAGAAATCCAAAGATGTTCCTCACCCCTTAGGGGGACCCCTGGGAGAATCTGGGAGTTTTATGCCTCTTTGTGGACCTCCAAACCTTGGATGGGGCTCCTCGTTCTGGGAATTCCTGAGGGTTTCTCAGGGATCCTGACTTTAGGCCCAGGTTATAAGGGGCCTCTGGTCAAAGCCAGCCTTCAAAAAGTGGTTGTCCCCTTCCCTGTGGGGTCTCAGGCAGGCCTCTCTGTCTGTTTCCTCTGAGGCTGCAGGAGGGGTCATGCCCAGAGGGGTCATAGACCCCCTCAAGATCAGGACCAGGCCTAGTAGGTAGCTCCATCTCCTGTTCCCCCTCCCCACCCATGGCGCTAACTCAGCTGCCATCCTTCTTGCTTGTGCAGTCTTGACTGCTGAACCTCTCTGAGCCTTGTCTGTAACACAGGGGCAGAAGGCAGTAAGGATTCAACATGGTAACTTACAGAGGGGAGAGGTGTGCCTTGACATGTGAACACCTAGGACCTCTACCCCTCTGCCCCCCTCCACAAGCCACCTACCACTGTCCCCCCCCACCCCCCAGCCCTCTTTGCCCAGGGCACCTTGGGACACTGCCTAGCGAGGACACGTGGTTGAATTTGGTCTGTGCATGGCGGCTGAGTCACACCCCCAAATTGCATCCTCAGCTGTGTGTTTCATTTCGAAGGTCATTTGCAGCCCTTCCCACCCCCCACCCCTATGTCTTGTCAACCGCCTGTCTGTGCTCCCCAGGCCCCATGCGGTTTCCAGGAGGGGAGGTTGAGGATGATGGAAGGGGAGCCAGGGTGTCCCCAGTGGCAGCTGCCATGACCCTTGGGAGGGTGGCAGGGACTCTGGCCCAGAAGGAAAGGAGACCCCAATGTTGTGAGGACAGAAATCAGGGCTGCTGTCAGCCTTACACACTAAGGAGTGCCACATCCATAGGGGCCCATCCCTTATATACTGTGACATCTCAGACACCTGTGAGGGTCAGTTCTTTTTTCTTTTTTCTTTTAAAGGAAAGTTGCAGGCAGAAATGAAGATGAGTAGATAGGCAGGAAGAAAGAGAAAGAAGAAATGTTTATTTTATTTAATTATTCATCTTGGTTAGTACTGCTCTCTTCCCCAACCCTGCCCCAGATCTTGAACCTGTGTCCTTGGGATATATGTGAACTACATCTGGTGGACTTGTCTGCTGGTTCCCTAGGACATGCCAGAAGTTAGGTTTTATATGCCATGAAGTGCCAAGTCCACAGGGAGTCAGATCTTATAAACTCTGAAGTCCCAGACTCTAGTGAGATCAGGCCTTATACACTGGCTGACAGATGCTCTCCCGAGGAATCAGAAGTGTTTACTGAATGTGGCCATGTATGAGGTGTGTTCTGGGTGTTTGGAAACAGAGGATAAAAGCCCAGCCCAGTGGGAGGGCATTCGAAGCCCAGGGCACAGCACATGTGAAAGCTCCACGGTGGGGCTTTTCCTTAGCTAGCTGGGCTTGGTGACAGGAGACCTGTGTGCCTGGAACAGTGTCTCTGGGAGAGCAAGAGTGAGGTGTGTGGGCCTCTGGGTATGGTGAGGAGTTTGGTTTCTGTGCAGAGGTACTGGGAGGCTTCTGAGCAGGGGAGGGAGGACAGATGCAATGTTTCTGGGTGAGAAACCCACAAGTCAGTGCTCTGGCTTTGTATCTTCCCAGCCTTGGGGGGTCCTGGACTGGCATCAGGGCCCCTGGCTGGCATCCAGCAGGGAGCCCCTGTGTAACTGTCCCCTATGCCCACAGGTCGGAGCGGGACCCCAACCGTCCAGCCATGCCGGGCCCCAGTCGGCCTGCAGCAAACCTGGCCCTGGGGCCCCCAGAGCCATGAACAGCCACGGCCACAACGGCTGCGGGGGGCGGCTGCCAGGTGTCCCAGGGGCCCCCGGCCGAGACCCTGTGGACCCTGAGGCTGGCCACCCCCCACAGGCCCCACGGGTGGGTCTCCAGTGTGGGGCGACCAAGAGTGAGCCTGCCAGGGGCCCACGGGGACAGCTGCAGGACCAGGAGGACGAGGACGAGGACGAGGAGGACGGGTCAAGCGAGTGCAGGGGCTCAGGCAGGGCCCCCAACGCGGGCCAGCGCCTGGGCCTCCGGCGGGCGCTCTTTGAGAAGCGGAAGCGACTCAGCGACTATGCGCTCATCTTTGGCATGTTCGGCATTGTGGTCATGGTGGCTGAGAACGAACTGTCCTGGGGCGTCTACACCAAGGTGGGCACAGGCAGCACCCTGGCTGGGGAGGGGTCCTGAGGGAGGGGGCTGCCCCCCCGGACAGGCATGGGTGAAGGGAGATTGGGGCCAAGGCTGCAGGCAACTGTGAAGTGTGGGACCTGCCTGAGAGCCAGGTTTATAAACTGTGAAGTGCTGGGCTCATGTGAGACCAGGCCCGATTAACTGTAGTGCTGGACCTGTGTGAGGCAGGCTTTATGTAACTGAAGCATGGGGTCCTGCCTTGCAATCAGCCCAGGCCTCCAGAGGAAGGGCAGGAGCCTGGCTTCCAGGTGTGGGGGCTGCCAGCTGTGTCTGTCTGTCCATCTCTCCATGCAGGAGTCCTTGTACTCATTTGCTCTCAAATGCCTCATCAGCCTCTCTACAGCCATCCTGCTGGGGCTGGTGGTCCTCTACCATGCCCGCGAGGTCCAGGTCAGTGCCCACCTGCCTGCCGCCCCCACAATCACTCTGGTGGCTTACAGGCCTCTCTGTACCCTGTTCTCTGACCAGGGGAGGGCAGGGCCCGCAGGGGTCGGCAGCACCAGGCCATCTCCAAGTCTGAAAGTTTCATCACGTGTGGTAGAGTTGTTCTGGGACAGCTGGAGAAACCTACTTGGGGCAGAGCGGGCACTCAAAGGAGTCAGAGCTGCCTATTCACCTCTGGCCTCTGACCCCAACCTCCAGTCTGGCGGGAGATGGGTGTGGAGAAGTCCATCGTGTGGTGGGGGCTCCCAGGTGTGGTGGGGGCTCCCAGGCGGGGGTCTGGCTTGGGGGATGGTGACAGCTGAGCCAGAAGGAAAGGTTCTGACACGGACTTGCCATCTGATTGGGGAGGGATGAGCAGGGAGTACGTGAGCCAGGAAGGTTCCTCAGCTAGAAAGAGAAAAGGAATGACATCTGTGGTGGCTTCTCTCCAGTCCCGAAGGCTAAGTCCCGACCCCTGAGAGGCTGTGCCTCCCCTTCTGATCTGGACACCGGACTGTAGGGTCAGGCCATCCCAACGGCCTTTTTAATCCTAATCCCCTGGACTGGTGTCCCTAAGATGCCTGTGACTGCCCCCACCCAGGTGGGTGGCCGGCATACTGTTTCACTTTGGGGGCGTGTTTAGATTCCACACGAGGCCCCTTTTCAGGTAAAGACAGGCTGGGCGTGGGGTCTGAGTCACGGCCGCCGGCTAGGGTTGCGGGCTGCGGGGCTCGGGGTCCCGGCGCCTGAGCCCGTGTCCCCGCAGCTGTTCATGGTGGACAGCGGGGCGGACGACTGGCGCATTGCCATGACACGCGAGCGTGTGCTGCTCATCTCGCTGGAGCTGGCCGTGTGCGCTGTGCACCCACCGCCTGGCCACGGCCGCTTCACCTGGACGGCGCGCCTGGCGTTCAGCTACGCACCTGCAGCTGCCGAGGCTGACGTGGATGTGCTGCTGTCTGTGCCCATGTTCCTGCGGCTCTACCTGCTGGGCCGCGTCATGCTCCTGCACAGCAAGATCTTCACCGACGCCTCCAGCCGCAGCATCGGCGCCCTCAACAAGGTCACCTTCAACACGCGCTTCGTCATGAAGACGCTCATGACCATCTGCCCCGGCACTGTGCTGCTCGTCTTCAGCATCTCCTCCTGGGTCATCGCCGCCTGGACTGTGCGTGTCTGCGAGAGGTGTGCCTGCTCACCCCGACCCCTGACCTCCGCTCCAGCTGGCCACACTGTCACTCCTGACCCCTGACCCAGTGACTGCACACCTGTCATGATTTTTGATTCCTGACGCTGATCAGCCATTATTTCTAACCCCTGACTCCAAACCTGGTGACCCTATACCTAACCCTGGCTTCTAACCCATAACCCCTGACCTGGTGACCCCTTGCACACAGACTCTGAGCCCTTAACTGGCTGGCCATGCTGCCCCCTGCAACCTCTGACTCCTAACCCCAGCCAGCATGGGTTCCACCCCTTACCCCTGACCTGCTGACCCCCATCAGTCATCATTTATGATCGTTTATCCCTGACCTGATGACCCCATACCCAACTGTGGCTTCTGACCCCTAGCCCCCGACCCTGTAAACACCATGCCCACCTACAATTTCCAACTTGACCTCATGCCTACCCATGGTTTCTGACCCCTGACTCCTGACCTAGTGATCCCTAGCATACATGGCTTCTGACCCTAATGACCCTATGCTTAGTCACAGCTTCTGACCCCTGACCCTGGAGACTCCATGCCTGCCAATGACTTCCAACACCGCCCCCCACCAACCCCAGTGACCCCTTCTTGCCCGCAAATTTAGTGAGCAGGGACTCCCCAGACATTGTTCCCGACTTCTTGACCCCTGACCCTGGTGCTTCCACCCCATCCCTGGGACACCAAGCCCCAACACCATTCGGTTTCCCTCTTCACCTCTCTGCCTGACACGTACCTGGGCCTCTGGTGGGGGTGGCAGAGGCAATGGGACTGGCTACCTGCCCCTCATCTGCGCTCTGGCTCTCTGCCCACCGGCTGGACTGTAGGGGAACCGTGAGTCCCTGGCTTGCTGCCCCTCGGTACCCCAAGAATTTTTTTTAAGGAAAGGTGCAGGCAGGAAGGAAGGCAAGCAGATTGGCAGAAAGAGAGAGGAGGAAGCAGCATTGATTTATTCTATTTAGTTGTTCACTTGGTTATTCCGACTCGTCCCAGGATGCAAAGCCGGGTGGGTCCTTGGGATGTACATGGACTATGCCCGGTAGACTAAACCACTAAGCCATCAGGGCTCACCAGAGGCCCAGGAATTCAAGATGAGCTGGAGCAGCCTTGAGCAGGGTCAGCTCACAGTGGGAGGCAGGCCAGGTCACTCTCAGACTTTGCTCCAAGGTCAGGGAGGGAAAAGCGTTTCCTTTGGAGGTATAGACATATCCTGCGAGTCAAGGGGTCCTCGCCTTTAGGACTCCTGCATGGGGTTTGCTCTGAGCAGCCCTGGAACGTGTGTTGTTGACCCCACTTACAGATGAGGACACCGAGACTCCTAGAGACTTTCCTGAGGCCTGATTGTCTCCAGGGTCCCAGGGGGCTCTAGGAAAGGAAGGCCACTCAGGACATTGAGGAAGCCCCTTTTTCCTGCTGAGCGGGGGGAGGCCTGGAAGGTCCACAGTGGGTGTTTCTGGGACTCTGACTCCTGGGGCTCCCTAAGCTGGACCCTCCCCTGGACCCCAGTTCTTACCCCTCTAGACCCGCATGGCCCCTGCCTGGTCCAGTGCCGAGGCCCATGTCTGCACAGGGTCTCCTTGGACCCTGGTGGCCCAGTGCATTTCTCACAGTCCGTCCACACAGCATCTGAGGGCACCAGCTTTGGGGTCTGAGCACTGGTGAAGTGGTGAAGTGGCCTAGCAGGCATCCCTGGGGTCCAAGCTGGGTCATGGCCGCAACCTGAGAATGACAAGGCGGGGTTGGCAGCCCTCAATTCCGAGCCTGTGATAAGATGGAATTCCCTCATCGCCCCCACAGGCCCCCCAATCCCTGGCCCTGGGTTGTCCTCAGTACACACCGCCGCCCATATCCGGGGGCTCTCCTTCAGCTGCCTGGGTGTGGAACTGCTCCCCTCATAGGTGGAAGTCAGCTAGGGCAGCATGGGGCTCAGATGCCTATAAGAAAGATGGGGTTCAGTCCCTGAGCCCCCTCACGCAGTGAGCAACCTGAAGCCTGGGATGAGGGGCCTGGAATAGCACCCATTTCCTTTGGGGCTTTGATCCTATCTTGAGTTCTTTACCCTATCCTGAGACTCTCTCCCCATCCTGACACCCTCTCACCATCCCAAGATCCTCTCCTATCCCAAGACACCCTCCCACCCCAGTCCTTCACCCCAGACCCACCTGGAACAGTCCCCTCTCCCCATGACCTTTACTCCTAAGCCCCCCAGGGGAGGTCACTGCTTGCTGGCAGGAACACCAGACCCTGAGACCTTGGAAGGAGGATCAGTGGGTCAGAGCGCCTTCACCTCCCAGAGCAGGAAGGCAGGGTGGGCAGGCCATGGTGGGGACTGAGTTGACCCTAGAGCCAGTCCCAGGCCAGGCTGATTGTTGGAAGAACCAGATTGTCTCTGTGTCCAGAGTCCTGGGCTGGCTGTGACCTGGAAAAAATCATGTCCCTTGAAAGTATACTCTCCCCACCAAAATTTAACCCCAAGTGTCTCCCCAGGGCTAGGCGAGCTGACCCATCCCCCCACCCCCGGCTGAACCCATCCTGGAGTTGGGGTGTTCATTGGTGCCCTTCCAGGTTCTGGGTTCCACCGCCCATCTCCCCATCATCCCCACTCCCTCTGCGGCCTTGCTGGTGTCTGACCTCAGTCCTCCATGCCTGCTCCTTCTGGTGCCTGTGGCCATTGTGTCCATGTCTGTCTGTGTGTTTCTTGGGGAGGGCAGGGTGTGCACACGCATGGACACCATGGGCATGTGCCCTCTGTCCCATCTCCTAGGCCAGTGGTAGATGGCCCAGGAAAGCAACATGGGGTTCTGGCCCCATGTGCCCCGGAGGATTGGCCTCTGCAGCCAGGGAGAGGGGGGACCTTGAGTGGGAGGGGCAGGGTGCACTGACTGGCCTCCCTGGCCCCCAGGTACCACGACAAGCAGGAGGTGACCAGCAATTTCTTGGGGTCCATGTGGCTGATCTCCATCACCTTCCTGTCCATTGGCTATGGTGACATGGTGCCCCACACCTACTGCGGGAAGGGCGTGTGTCTGCTCACAGGCATCATGGTAGGGCTCCCTGCCTAACCCCCGCTTCCTGCACTCTGTCCCCAGCGGCCCTTGGATGGGCTGCCCAGTGAGGCGTCTGGGGAGGGGGTTTTTGAGAGCAGGGAGCCCCAGGAATGTCCTGCCGCCCACTGCTCCTGGGACTTGTGCTTCTGCCCTCTTGCTTGTGGCCCCAGCTGAACTCCAGATGGTAGTGCATGTCTGCTGGTCTCTGTCCCCAGCACTCTGAGCCTCAGTGGGAGCTTCCAACTTAGCTCCATATTCACCCCAAGCCTGTGCCTCATCCCTTTGTGAGCTCTGAGCCTCAGTTTCCCCCTTTGCCTAAGGCAGAGTCAGCCTGCCTTCCAGTGGTTGGGCCAGGATCCCAGATGTTGGGTGGATGTTAAACAAGTGGGGTTGTTGTGCATGGGAGAAATGGTGATGGGGTTGGCAGGAGGTGTACCCACTGAGTGCACCTGAACTTGGTGGGACCTGTCAATGCCATGGACCTGGAGGGCAGAAGCTAGGGTGCAATCAGGGCAGACTTCCTGGAGGAGGGGGTGTCCTATCTACAGCATGGGGTCCCCACCAGTTAGGGCAGGCTTCCTGGAGGAGGAAATATCCTACCTGTGGTCCCCATGATTCTTGACATTCATACTCACTACCACCTCCAGGGGGCCGGCTGCACGGCGCTGGTGGTGGCTGTAGTGGCCCGGAAGCTGGAACTCACCAAGGCTGAGAAGCACGTGCACAACTTCATGATGGACACTCAGCTCACTAAGCGGGTAAGGATGCAGCCCTGGCAAGGGCCCCCAGTCACTGAGGCCCCCTCACTTCACCTTCCCTCTATACCCGTGGGTGCACCCCCTGTCACCCCCATCACCATTCCTCCCATGCACGACAACCCAGACTGACTGTGCCACCCAGCAGACAGCCACAGTTGTCCACTCTGCTCCGCTGAGGGTCTGCTGTGAGCCCTGTGGTGAGAGGCACGAATTCAGGCGCCAGGCCCTCATGTGTCACTGACCAGCTGTCCGACCTGGGCAGGTCTACTTCTGGACCTCAGTTTCCCCGTGTGCAAATGTGGGAGAAATTGCAGATTCAGATGGACTAAGTTAACATAGGGAAGATGTGTTCAGAGAACAGGGCCAGGGTACAATCAGGGCAGACTTCCTGGAAGGGGGTGTGTCCTGCTTGGGCCTGGAACCCACTGAGGTTCCTGGCCCTTATGATGAGTGTGAGCCACAGCACAGATGTGAGGCTCACCAGTGAGATCCCAGAGGCTTCCCAAGTTTTCTAGAACCTTCTGCAATTTTGTGCCCACCCTGAAGCACTGTGCTTTCTTGGACCCCAGGTCAAAAACGCCGCTGCTAACGTTCTCAGGGAGACGTGGCTCATCTATAAACACACCAGGCTGGTGAAGAAGCCAGACCATGCCCGGGTTCGGAAACACCAGCGTAAGTTCCTCCAAGCCATCCATCAGTAAGTCCAGTACCTTTCCCGCTCATGTTTCTGTGTCCGCTTGTCGCGGAGGCAGCTATAGCCCGGGAGGAGGGTGATGGCACCCATCCAGAGCAGTCACCTCTGATAAGACGTGCCACATAGGTGGAAGGAAGCCTATCTTATTCCCTGGGAAAACCAACATGATTAACTTCTTAGACTTTGAACTGTTTCCCTTTTTGCTTGGCTTCTGGGAAGCTCAAAATTAAATTTGTTATTTGATCCATGTAATTATGTGGGGTAATTAGAAGTGACTTAATTTCCTCTGCTGCCCCTTTGTCCTGAAAATGATTTAATCAAGTGGTTCTCATCTTTGACTGCTCTTTGGAGTCACTCTGGGGGCCACACCCAACACCAGTTACAGTAGAATCTGGGATGCAGTCTGGACTTAAGTTGATATTTCTTGGGTAAGTCTAAATGTGCAGCCAGAGTTGGCAAACTTTTCCTGTAAAGGACCAGTAGTAAGTATCTCGGGAGTTATGGACACAATGGTCAGTCAGGACTACTCAGTTCTGCTGTTGTATCAGGAAGGCAGCAAAGATGAATGGGTATGGTTATGTGCTAAAAAAAAATTATTTTCCAAAATGGACTGCTGTGCAGATTTCTCCTGTGGACCACTATATGCTAAACTCTGTCTACAGAAGTTTTTCCAGTAGTCGAGTTTTTTTTTCCTTCTCCCAGCCTCAGGTCTTGAACCCAGGTACTTGAGATTTACTTGGTCTGCATCTTGGCCACTGAGCCATGGTGGTAGGGGGAGCAAAAAACCAGATTTTTTTTTAAAAGGAAAGGTGCAGGCAGGAAGAGAGAGGAGGAAGAAGCATTTTATTTATTTTGCTTGTTGTTCATCTTGGTTGTTCCCCGGCCCTGGGATGCCAACCTGGGTCCTTGGGATGTACATGGACTATACTCAGCTGGAGGCAGCAGATCCAACCACTACTCTGCCAGGGTGCACTCCAGATTTTTTAAAAAGTAAAAAGAAAGAAGAATAAATTTGAATACACTTAATGTATCCCAAATATAATTACTTTAACATGTGATTAATATGAAAGATATTTTAGTAAGTTTTTATACTAAATCATCAAAGTCTGGGGTATATTTTATCCTTGCAGCTTATTTTTACTTGGACAAGTCAGATTTTAAACACTCAGTCACTGCATATAGGATGGTGCCCAGAGTCTAGAATTTGAACAGCTCCAAATCCTATGGGAGTGGGGTGCTCAAATACTAATTACACTGAAGTCAAAGGGAATCTGATTTCCAATAGTAAAAACATCTTTTAGCCACTTTTTTTCGGCAGGAGTCTGTGGCTTCTGTCTGTTATACTGTGAGAAGCCCTGGTCACTGCTGGGTTCCTCATGGTTCTGATGGCGCCTTCCTACAAGGCTGCAGGTGAGACCCAGGAACTGATGAGCAGAGAGGAGGGAGCAGTTTGAGGGTTTAGCCCATGCAGTGGGCATCAAGTCAGCCGTGGGGAGCAGAGAAAAGAGGCAACCCAGGACACCCCAGTGTGAGCCATGGGGTGACTCCTAGGGGTGGTCTGGGCAGCCAGACTCTTGGGGGCACCAGAGGATAAGGAGCAGGAGCATGGGGAGACAAGGCCATTGGTGAGGAGGTTTGCCCTGCTGGACTTTGATTTTAAATCTGTTGAATAATTTTGCTTCTTTTTAAAAAGACATTTATTGAGGTGTAGGCCACATAAGGTCAGCTGCACATATTTAAAGTATGCAGTCCAGGCTGTGTTAACATGTGTACACACCCATCAAACTATGGACACAGTCTAGATAACAAATAGCTCCATCACTCCGAAAGTTTCCTTGAGCCTCTTACCATCCTTGTCTTTTAACTATTGAGTTTGGTCCATTTATGGTTATTGTGTTTGTTATACCATCCTTCTCTCTCTCTCTTTTTTTTTTTTCTTAAAGGAAAGGTGCAGGCAAGAATAAAGACAAGTAGGCAGGCAGGCAGGCAGAGAGAGGAGGGAGCAGCATTTATTTATTGTATTTAGTCGTTCATCCTGGCTGCTCCCTCTGGCTGCAGGATGTGAACCCCAGTCCTTGTGACTTGTGCTGGCTGGAGGCGGTGGACCCGACCGTTCTTCAACCAGAAGACACCAAAATCCTTGTCTTCAACAGCATGTTTGGTCTGTGGTTATATTTCCTGTTACCACTGGAAATCTCTCACAAGGACAGTCCTCAGGTGCAGGATATGGTGAACTCTAAATGGGATGACTTAGAGAAATGCCTGGCCTGGTCCCTTAATAACCTACAGCACCCCAACTCTGCTCCCTGCCTCACTTCCACCATCACCTACAAAGCGGAGATGGACCGATGCCCTACTTCCTCCCCTCGTCTGTGCCAGGTGTTACTCCTGCCTGCTCACAAGCCCCTGAGACCTTCCCACAGTTGTTGACTGACCCCCGGGGTCCCAATCTGGCATGCTCTCCCTAAGGCCCTCCACCCCAGACATGGCCCTGGTAAAATCACACCCTTTGAAGGAGGGTCTGAAGGTTGGGTGGATTTGGGTGGGAAACTGCAGAGCGCCTGCCACGTGGGCTGAGCAGGGAGGGGACTGGGCTCAGCATAGGGGGCCTGGAGTTCCATGCGCGGACGGACAGCCCACAATGGCCCCGTGATGGGGAGGTGGCCCCGGGAGAGGGTGGGGAATGTGCAAGTGTAACGGAGTTCCTCATACTGGGCGGTGGGAAACAGCAGAATGGCACCCCTGGTGGAGCAGGAGTTGTGCACAGTCCACATACATCCCAAGGTCCCGGGTTGGTGTCCCAGGTTCAGGGGAACAACCAAGATCAACAACTAAATAAAAATAAAATGCTACTTCCTAAATCAAATAAACAAAATGCTTCTTCCACCTCTCTTGTTGCCTGCACCTTTAAAAGAAAGAAAACTGTAGAATGTGCTTCTCACTCTCCGGGGGCTGAGTCCAAAATCCAGGACCTGCCCTCTGAAGGCACAGGGGAGTGTTTTGATCTCTCTCCAGCTCCTGGTGCCTCCCATATCCCTCGGCTAGTGGGGGCATCACTCCCTGTCCTCCCTTGGAGCAAGTCTGTGTCCAGATGTTCCCTGTCACATGGGATAAGACCCACCCTCACGGTGTCGTCATAACCTGGTTCAAGCTGCAGAGGCCCTGTTTCCACATACGGCTACATTGGAGTTTCTGTGGGTTAGGACTGTAATCTACTTTTGGGAACCACTTCCCCCATAATATGGAGATTCCAGAGAAGCCAAGAATGACTTCTGGGAAAAGAGTGTGGGTCCACCCCACAGGCCTCCCCTTTCCCCCAGGACATGCTGACCTACAGGCTTGGGGTCAGTACCACCTGCGTTTCTCCATTTCCCCACAATTGGCCAGGGAAGCAGGGTTGCTTGGCAGGGAGGCAGGTGGGCACTCCAGCATGTGTCCTGAGTGGGCAGACAGGAGCGGAGTTTGGACGAGTGAGTAGACCTGCCTAGTGTCCAAGCTGGTTTTGCTACAGAGGGCGGCCGGGTCCCAGGGACACACACTGACCAACTCCCAGAGTCTCCCTGGGCTGATGTCCAGATCAAATCCTGCCAGGGTGCTGCTGGAGGGACAGAGCAGAAGACAGGTGCCCTTAGGGGCTGGGTCCCTCCCAGAGCAAGGCCCTCTTGGCTCTGGGGTCACTCAGGCTGGAAGTGGCCCACTTGGGGACATGCTGCCTGGCTGTGCTGAGATTAAAATGGCCTTGTTTTCTCTCTGCTCCGCCGGGGCCTGCCAGAGCTCAGAAGTAAGTCTCTCCTGGAGGGTCAGGGTGCATGAGGGTCTTGGGGCCACTCTCAGGGCATGAACCCAAACCTTGAGAAGTGGCCAAGGCTTCATGCGGGCCTGGGGTGCATGTTCCTTGGGCTTGCAGCATCAGGGTGGGGGGTACCATGATGTGGCTGATTGCCCCCAGATCCTGTAGCCCACCCATCCCAGCTTCAGCCCTACTTCATGTCCCACAGTGGGCAAGTGGGTGGTGCGGGGGATTCCACCCAACTGCAGCCCCCGCCTAACCTTGCCATCTGTCTGCCTGTCCTCAGACTCCGGAGTGTGAAGATCGAGCAGGGGAAGCTCAATGACCAGGCCAACGCGCTCTCGGACCTGGCCAAGGTAAGCAGAGTGAACGGGTGCTCTGGGAGCAGCGGGGACAGGGGATTAAGGGGTGTCCAGGAAGGGACAGGGCCAGCTCTTGCCAGGGCGGGTCACCACATGTCCTGGTTTATCAGCATTGTGTGGGCATCCCGCCTGGTTTGAAATTATGCCCTGGTTTCCAGGGGGCACAGTGCTGGCATCCACGGGGCAGGCAAGTGACACCGGCGAGGCTGTTGGGGATCAGGGATCAGCCACCAGGGGCCACCAGCCATGTTGCAAGTTTTCACTGTGACCGGAGGCTCTGATAAAAAGAGAGCCACTGAGAATCCACACCAGTGTGTAAGATCTGTTTCATTTTTGTTGTCGTTGTTGTTTTGTTTTTGTTTAAATTTTTTAAAGGAAAGGTGCAGGCAGGAATGAAAGTGAGTAGGCAGGCAGGAAGAGACATTTTATTTATTTATTTTCATTGCAGTCACTTTGATTTTATACATTAAAATAAGCATGTTGTAGGTTCCCCATATGTGTAGTTTCCCCATTCCTCAGTTATATATAAACACACCCTGCCCTCCACAAAATCACCAGGCATTCTTAGCATCGTCCAGTAGAATCTGCCACCACTTGTTCCCGTCCACCCCTCCCCGCCCTGCCCGCCCCATCCCATTCCCTATTGGTAGCCTCAGTTCTATTACAAGTGTCCAAGGGTTGTTTTTGTTTCATTTGTTCTTTCGTTTTTTTATATTCATATCCCACCATCATCTGATACCTTTATTTCTTTTTTTGACTTGTTTCACTTAGCATAATCCCCTCTAAATCCCTCCATGCTGATTCAAATGACAGGGTTTCATCTCTTCTCAGGGCTGTGTAGTATTCCATTGTGTATATGCACCACACCTTCTTGATCCAGTCATCTGATGTTGGGCACTTAGGTAGTTTCCAGTTCTTAGCTATTGTGAATAGGGCCACAGTAAGCATGCTGGTACATAAATCTCTGCTAATGAGTGTTTTTGTAGCTTTTGGGTAAATACCCAGAAGTGGAATAGCAGGATCATGTGGGATTTCCATCTTCAACTTTTTGAGGAATTGCCATACTGTTTTGCAAAAGGGATGCACTGATTTGCACTCCCACCAGCAGTGTAAAAATGTTCCCTTTCCTCTATATCTTCACCAACATTTATTGTTTCCAGACTTTTGGATAATAGCCAGCTTCTCAGGTGTAAGGTGATATCTCATTGTTGTTTTGATTTGCATTTCCCTGATGGCCAGTGAGTAGGAACATAATTTCATGTGCCTATTGGCCATCTGTATATGCTCTTCAGAAAAGTGTCTCTCCAATTCCTCCTCCCATTTTTTGATTGGATTTCCTGTTCCTCTGTTGAGTTTTAAGAGTTCTTTGCATATTTTGGATAGTAAACTCTTGTCATAGATATGGAACACAAATATCTTCTCCCAGTTAGTAAGTTGTCTTTTTGTGATATTTATTTTCACTGTGAAGAAGCTTTTTAGTTTGATATAGTCCCAGCTGTTCATTTTTGTTTTTGTTTTCCTTGATGTTGGAGTTGAGTCCCCAAAGACCTCTTTAAGGCTAATATCATGAAATATGTTCCTATGTTGGCTTCCAAGAATTTTATAGTTTCTGGTCTTATGTCCAAGTTTCTAGACAATTTTGAGTTACTTTTTGTGAATGGTGTTAGAGAGTGGTCTAGCTTCATTTTTTTTTTTTTTTTCATGTGGCTGTCCAGTTTTCCCAGCACCATTTGTTCAACACCATTTCTCTACTATATACTTTTGACTCCTTTGTCATTGATTAACTGACTGTATGTGATTGGGTCAGTTTCTGGTGATTCTGTTTTATTCCACTGGTCTGTGCCTCTGTTATTCCAGTACCATACTGTTTTGATCATTGTCACTCTGTGGTATAGTTCAATGTCAGGGAGAGTAATACCTCCAGTTTCATTTTTTCCTCATAATTGATTTGGCTATTCGGGGTCTTTTTTTTCTCCATACAAATTTTAAGATTTTTGTTGTTGTTGTTTTATTTCCTGGAAATAAACCTGTGGGATTTTAATGGGGATTGCATTAAATCTGTATATTGCTTTGGATAAGGTACCATTTTAATGATGTTGATTCTTTCCAGCTATAAGCAGGGAATGTCTTTCCATCTCTTGTATCCTCTATTTGTTTTAAGAAGGACTTGTCATTTTCATTGTACAGGTCTCTCACTTCCTTTCTTAAGTATATTCCAAGATATTTGGTTCCTTTTACTTCTATCTTAGACAGTGTGATATTCTTGATTTCATTTTCTTCTAACATGTGTATAAAAATGCAATTGATTATTGTGCATTGATTTTGTAGCCTGCCACTTTACTGTATTTGTTGATGAGTTCTAATAGTTTTTTGACAGTTTTTAGGGTTTTTGATATGTATATAATCATGTCATCTGAAAATAATGATAGTTTCACTTCCTCCTGTCAAATTTGGATTCCTTTTATTTTCTTTTCTTGCCTAATTGCTCTGGCTAAGACCTCCAGTACCATGTTCAATAGCAGTGGTGAGAGCGGACAGCCTTGCCTTGTTCCTGACCTTTGAAGAGTTGCTTTAAATGTTTCACGGTTGACTATGATGTGACCTGTGGGTTTTTCATGTATGGCCTTAATTATGTTGTGGTATGAAACTTCCATTCCCATTTTATGCAGGGTTTTATCATAAATGGCTGTTGGATCTTGTCAAAAGCTTTCTCTGCATCTATTGATATGATCCTGTGGTTTTTCTCCTTGCTTTTGTTGATATGATGTATTAATAGATTTATGTATGTTGAACTATCCTTTCAGCCCTGGGATAATCCAACTTGATTATGATGATCTTTTTGATGAATTCTTAGATTCAGTTTGTCAATATTTTGTTGAGAATTTTGCATCTATATTCATTAGAGATACTGGTCTTACATTTTCTTTCTTGGTGATGTCTCTGTCAGCTTTTGGTATCAGTGTGATGTTGGCCTCCTAGAAAGTGTTTGGGAGTGATTCTATTCTTTGGTATTTTGGAAAAATATTTATTTTTTATTTAATTGTTCATCTTGGTTGTTCTCCTTACTCTGGGATGTGAACCAGGGTCCTCAGAATGTATGTGTACGATGCTTTGACCGGAAGTGACTGACCCAACCATTCCGCCACCAGTGGGTGTCAGTCTGTCCTAATTTTCATTTGTGTGTTAGAAAAAGAGTCAGTTTGGCCTGTCCTGGTGGACAGTTAAGTCAATCTCCTCTGAAGGAGCGCAAGCCACATTTCCCTGGGTTTGAGTCCCTGGTCCTCAGGGTAAACAACTAAATAAAATCGAAATAAAGTATCTTTCTCCTCTGGCTTCCTGCCTACCTGCACCTTTCCTTAAAAAAAAAAAAAAAAATCAGTTGAACCAACATTTTAAAAAAGTTTTTTTAAAGGAAAAGTGCAAGCAGACATGAAGGCAGTACGCAGCACGCAGCCAGGCAGGAAGAAACACTTTATTTTGTTTCGTTGCTCAACTTGGTTGATCCCCCTGGTTCTGGAACGTGAACCCAGGTTCTTGGGATGTATGTGGATTACACTCGGCCAGAGATGGTGGACCCGGCTGCTGCTCCACCTGGGTCTTACTGTTGACCCCGCTTTAATGAGACAAACCCTTAGACTGTTTGTCAGGCTGCTTTGAATGCCCCTTGCCCAGTGGCACCCCTTTCACCCCTTTTCTTCATGTGTGGCTTTGTTAATAGCCCTCATCAGTGAATCAGCCTGAGGCTACCATACCTTTATTTTCAAACATCATCGTTCCTACCTTATTTTTCTTCTTAAAATCCGTGCCTTCCAGATATACTCTCTTCAGCATTATTAAGGAGAATGGAATGTGATTCTATGTATGTATGTGAATATAAATTTTATTTTATTTAAATTTTACTTAAAGATATTTTATGAGATACTATTTTTGCCCCGGCCCCGCGTCTCAAACCCAGATGCATGACTTCATAGTCTGTGCCTTAACTGCCTGGGTCATGGGTTGGGGAAGGGTGGCTGTGATACAGATACAAATTTACATGAAATCACTGCCAGTGTGCAGCAGTGAAGGTCTTACACACCGATGTCCAGTCCCAGAGACTCTTTAATCTGAGCCTCCGGTCACAGCACACCCCCTGGCAGCTCACCCCTGACATTACAGAGGAAAAGATGTTCTAGGACCTGAGGCAATCATTCAGTTGGAAGTAGAAAGAACATAAGCCTAAACTTGTATAGAAATCCTTGCCCAGCTAATTTGACACTCTGAGATAATGACTATGAATACATTCACATTTCCGAAAAACTCAGATACGATTTAGTACACTCTGGTTGGGTGATCTATATCACATGCCCTTGGTATAGGTGACTGAATTTGAAGTTTTTTAAATTATTTAAGCTTTGTCTGTGTGCCCCCTAGTGGAGTAGCAGTTGTGTCAGCTGCCTCCAGCCAAGCATAGTCCACTTATATCCCAAGGACCTGGGTTCGCATCCCAGGGCTAGGGGGAGCTAGGATGAACAACTAAATGAAATAAATGCTTCTTCCTCCTCTCTTCCTGCCTGATTACCTACTTGCCTTCATTTATGCCTGCATCTTTCCTTAACAAAAAGAAGAAAAGTTATTTAGGCTTTGTAACCACAGCTTTATCCTCCTCTAAAGGTTCTTTGAAGTCTTTTGTTCTTTTAAGGAAAGATACACGCAGGAATGAAAGTAAGTAGGCAGGCAGTCAGAGAGGCATTAGAAGCACTTTCTTTGTTTGTTCATCTTGGTTGTTCCCCAGTCCCTGAGTCTGGAACCTGGGTCCTTGGCATGTATGTGGACTGCATACAGTGGCCTTATCTGCTAGGTCACCAGGGTATTCCCTAAGTTTGAAGTTTTAGCAAGGTTAACATTTATGTTTTCCAACATTAAATTTTAATACTTTCCAAGGTTGCCGATTTAACTGGTCCGACAAAAATAACATGTACATGCTATGTGAAAAGAAAATTGTAAATCATCCCAGGACTGGCTGGCTACCTTCCAATGTTACTCTCTGGTACTTGTAACTGTGACCCCAAGAGGCAGTCTGAGGTGAAAGTCAGGTCCTTAGGACAATCCCCCGCCCCAGAACACACCAAGTGGTGGGCCTGGCAGTAACAGGCACGGCCCAGGCAAAGGCATGGGAGCTGGAGGGACGCAGCAAAGACCTGTGCTCTGGTGCCACCTGGCAGCTAGAGTGGTGACTGTGCCGATGGGCAGCAGGGAAGGCCCTGCTCACCAGGTGGTGGGGTGCAGTCTGGGTGCAGGGGACACCCCATCATGTGCCACAACTGTAATTATTGTGTGTGTTCCCTGGTCTGGCTGGGTCAACTCCTCCCTACAGTCACCTCTCACTGAAGACACCTGTTCCTTTTCTAAGCTAATGTGGGGTGCAGCGGGGCAGTGAGCTGCCCATCCCCATCCCCCCCCTTAACCATATCCCTAGCCTGGAGAACATCACATCCAGTTTTCCTAGGTGACAGCCCCCCTCACAATCACCCATGGCCCCTTCCTCCCTCAGGGCAGCCCTGGCCTCGCCCCTGCCTGGGACCCTGCCCGCTGCCTGCTGGCTCCTCCCTTCCCCTGTTCCCCATTTTCTCTGGATGCCCCCTGACCCCCAGTCCTGCTGCTCCTCCTCTGCATGTCCCCACCTTCTCTGGGGCCCAGCCAGACATCCTGGGCCTGCGCCCACCCCTGTGCCTGTTGTCCTTCTCCACAGACACAGAACATCATGTGTGACCTCATGTCTGCACTGCACGCCCAGCACGAGGAGCTGGAGGCACGCTTGGCAGAGCTGGAAGGTCGCCTGGACACCCTGGGCGCCTGCCTGCAGGCCTTGCCTGGCCTCATTGCCCAAGCCATACACCCACTCCCGCCGCCCCCACTGCCCCCGCCTCCGGAGCAGCTGACTGAGGGTCCCCTCTGCCAGTGGCCTCCTGTAACCCCTTCGGACTGCGGGTGATGCCCATCGCCAGACCCTCAACATTGGCCATCGTGTGGCCGCCCTGCCCACCTCTGGGGAGCCCTGTACAGCCGTGCTTCTTGGGGTTCAAGAAGCTGAAGCTGAGTTGGGCTGAGGGGACCAGGGAGCCCCCCCAGACTGTTGGGGAGGGCAGGGACAGGCGTAGCTTCCCCCCAGATTGGAGCGGGGGAGCCCGGAGCTTCCTCGAGGACCCCCAACTATCCCCAAGCCCCTGGTGGGCACGGAGCAGCTGGATAAGGGGTCCTTGCTGGTTCTGAATAAAGCAGGGCCCTCCCAGTAGCTGTGTCCTGTGTGGCTGGGGTGGGGGGTGTGGCACTTAGAATTACCGGGGAGAGGACACCTGCCCCAGGGTCCCAGAACTGCTCTGGAGGTTGAGAGGGCCTCTTCTCAGCCTGATGGTTTCCCAGGCTCAGCTTGTTGGGGTCACCCCTGAGGAACCCATGCCAGGTCCACCTGAGTGGATAGCGGGCCCTTCAGGGGGGCAGCCCCCTCGCACCAGCTGGCTTCAGTCAGGATGTTACAGGGGTGATGAGGATGTTCAGTTGTCTTTGGAAATGTATTGCGTGACTGCTGAATACAGGGAATGAGTGTTAATTACCAGACTCAGCCAAAGTTGACCACCCTGTACAGGCTGGCAAAGCTGAGTCTGAGAGTTCAACCACCCGCCTGGGGCTGCAGAGCAAGGAATGGGGAGCCAGGATTCAAACTTGGGGAGCCAGAGGCCAAAGGGGAGAACTTGGACATGGTGGAGGGCACTCCTTGGGGGCAGGTATGAGCCAGGAGGGACTGGTATCATTCTGGAGTGAGGATCCTCTGGGCAGCTGGAGAGAAGTTTCCAGAATGGGAAAGGTCCTTCCAGTCCTGGGTTTCTGAGTGCTGGGTCTGGTAGAGGCTGGGCGTGGACACTGGAGGGGAGGCCTGCCATCTAGGGAGCTGAGCAGCCTGGCAGACTGATAAGGTCAGTGGCCACCTGGCCCAGAGAGATAACTGGACTCCAGCACTGAGGGTCCTGGTTCAAGTCCTAACTGACACCCCCGCTCCCTGCCCCCCCCCCCCCCGTCATGGCTGCCATTCCAGAGACTGCAGCTTCCTTTATCTGTAAGATGGGCTGATGACAGATTTAACCAGAACCCCTTAAAAGGGTCAGATGCTCTTTACTACATACTCCCTCCCACCTGGGGGCTTAGTGGGGCCTGGAGGGGCAAGAGAGTTTGAGAGACCTCATCCCAAGCTTTGTTCCAGCTCTCTTGACCAGCTGGCCAGGACTAGTGAGGCCAGAGGAAGAAGGGATCTGTTCTTCAAGGTGGGGGAACCCTATTTAGCTCAGGGATGTGTGTAGGTGGGCCCTTGGCCCATTGCCAGCACAGAGCGGAAGGAAGAATAGGTGTCCACCCGTGGGGCACCCAGCTGGTTGGCGAAGATGGTAGACATAGCGGTCACAAACAGCGACCAAAGTCATAAAAAAAATCAGCGTCGAGCATGAGGGTACTCGTGGTGCCACCGGGCGTGAGTGTGTGTGGAGCGCAGAAGGGGGAGGGAGGGCGCAGTCGAGCCAGTGAGAAGATCACGAGACAGGACCTGAACTTGGTGTGTTGGGGGGAAGGGGAACGGGGGCGGAGCCCGCGGTCAAAGGTGCGGGGGGGTGGGTGGGTGCTGGGAGGCGGGAGGGGCCCGGAAGGCAACCGCAAGACCGAGCCTGTGATGGTGTGCGCTCTGCGCCACCCACATCCGTCCCCGCCCTCTTCTCGCTTAACAGGCGGACCCTACAAATACAGGGCCCGCCGCGAGCTAGGGAGGTGACGGGCTGCCAGAGTTCCCTGCTACCAGGGCGCGTCACAAGGGCGGGCGCAGAGGATCAGGAAGCCCGCCGACGACACGCGTGCATCGGGCCTGTTTCCAGGGGCCCGAGAGAGCTGAAGGGGCGCTCGGGTTGCGAGGGCCAGCCCTGGGACCTGGCAGGTCTGCAGGTGTGCACAACGGTGCGCCCCTCCGGCCGTGCGTCCGGTTCCCGCTGATCGTCCCTTCCTGGCTGTACACCCCGGCCCGCGCCATGCGCCCGGGGACCGTGCGCAGCTTCACGCTGGAGCTGGCGCAGGGCCCCAGCATCGCCTACCGCGGCGGGGAGCGGCTGTGTGGCCGGGTCCTGCTGGAGGCGGCGGCGCCGCTGCGGGTGCGAGCGCTCGACGTGGCAGCGCGAGGTGGCGCGGTCACGCACTGGCTGGAAGGCAAAAGTGTGGGGGTCAACGCCACGTCCAGCGACTACGCAGCCGCCGAGACGTACCTGCGACGGCGGCAGGTCCTCCTTCGAGGTGAGCCGCTCACACGCCCCCTCCCAGCCAGGGTCCTGGACCCTCTCCACGGGTCTGGGAGCTTCTCTCCAGAGCTGGGCGCCTTTCGGCCTTGAGGCTGTGCAAGCTGGTGGCTGGGCTCTAGAAGTGGGTCCTCCTACCCTGGGTCCTACCCTCCCACTGGGACACCAGCCAAACCTCTTTCCTAGGACCCCGCCCCTGGGTCTGGGCGCCCGCTTTCCAAAGCCGTGGTGCCCTCGACTTAGTAGCTACTCGGTGGAGACCCCTTCTCCGAAGTCTGAGGCATCCCTGGGTGGGACTAGGAAATCCTGGGGGCCACATGAGGCCGGGAGTCTTGGACTGGGGCACGTTCCTACTGGGTTCTGCCTGTACGGCATGTCAGCACGCTGGAAAGCCTAACCACCCCCACTCCTTAAGCCATACCCACTCTATTCATCTGCCAAATACGGGGCTGCTGAAGGCAGCTCAGACCAGGCCCAGCCAGTGCCCCACTTTTGCTTACTGCCTGGCCTGTTCCAGCAGCCCCCAGGGGAACTTACCCCTAAGTAGCTGTAACAACCCAGGCATGGCAGGCTGTGGGGTGGGGCAGGAAGGGGCCCAGGGAGCACTTCCCTTTCTCTGTGTCTCAAGGGAAATGAGGACTTCTCTCTGCAGTCACCAGTGGTGACTTCCTTTGGCTAGAGGAGCAAAGCTTTCAGAACTGCTGTCTGACCTCTGACGAGGCCCTGTCCCACTGGGCCTCTAGGGATCCATCTGTGAGATGGGCTGAGGGAGCACTGGCTTAGTTGGAGTCTCAATCCTGAGTTTATAGCCTCCTGGCTTTCTACAGGCTTCCCTTGAACCTGGGAGGAGGTCCTAAGCCTGCCATTCACCCCACAGCCCTCTCCTCCATGCAGCCCTCCTGGTCACTTTGTCGACCGCCTCAATCCCTCCATTTGTCCTGCTCAGACTCCTATTATGAATTTCGAGTGTTCGATTATGATCGCTGTCACTGGGGTTGTGAGGCCTCCGGGGTCCCTGTGTCTGGGTAAGGGGTGGGTTCGAGCGGCAGTGCACCCTGCTGCCACAAGAGGGCGGCTTCGCCCCGTAGATCGCGAAGTGGCAACTCTAGCCTTAGACCGACCCTTCCGTGTGGTTCTTCCCTGGGGACATTGAGGCCCAGAGGACGTCACACGGCGAGGAGACAGCACATCCCTGGACCCGGGGGAGCCTGGAGCATCCCGTGCACTCGGTTCTTTCTGCCAGGGAACCGGGATAGGGGTGCTGGGAGTGGGCACAAGGGCTGGGCCTAAGAGACAAGTAGGAGTTCAGAGGGAAGAAATATCGGTAGAAACAGCTTGGAAAAGTGCAAAGTAGGAGTGGCTTGATGACGCGAGAGCGTGGAGCGGGAAGAGGTTGGGGCTACATGGTAATTCATGTTCTCCTGGCCCTATGGACTGGAAGCTCAGGCTCCCAGATGTTGTCACCATCCTGAGATTATCCAGCGGAGTGGGTTCAAGTCACAGGACTAGGCCAGCAGGCATTAGAATAGAGGGAGGCCCCACCACTTCCTTCTCCCTCCCCCATTTCGCAGAGGGGTAAACTGAGGCCCAGGTAGTTCTGGGCCTTGGAAGGAGACCCCACCACTTACTTCCTCCATTTTGCAGAGGCACAAACTGAGACCCAGGCATGTCCTAGGCTTTCAGGGCCCCAACTATGGCCAGGTGGTTCCGCATACACAGTTCGGGCTGCATGCGCCTCCAGTCACGTCGCCAAGTGCGCGGATTAATGATCAAACCAGGGACAGAAAGCGCTAGCTGAGTGACCATGGTCTCCGACCGTCTCCGGGCCTTAGTTTCCCCTCTTTACCCAGGAAGTTGGCGCGAGTCGTGCTGTGGACCCTGGTACAGTTTCTTCCGGGAGCTCCCTCCGCCCCCGCCCACCCAGTGAAAGGACAGCTTTCGGGAGAGAGGGCGTTTGTTATTTAGCTCCACGCCTGGGCGGGGCCACGCCCCTCGTCGCTCCATTGGCAGATCCCCTTCCTGTGGGCGGGGCCGCGGCCCCGCCCCGCCCTTCCGTATAAAGACCGCGCCTGTGCTGGTCGCGTAGTCTCTCGCCGGGTCAGAGAGCACGCTTTCGTGCCTGGCGGTTTCGGGTCCTGAAGCTGCCGGGTCTGTACCTGCGGTCGCCGCATCGCAAGTTCGAAGCCAGGGTCTCCGCGCCGTGGGTTCGCGTCCCCGGCGTGATGCTGTTCGACAAGGTGAGGGCGTTCACGGTGCAGTTGGACGGCGCGAGCGCGGGCGCGGAGCCGGTGTTCAGCGGCGGTCAGGCAATGACCGGCCGGGTGCTGCTGGAGCTGGCGGGCCCGGCTCGCGTGGGCTCTCTGAAGCTACGCGCACGGGGCCGCGCCCACGTGCATTGGACCGAGTCGCGCAGCGCGGGCTCGAGCACCGCATACACGCAGAGCTACAGCGAGCGTGTGGAGGTCGTGAACCACCGGGCCATGCTGCTTGCTCCAGGTATGGGCTGAGGACCCAGCGGGGCGCACGTGCTGCGCGCTTCCGGGGAACCCAGCCGGCCTTGAGCGCCTCCTCCTTGCTCCCCACAGACACGGGAGAGACACGGACGCTGCCTCCCGGACGCCACGAGTTCCCATTCAACTTCCAGCTGCCCCCGTAAGTCATCTAGGGCACAAGATTGAATAGTAGACCCTGAGCCTTGTAGCCGCTTTCAGACTGTAGGCGCCATGACTGCATTTCTAGAACTTCTCAGCTCCAAGACTGCCCCCCTACCCCACTGGGGGGGGGGGGCGGTCTTCAGGAGTGTCTCTCGCCCCCTAGTTCTTTGAGACTTTCTCCATGTCTAGAAACCCCTGACCTCAGTTTCCCCACTGTGTACACCTGGCCTTTGCATCTCCTCTGCAATCCTTTGCCTCCACCTCCAGGACTCTGGTGACGTCATTCGAGGGCAAACACGGCAGTGTCCGATACTGCATCAAGGCCACCCTGCACCGGCCCTGGGTCCCTGCCCGCAGGACAAGGAAGGTGTTTACTGTCATTGAGCCTGTAGACATCAACACGCCGGCCCTGCTGGTGAGTGTCCTACCCCCTATCCCCAGGGTGGGGTGGGAGCTCTGTAGGCTGGGGCCCCTGCTGCTGGGTGACCCCAGGGACTCCTCAACCTCCTGCTTCCTTCACAAAGTGGGGGTCCCAGTAGGGCTCCACTGGGAAGGGAGGCAGGTGTGGAAATATCTCGAGTCCAGCTGCCAGGGCTTCCCAGCTCCATGAATGTGTGTGGCTTTAGATAAATGTGTCACCCTTTCTGAGCCTTGATGCTGTGAAATAGCACCCAACCAGGTTGGCAGTTGGTAGAGTTTGTGAAGTGCTTATTAGCACGAAACTGTTCATTTCATTTCTGGCTTAATGAGACAGGCCATATCTCTGGGTGCAATTCACAGATTGTCCCTGGATCGTTCAAAAGGAACCAGGAAGCCAGGCCCTGTCTCAGATCCTCCCTTGGCTGGGCGTCGGGTGGGAGTGCGGGTCTGAAACGTCCCCAGGATCAGTGGTTTGCACATTGACCTGTTCCTGTTGCTTTCCTCCCCTCCCAGGCCCCTCAGGCTGGGGCTCGGGAGAAAGTTGCTAGATCCTGGTACAGTAACCGTGGCCTCGTCTCCCTCTCAGCCAAGATTGACCGCAAAGGTTACACCCCAGGTAGCAGGCTTGAGGGCCTGGGTGGGGAAGGTGCCCAGTGGCGGTGGCTGCCGATGGGGAAACTGAGGCCAGTTGCTTCCCGCCACAGGCGAGGTCATCCCAATCTTCGCGGAGATCGACAACAGCTCCACACGTCCGGTGCTGCCACGGGCAGCTGTAGTCCAGACCCAGACCTTCATGGCCCGGGGTGCACGCAAGCAGAAGAGAGCGGTGGTGGCCAGCGTGTCGGGCGAGCCAGTGGGCCCCGGGCGCCGGGTGCTGTGGCAGGGCCGGGCACTGCGGATCCCCCCTGTGGGCCCCTCCATCCTGCATTGCCGTGTGCTGCACGTGGACTATGCCCTCAAGGTAGAGCACAGGGTGGCTGCTTGGACTCTGCGCACTGGCCGCCGCCCCCACCCCCTCCCCGCCCAGCAGCCAGGGCTCCTGCCATCATGTTCGATCCTCTAGGTCTGCGTAGATATCTCAGGCACATCCAAGCTGCTCCTGGAGTTGCCACTGGTCATTGGCACCATCCCCCTGCATCCTCTTGGCAGCCGCTCATCTAGCGTGGGCAGCCATACCAGCTTCCTACTGGACTGGGGGCTGGGGAGCCTGCCAGAGACCCCTGAAGGTAAGGCCCCATTCTGGTGTGGTAGGTGGGGGATGAATAGAGGGGGTACTGGGTAACTCTTCCTCCCTCCAGCCTTGGTACCCTGTCTGTAGACATGATGCTCTACCTGTAACAAACCTTGGTGTTTGCAGGTCCCCCCAGAAACCCAGACTGAGGGCACCCAGCCCAGCAGCCCCAGAGCTTGTACTGCTGGCTCCTGACCCTCCTCCCCAATTCCGGGTCTTCCCTGCTCTGCTTCCTCACCCACCCTATCTCACACTTTCAGCTCCTCCTGAGTACTCGGAGGTGGTTACAGAGGAGCAGGTGGCAGCTGCTGGGCGGAGCCTGTTCCCGGCCCTTCAGGACCCCCACACGGGCCTTGAAGGCCCCTTCTTTGCCTACATTCAGGAGTTCCGCTACCGCCCACCACCCCTCTACTCTGAGGTGAGCTGGGGAGGTCTGTGAACCCCCGACTAATCTCCAGACTCTGGGAACTGAAATGGAAGTGGGAGACAGATGACTTAAATGTTAATAGAACTCCTACACATACGCTTGGAGCCCAAATCTTTCTCACCCCCGCCCCCCCGCCCATCTGCTGCTATTTTACCTCTGCTACCCTTCCCTGACTGAGTGTGGGGATTAGAGATGGGCAGAGCAGGGAGGTATGTTTCTGAGCCTCCAAAACTTGAAGGGCTCATATCCCTTAGGCGGACCCAAACCCACCCTCTGAGGCTATGAGGCCACGCTGCATGACCTGCTGAGGAGCAAGCGGATACCTCAAGAGGAGAAGTTCACACACACTTGCAGCCACCACAGACATGGGGAGTGGCTAAGTCAGGAGCAGGCCAACCTGACTGCTCTGAAGTTGGAGAAAACGAGTCTTGAATAATGGCGGCTGCACCAGCATCCCCCAAGACAGAGGAAGAACCAGATTGGAATCTGACTTATCTGGACTGGTTGTCCAGCACAGATTTGAGACTGTTTAACCTGTCTATGCCCACCTGTGGACAAGACTGGGGCCCCCAAGAGCCTCAGATCTAGGGGAGATAGAGCCAGACATAGACATGTTCAGTCTATTGTAGGACCAGAGGAAGGGACCCGAAGTTAGAAGAGGCCAAAGGAGAAGCAGAGAATGCTTCCTGGAAGGAGGGTTATTTTAGCTGGGGCTTTGGTGTATGAATAGAAGTTCAGCAGATAGGCAATCCAGAAGTCGGAGAAGGTCAGAGCTGAGTGTCGCTTGACAGTTGCCCCATTTATCTTAGAATGGGAGCACAGAAGACAGGTATCACCGTGGAGACCACGTGGTGAGGTCGGGCAGAACAGAGGACCCGGGACATAGGCAATTAGGGAAGTAGATTGCTGGAGGGAGCCCCATGGGGTCTGCACTTGGCAGGGGCAGGGGCTCCAGCCTTGGAAGCCTTTGAAAGCCAACTTCGTGGCTCAGGCCACGACTGCCCAGGGGCACCTCCGAGGACTCCAGAACATGAGAGATTAACCAGGCCCTGGGGACCGAGGTGAGCCCCAGTTACAAGCTCCCAACTGCAGTGTACCAGCATGGTGTGGGGCAGTGGGTGATGGGCAGGCAGAGCCTGCCTGGGAGGCAGCATTTCTGATAAGCCTTAAATTTTCTTTTGTACACATATTTTATAAAAAATAAAAGTATGGAGGAAGGCTAGAGTTCTTGGTTCTTTACCCCTCAGCTGCTCCAGGGTCAGGAGCCCAAGGACTGAATTCAGGGTCCCAGAGAGTTATAGGACCTATCACCCAGGGGGAAACAAAACACACAGGAATGTGGAGCTGGCCTCTGTGCCTCTCCCCTGGTGAGGTCAAGAGTCTGGGAGGGAATGATGGGGACGGACTCATCTGAGGCTAAGGGTTCCGAGTACCCAAGTCCGGGCTGTTTGTATTTTAATCGAGCTCTAATTCTTGTACCACCAAACTCACCATGTTAGTGTATACAATTGCATAGCAGTTAGCTCAGTCCCTGTGTATGCATCCACCCCCTCTGTCTAGTTCAGAACATTCCATCTCCCACAAGGTGCTCTGACCCCAGGAACACCCTTCTTCCCTCCCTAGCCCCTGGCACCGTGAAGCTGCTCTGTCTGTGAACGGGCTTGTTCTGAACGTGTCATATTAGGGATCACACATAGTGTGTCCTTTGTGTCTGGCTTTGTTGGCGAGTGTGAGGTTTTCAAGGTTTGTGCCTGTGGTGATGCGTGTCAGGACATTGTTCCTGTCCCTGTGTGTGGTGTCCACAGGATGACTGCATGCTGTGAGCGTCTGTTCATCTGTTGATGGGGTCCCTTTCCTGGTTTGGCCATGGTCCCAGGGCTTCTGTGGACAGAAAAGAGGAGGAACATCTGAAGGCTCACTGATGTAAAGCTGGCTCCATGTGTGGGGTGCCATTCTGTAGTTTCAGGGGAAAGTGATGATCCCAGCAGCAGTGTGACTTCCCAGGGTCCCCACCTTCAGAACCCTGGCCCAGCAGTCCGGGCTGCCTGCCCGCTGCAGCAGGGACCCTGAACTGATGACTGGGGTTGGCTACTGGCAAGACCAGTGGCGTAGGACCGAGGACCAGGGCTGGGCTCCAGGAGATCTGGGTTCAGCTTTGCCGTGTGTGATCATGGGTAGGACACTTGCCTCTGAGCCTTAGTTTCCCCATATGAGATGCTGGGATACCTCCCCTCCATAACCTCCAATCACCCCCACATCTCTTGAGCTTGAGCCCTGACTTCCAGCTGTTCCAGCCCTGGCCTTCACCCAACCCTCCCCATCTAGGGCCATTTGCCCTTGACAGGTACTCAGAGTAGCTCAGACAGGATCCTTTGGACCAGCTGAGGGGAAAGGCTCCCATAGTGCAGTCACCAGACCCCAATTCCGCAGCTGCAGGAGAGGTGAGACCCCTGTCACCCGGGGCATTCAAGACACAAGATCCCCATTTCCAGTTCTATGTTTTGGAGAAGTGTCCAAAGTATTTACTGTGACAGTGAATGTGCGTAGAGTTCTACGAAAGGTTCACGGCAGGCTTGGAAGGACAAGCCACCTAGTGTCTCCTGCATCTGTAACTTTCAGGAACCTGATCCCTCAAGGAGGTGGGTTTTCTGGTTCAGAAATTGGACACCAGGTTGGTCTGGCTCAGGTGGGCTGATCTGGAAACTCCCTACATGCCAGTAGGTACTCAGAGATGGGGGACAAGATATACCTTTCTTAAAATAAAACCCCACCTTTCCCCAAGCTCCTCAGACCCTCTTACTCAGCTCTCTTTCCAGTGCCCGCTCCACACAAGCTGCTACAGAAATATCCTAACTGGCTCCCACCTCAGGGCCTTTGTACATGTGGTCCCTTCTGCTCAAAGACTCTTCCCTGGGGCCCGCTCTTTATCCTCAGCCTCATCTTAGGAACATACCAACTGCCTGGCCAAAATTGCCACCCCCTTCCCTATCCCATTGTCCTCAGAGCCCTCCTCATCACTCTGGGAATTTTTAGATAGTCACTTCTTTGTCTGAAGCTTTGAAGGCTGTTTTCCTGACCTGAGTACACAGCAGGCACAAGGGGGTTTGTTGACAGATTAAGTGACTGGAGGGTCACCCTCAGACCTACTCTGTTGTGGATGAGGGCTCTGATGGGGCTGAGAGTGTCACCCCCTTGCACACGCGCTCAGGACGCCCTATACTAAGACCTGTGCAGAGAAACACCGGGTCTCTGTCTCTCACTACTGTTTTATGTCTCTCACCATCTTTGTCTCCCTTGTCTCTGCTATTCTATGTTCTCTCTTGGTGTCTCTTTCACAGTTTCTGTCTTCTCATCTCTGTCTCTGACTCACTATCTCTATCTCTCCCACTCTCTGTCACTGTCTCTCTCACTGTCTCCGTCTCCTCCCCTGACCCTGCCAGGGCCTGGGCATGGGGGTGACAGGCAGGCAGGGTTACGGGGCATGTTTTCCGCCCATGCTGGCAGGGGGCCCGGCCGGGCTGCTGTTCAGGAATCTTCCAGCCGCCCAGCTCCAGCCACCAGGCACAGCCACTGCCGACCTCTCCTCCTGGCACATTCTGTCCCTAGCAGGCAGCCCTCGGGGTGGGCGGCAGGGTTGTTTTCCTGCCTGCTCCAGTTACAGGACAACCTGTTCTGGGGGCCCCCTTCCCATCAGCCCTGCCACCTCTCCTCCCTGCTCTGGACTTAGGTCTTCCTGAGTGGACCCCTCCGCCTGCTCCTCTCAACTCAGGGCCTTTGCACCTGCCATGCCTTCCACCTGGAGTGCATACATGTGAAGTTCTCAATGAATATTTTAATATGGACAGTATCACTTGCCAAAGCTGAGCGCTCTGCCTGAGCCCAGGCTCAATTGCAGGGGTCTCCCCATCCTTTTGCCCACAGCCTTCCGGGACTGCCTGACCTGCCCAGACCCCTCCACGTCCTGATTTTGCCACCTGTGCTGTTCCCTGTACCATCAATATTGTTCCTTGCACCCCAATATCAGTGATTTCCGGGGAAACCCCTTCACTTTTGCCTGGGGTGGATGGCTTCTACCAGGTGCTCCTTTTCCAGCAAGACGCTGGGTCTCTCTTTTAGGCACACTGAGCCCCACTCTCGAGGCAAACACAGGCGCTTGCAGAGGTGCAGAAATGGGTCATACAATGTGGCACAGTGGCCACGAGACCTCTGCAAACAGCCCTACATGCGTCTGTGCACCGTGTGCATAAAGCAAGCTGACACCTGTTCAATGGGGGGGCCAGACAGTTTTTGGAGTGTTCCTTGTGGAGCCCCCAACTTTGAGGGGAACAACACGGTCTCCCTGTTATAGGTAGGACTCAGATTCAGGCCAGGGTGGGCCTCTGCCCTCGATTCCCAACTGGGAGTTGCCCCCACTTTGTTTTTGCTTTTCTGGAAGACCAGGAAAGTCCCCAGAAACCATCTGCTGGGCAAAAGGCCCGGTGGGTGATGACTCAGCTTGGCTGTCAGTGCTTGCCAGGCAGGGTGGCCCTGTCTCTGGTGGGGGCTGGGGGGACCACAGAGAACAACAAAGAATAAGGGGAGTAGAGGCTGGAGGGGAAGGCTGGGCATGCCTGGATGGGTGCTCTGTGGTCCCACACTTCATCCTGTTGAACCCCATTCACAGGTGGGGAAACTGAGGCACAGACAACAGCTTCCTTGCCTAAGGCCCCTCACCAGGGATGGGTAGACAGATGCCTAAGTCCATTGTGGAAGGTGTTGGGGGGTTGTTTAGTCCCCCTGGCTGCTTTTTGCTGGGCAAAAGAGCCATGGTCCACGGCAGGGTTCCAGCTATGACCATGTGACCAGGTCTGGTCAATCAGAGCCTCCCATGTCTCCACAAATGTAGGGATTGACTCATTAATGGACATGTGACTCGGCTGGTCCAGTCACTGGGAATTAGGAGGCTCCCTAGCAATGGCCTGGATGTTGGGGGCTCTTTGTCATCCAGACAAGGACAACAGAACAGAGTCCCAAAGATGTTATGAGATGTCGCAGATACTTCCAGTGCTATGGAGTCAGGGTGGAACTAGAAGAAAGGGGGTGTGGAGGGTCTTAGGAAAGTTTCCAGGAGGAGAGGGCATTGGAATTGGGGCTTTGATGGATGCAGAGGAGTTTGCCAGGGAGTTAAGGTAGGGCATTCCAGGAAGCGGTAGCTAGCAGAGGGCAAACAGGGGTTTTCTTGGCCATCCCAGTATGGGATCAGAGCACAGGAGATGCCTATAGATGTGTTTTGTTTATTTGTTCCTGAATTGACCCTCCCCTCCTAGCTGTCCCCTGAGGAAGGAACGGTATCTGTTTTGCTGGAAGCTGATACTCCTTTAATGGTGGTGACATAAGTGACCTTCTTTTGGAAACACAGATGGACAGGGAATGGGTGATCAGATTCACGGGGCTGGGCAGAGATACCCCAAAATCCAAGAGTGGGGGCAGGGTGACCCCTATCCATGAGCCCTTAAAGTCAGGCACAGTGCTCAGGGGCCAGCAGCTTAGAGCTCAGGGTCCCAGCTCTCAGCACTGTCTCTTCCTTCCTGTGTGACCCAGGGAGCTGGCTGGTCCTCTCTGAGTCTCAGTTCTGAGGTCAGACCTGCTGTAGGACAGAGTCAGTCCTGGGGGCTGCAGGCTACAGGTCTGCCCTGGGGAGCCAAGCAGTGCAGGGAGGGGCCTGGCCCTCCAGAACATTCTGTCTGCAGTTCCCGGCCTCTTTGAAAACAGGAAGCCAGCTCTCGAGGGAGCCCCAGACAGATGCACATCCTGCGTCTGCGCATGACTCCTGACGTGGTGCAGATCGGGGGCAACCTGGCCTGCAGAGTACCTGGACATACCTGGAGTGCAGTTGCCTGCACATCTTCGTATGGGCCCTGGAGCCCGGGGATGTGCGCAGGGGCACACGGAGCAGCCAGACGGCAAGCAGGCAGGCCGGTGGGTACCTGTGGAGTCAAGGTCAAGGTATGGGTCAAGAGTCCATTGGAGTCCCCCTCCTGCCCATCCCCCCTAGGCTCCACCTTTTCCCTGCACCAGACCCACTAGGGAACCTCCTGGGCCCCAAGGCCCTGCATGGCTCCTGCCCCACCCATCTCTTCCTTCCATCTGCCAGTAGCATCTCAACTTTCTTGCTGTTGCTGGAGAGGGCACTGGTTATGCCTGCTGACCAGGCTGCTCCTCCCTCCCTTCCTTCCCTTCTCTCAGGCCTCAGGATAGTGGGTGCATCACCCCTTCCATCTTTCCCATAACCCCCCAACCCACCTTGAGTCCTGTCCCCTGTCTGCAGGCCAAGCTTCCTATCTATCTCCCTCTTTGTCTTAGGATGGCTACAACCTCCTTTAAGCCTCTGTCATTCTCCATAAACTGGGGTCTCTAGTATGGCCTTACTGTCCAAGGTACTCCAGAAAGTGGAAAGGTCGGCATCTGAAACTGGGCTGGTCTCTGTCCTCATCCACATCAAGTGGGGCAAACACCTGGGGTGTTAGGGCCAGTGTGGAGACAGGATGGGGCCTTCTACCTGTCATTTCCAGGATGCCTTGTTCTTGCTGGCAAACTTCTGTTCATCCTTCAAAACCCCACCTCCAGTGCCCCTTTTCTCCAACCTAGTCCTTACCCCATGGGCTGAGGATATCCATGTCTGGCTGTATTCTCCAGACAGGCCAGGACACTTTCTACCCAGTGTGTTCCAACCAGAGACACAGATTTTGTTTCCCACATGCTGACTTTCTGGAGCTGACCTGGGTTGCCCCTGCCATACCTGAGCCCCAGAAGGTGGCTTCTACTATCACAACATTCTCCAGACCTGCCCAGCTCTGTGGTTTGCAAGGGCAGGCAAGATATTTCCATCACCCCAGAGGCTGTGGGTCTATGAGGTCGGTTTTTCTGTGAAATGCCCAGAAACCTTCCAAAGGCCTGAGAGTACAGTATCTCGTGTGTCTCAGCACTGGAGCCCCAGGCTCACAGGGGAAATCAAGGCCCAGATCCTACTCTTAACCCCTCCCCAAAGCCCAGGAGATCTGGAGCGGTGGTCCCCAGAGCCTCTATCACAAAACTTCCTCCTACTCCAGGACCTTTGCATGACTACCCCCTTCTGCCCAAGAGCATCTCTCACAAGGTTTCCACTTTCTCCTCCTTCAGGTCTCAGTTTAAATGTCCTCTCCCTCACCAAAGCACCCAGTTCTCCCTCCTGGCCCATCCCATGCTGCTGACATTCCCTAATCATGGTCGTTTTGTGGGTACCCATGCCTGCCTCCCCTCTGTAATGGGAGAGGGCAGGGCTGCAGCATCCAGTGCATATCCTATGACTGGACACCAGAGCAAGTCCCCCTAAGGAAACCCCCTCCCCCAACCCCAGCCTTACCCCAGCCCCCACATCCCTGCTGCCTCCTTCCAGATCCCTGCATGTTTGGGAAGCCCCCAGGAAAACTTCCTCACCCCCCAGAACTCTTTCCTCCCAGGCTCAGACTCAGAAACTTCCTCCTGGCACGGGAGATCCAAGGTCAAAAGCTGTCTGTCCCGGGGAGCTTCTGGATTGAGGCTCAGCCAGGGCATGCATTGTCACTATCAGAATCCGAGTCTCTGCCAGGGGCGGGCTGAATGTGACTCTTGTCTACAGAGTGAAGACAGTTGCTGTCCACACTGATGGGGACATGGGGGTCCCTGAACTTTGCACTGTATTTGAACTCAGGGACTAGTGGCTACACTGCTGAGAAGAAACCCATCCCAGTCAACAATGGATGGGACTTGCTCAAGAACCTGGTTTCATTCTCTGCATTTTTGCCTAAAACTGCACTTTCCAGGAAACTGCAAGGATGTTCCCTGAGGATTCTGTGCAGGGAACAGCCTCGGGGCTCAGAGGCGGACTTGGCAAAGTTTTTTTTTTTTTTTAAATAAAGGGCCAGGTGATAACTACTTGAGACTCTGCTGTCCCCTCTGCTCCCTATAAACTAACCCACCCCCTGCCTTCATGATCTGTGCCCTAAACTGCGGAGAGGAATTTAATTTCTGAGACTTTCCCTGGATCACAAATAGGCTTCCTCTGGTATGTTTTCAGCCGTTTAAAAGCATTAAAAAAAAAAAAACCACTATGAGATCAAGGCCAGGACTGGCCCACCAGCCTCTGGGTAACACCCTTTCAGCTCCATTGTTTACAAAGATCTGCCCATTCAGAGTGTGTGCAGACCTCCGGCTAAGCCTATCAGGGTTCTCTGGTGTCTGGCCCCTGAAGAGTGACAGGTATCAGGATCCGATGTTTACAAACTTCCAGGACAAAGCAGGCGCTGACCTGACCTGGGTGGGACTGGAGCGGAGTCAGCCAGCTCAGCCCTCACTGCCACCCGATGGTGCGGGTTTTCTCAAAATGCTGTTTACGGAGTATCTGGTGACAGGGCTGATGTCAAAGTATCGGGTCACAGGCAGTCACATCAAGACTCAGGCACTGTGACAGCTCTAGACACCAACTGTTTGCAGTGACAGGAGGCTGGCTGTGTATAGGGGACCAACCACCCTGCTTCTGGAGGCCATGGCCCTATGTCCCCAGGATGGCTCCCTGTGGGTGGGGGTGGCAGGGCGCCTGGGCCTGGCAACCAGACCCTGACCCCTGGGACATTCCCATCCTCATGCTAGGTCTTCAGAAGCAGGTGTGAGGGCACAGTTTCAAGTGAACTGTTGTCTGTCTCTCCTGGGCTGGGCCACCTTGGGCATGTCGCTTAACCTCTCTGGGCCTCTGCTTCCTTATCTATAAAAGTGGTGTGTGATGATAAGTCAGATCAGATAAAATATAACTCCACCTCAAACTTCACCCTGGTTAGCTTTAAATTCCAGATAAACAAGAATACTTCTTGAACTGAAATCTAATCTGTGCCTCATCTGGACTCTACTTATACTAAAAAGTATTATTGACCTTTCACCTGAAACTCACAGGTGCCTAGATGTTTCTCTGCTAATTCCAGGGCCCCTCGGATGAAGCCCGCAGCCTAAGACTCAGCACAGGCACAAAGCAAGTACCTCGAACTCTGGGACCACAGATTTCCCGGGTCTGCATCTTTCCCGGGGGAGCATGGGGCCACAGTTGGTTTATTTATTAAAAATTTTTGTTTATTTTTTATTTCAGTAAATTTATTTTACAAATTAAAATAAACTTCTATGTATAGATTCCCCACATGTGCAGTTTCCCCATTCCTCAGATCTATGTCAACAACCCTGCCCTCCATTAAGTCACCAAGTGTTCTTCACCACTGTCCAGTGGGCTCTGCCACCACTTGTCCTCTCTCCCCGTCCCATTCCCTATTGGTAACCTCAGTCCCATTGCCAGTGTCCAAGGGTTGGTTTTGTTTTGTTTGTTCCTTTGTTTTTTCTATTCACATTCCACCTATGAGTGAGGTCATCTGGTCTCTATCTTTCGTCTTTTGACTTATTTCACTTAGCACAATCCCCTCTAGTTCCATCCATGTTGATTCAAATGACAGGGTTTCAGCTCTTCTAAGGGCTGTGTGGTATTTCATTGCGTATATGTACCAACATCTTCTTGATCCATTCATCTGACATTGGGCCCTTAGGTAGTTTCCAGTTCTTAATTATTGTGAAAAGGGCTGCAGTAAACATGGGGGTACATACATCTCTGCGGATGAGGGGTATTGTGTCTTTTGGGGAGATGCCCAGAAGTGAGATGGCAGAATCATATGGGATTTCTATCTTCAGCTTTTTGAGGAATCGCCACACTGTTTTCCATAGGGGTTGCACCAGTTTGCACTCCCACCATGACAGTTGACTTGTAAGCTGTCTCTTTCACTCTCCAAATTCTTACTGTTCAGGATATTTTCATTGACTTGTCAGCCACGGGTCACTGAAGCCTCAGGTGAGTACAGATGACAGTGTTCAAATGACCCCACCACTCTTTCCTGCTGCTGATTGCATGTAGGCACCCCAATCCCTCCCTGTCTGGGGCTCCCCAGCAATGAGGGAGAGTCCCATAAAAGCAAAATTATAACTCCAATAAACCCTGTCACAGGTAGACACCCAGAGCTGGGATCCCTGAGCAAGGCCCAAGAGGGCTTCCTGGAAGAGGTGAGACCTGGAGAAAGATTTGTCAGGACAAGAAGAAGACATAGGGCGTGCAAAGGTCCTGGGTGCATGAGCACACAGGGTGTGCAATGCCAGCTCAGCTGCCCTGGACAATGGACAATCTCACTGAGCCAGTCAGGCAGGATGCAGCGTCCACGGCCCTCAGCAGGGAGGGCAAAATCCCCGGTTCCACCTTTGCCCTGGAATTTCCAGAACCGCCTGCCCACCCATGGGTGCTCCTCCTCTTCCACACTGTGGCCACCTTGGGGCACAAGCAGGAGGGCTGGGCCTGTGACTGCTGGGCAGAATTGGGGCAGAAAGAAGAACCAGGACACCCAGCTGGGGACCCTCATGTGCCCCCAGCCTTGTGGGGAGGCCTCATTTAACAGCCACAGAAGCCCCACCAGGCTGGCTTCAAAAATGTCCCCACTTTGTAGAGGAACCCAGAAAAGCTATGCTTCTGGCTGGAGATCCGGGTTGACCCCAGGATATCACGCATCTTAGCTCGGATTGTTGCAACAAAATCCTCCGGGTGGGCTGACTGAAGCAGCAGGTATTTCTTGTCTTCTGATCTGGAGGCTTGAAGTCCAAGGTGCAGGCAGGTCTGGGGTCTGGAAGGATGGGGAGGAGAATGCCCCTGAGTTCACGGACCTTATCTTCCCGCTGTGACCTCACAGGGCAGACGGGCAGGGAGCCTCTTCAGTGTCCATTTTTTAAGAACACTGATCCCATCACAGGGCTGCCCACTCTTCACCTAATCACCTTCCCAGAAGCCTCACCTCCTAATTCCAACCCCTTGAGCATGAACATTTCGATTTATGAATTTGAGAAGAAAGCATGGTCTATAACAACACTGATTTTCCTTATTTTATTTTATTTTTTAAGGGAAGGTGCAGGCAGGAATGAAGGCGAGCAGAGACAGCCAGAAAGAGAGAAGAGGAAGAAGCATTGATTTATTTAGTTAGTTGTTCATCTTGGTTGTTCCTCTGGCCCCAGGACGCTAGCCCAGCTCCTTGGGATGCGCCAGCCTGCGGATTTAATTTAAAAGTGTAATACACTTTTCCATGTACAGGCATTTTTGAGGTGGGTACCAGTACCAGCTGTGAAGTGGGTGCTGAGGGTCCCAGGATGGTGGAGGGGACCCTTCTCCCCACCAGTTCAGTCTGAAACTCGTCGTGACAACTTGGTCACAAGAGCCCTCACTGTATACACATCACTCCCTGTTTACTTGGGGGTGGCTATGAAGGACTCTGTTTGGGCGAGGGACCTGCAGCCCAGGTCCACAGACCCAGGACACATGCGTTTGTCACGACGCCTCCGATCGCATGCTGTCACAGGGCTGCAGCTTCACAACCCGCTGCTGACGTCCAGCCTGCTTGCAAAGGCAACACTGGGACAAAACCCAAATGCACATCTGAAGTCTTCTACTGGGGGACCAAGTGTCACCCTTTATTATCCTGGAAGGTGACATCGCAGTACAGCTGGGCATCCTCACTTAGTGATGGGAACAAGTCCTGAGAAACACAATGCCACTGTGGTGCAAACACCCTGAGTTCACCTGCCCCTGGATGGGGCACCTCCCACTCCCCGCCTGCGCAGGGCCTCCATGGAGCTGTCATCCTGCTGTGCATACTGTCTCCCTCCTGTCCCCATGCGCCCACCTCCCCGTCGGACCCCATCTTCATCTGTGTGCACATGAGCACATACACAGCATCGTGCCACCCAGGCTGACTTGTGGACGCAGTTAGGGCATAAACTGTGAGCATAGGAATGGAGAGGTTACCGCTGCCGCAGCCACACACACACGTGCCTTGATTTCCCCATCTGGGCATTGGGCCCCAGCGATGGGGGGCTTGGGGGTCAGTATGAATCTAAGTCCAGGGCTGGAGCCTGTTGCAGGGGACTCCCCACTGCACTTTTGGCTCCCAACAGGCTGGTCTCTGCCCACCCGTGTAGAAGCTGCTGCTGACCGCAGGACCCAGTCCACCTCGTGTCCTGGAGACTCTGGGGTCCTTGGTTCACAGGAAACTGAACTCAGGGTGACCAATGGAGGAGGTCATGTTTGGCAAATCTGGAATGACCTTTGGGAGCTCAGCAATGTGCTCCCTGTCCCTGTGCAGGGTATGAGGGTCTGGGCAAAGCAGGTGGGCCCGGAGTGCTTACCCCCAAATCCAGCCCTGAGCCACTTGCTGCAGGCACAGCGGGTCTCATCCTGAGATGGGGGTTGAGAGAAGGGAAGGGAGATAGACGGGGCCACAAGAGACACAGACAGTGGGGGTGATACAGATTGCTACAGAGAGATGGAGAGAATGAGAGAGACAGAGAGGGAGAGACAGAAGGAGAAACAAGAGTGAGAGAGAGAGTGATGGAGACAAGGAGAGAGATAAGGAGAGATATGAAAGACATAATTAGAAAGAGAGGAATGGAGAGAGAGATACAGAGATGGAGAGAGACTGAGAGAGACAGGAGATGGAGGCAGAGATATGGAGAGACTACGAGAGACCAAGATATGGAGAGAGACAGAGAAATGTTTGGGACTTAGAGACAAAGAGATAGAGAGACAGACAGAGAGATGGGGGAGAGAGAGCTAGAGAGACAGGGAGAGACAGAAATACCATCACCAGGTCTGGTCCCTAGGCTCCTTCCCAGCCCCTCCTACACATAGATGGGGAAAGTGAGCCCAGAGCTGCCGACTGCTGTACAGGGAGGACCAGGCAGGACCAGGGCCTGGGGAGCGGGAAGGACAGGGGTCCTGGGTCCCCTGGGTTTCCGCACCTGGGGTGAAGGTGGGGACGCAGGGTCAGTGCACAGGGCCTGTGTACCTGACATGGTCTGTCACTGTGCGTTCTTGTCCACAGGCCAGGTTTTATGTCCGTGACTCTCAGTGCTTCAGCGTGTCCTCTGGGCTCTGCTTTCCCAGACTGATGTCCAGAGAAGGGACTCATGGCTCCGCCCAGAGTGGGGTGCCGGGAAAGCTCTAACATCCGGGACAGAGAGATGGCGCCAGGCAGCCTGGAGCCGGGATTCTGCTGCTGGTGTCCAGCTGTCCTGGCGAGATTCAGATGTGCACACCCCCACACCTGTCCGTGCCAGGCCGGGGCCCCTCCTCCCAGGGGGGCACTTATAATACTAGAGTCACACATGCACACACGGGAGACCTACTGGGAGATGCTGGGATGTGGGTGGGGTGGGCAGGGGAAATGACCGGCCAAGGTTTGGGAGAACATGAGCTTGCACCCCTTTTCCTGGGACGGGAGATCTGGGCCTGTTTCTGCCCTCGTTGCCCCCGAGAGAGTGGGCTGGAGTCCACAAGGGTAGACTGGGGAAAGCCAGCATTTCACCAGGAACTGAGAACTCTGAATTGTGCTTCCCACCAGGAGAAGGTGGAAAGGCCAGGAGACAAAAATGGACTTGACACAGATCCCGAGGTGGCTGCAGTGTGATGGGAGGTCCATCCTGGATGACAGACACAGAGCACACAGACGCAGGAAAGCATCAGCAGCACCCATTGGGTAAGGAGACACGTCCTCCCGGGGTCAGGAATGCTATGAGAAGGAGTCACAGGTGCAAGAGAAGTTCAAAGACAGGGCCCCAGCATCCAGAAAGAGGAGTCGGGGAAATAAACTGGGTCCCAGATCCTCAGAGAAACACTCATCAGCTGTGTTTGTTAGGAGACAAGGGAACACATCAGAGAGGGTGGGTGTAGCCTCTTTGTTGATAAGGGTGCTGATTCTCTCTTCTCAAAGTCCTAAGCCTGGCCCCACAAAAGTCCCAGCAGGATTTCATTCCTTAGAACTTGCTAAGATGATTCATAGATTTACTTGGAAGAATCAGGTAATCGTGTATCAAGAATCTCACAGGCAGAACAGGGCGGTGTTACCTGCCCTTCCAGATCTGGGGACCAGGTACAAAGCCTACAAATAAGTAATGGAGATCTCTGTGCAGGCAGAGATCAATGACCAATGGCTTAGAACCCATTGACAATCTGAAACAGAGGTTCTGTCTCAGTCGGGGTGGGTGGGGGAGGACCCTGAGGAAAACAATTAGATTGCGTCCTTCAGTCATTTTACTGACAAAACTCTGTGTGACTAAAGGAGTTACAGGCAAATATATAATAAAACAAAATGTGAATGTGTTGGTAGAAAATGTACATGATCTTGGAGCTAGGAAAGGCTTTCTAAATAAGAACTAATAAGCATTGTCTAGATTTAAAAAAAGATGGGTTAATTTGTATGTAAGAAGATGATGACACTCAGTGCATTACTTACAACAGCCACAATGTGGGCACAACCTAAGCATCCATTGTCAGGTGACCAGATAGAGGAGATGTGGCCTATACATATAGCGGAATACTATACAGCCCTAAACAAGAGGAAATCCTGCTATTTGCAACAACACAGATGGAACTAGAGGGGATGATGCTTAGTGAGATAATTCAGAAGGAGAAAGACAGACATCGTTTCATATGATTTCATGCCAATGTGAAAGATAATGAAATAATCAATGAGCAATCAAAAGTATAAACACTGAGATACAGAGAACAGGTGGGTGGTTATTAGAGAGGAAGGGATTTGGAGGGTGAGATGGCCTAGGGGTTCAATTTAAGGTGGTGGATGTAAGTTAGACTTGGCTACATCATGATGTGGCATATAGATCATGTTGTGATATTTCCATTAAGAAAAAGAACTAACATTTTTTGTTCATTAAAAGGCACCTTAAGAAAGCTCAGGCATGCCCTGGTGGAGTAGCTTTTTGGTCAACTGTCTTTGGCAGAAGTGCAGTTCATATACATTCCAAGGACCTGGGTTCACATCCTGGGCCAGGGAGAGCAATCAAGATGAACAACTAAATAAAATAAATAAATGCTTCTTCCTCCTCTCTCTTTCTGCCTGGCTACTCGCCTTCATTCTTGCCTGTACCTTAAAAAAAAAAAAATATATATATATATATATTATATAAATTTTTTAATTAAAAGAAATAAAAAAGAAAATCCAAAGGTAAGATATACATGAGGGAAATATTTGGAAAATATCTGCAATACATTCAACTGATGGAGGAATAGTAGCCAACATATATCAAGAAGTTCTATACCTCACCCCGAAGAGCAGGAAGAACCTGGAAGAAGAAAGACATGGCGAGGTGAGGTGTCCATTGACTAGAGATTAGAACAATGCGGATCAACACAGCAATTATATGTTGCGTGGTTGTCTTCTGCTGAAGAATTCCACGGTGTCCACTGTTTCCCAAGTCACAGGGCTGGGTCGATGACTCAAGCACTTTGCAAATGCATCTAGAGGTTTGTTTGTTTGTTTTTAAAGGAAAGATACAGGCAGGAATGAAGGTGAACAGAGACAGGCAGGAAGAGAGAGGAGAAAAGAAAAAAGCGTTCACTTGTTTTTTTATTTGGTTATTCTTCTTGGTTCTTCCCCCCACCCCTGGATCCAGAACCAGTGTCCCTGGGATGTGCATCCGGCAAACTTCACTATTAAGCCACTAAGGGCACACTCACAGCTAGGTTTCTGAGCCCGTCAAAGACCAGCTCACATCCCTGGAAATCCCAGGGAGAGAAATGCAGGCCTCTCACCTCCTGACCAGAGAACTCAGGAGTCCAGCCCTCTGGGGTTAGACACCTGGTTTGGGGGGTGGGCAGCGCCGGTCATTTGGGATGGGAGGTCGGGGTGCCATGTTTCCTGGGGTTCCCAAGACAAATTTTCATGAAGTATGTGGCCGAGAACAACTGAAATTTTTCTCATAAGGCTCTGGAGGCCCGAAGTCTGAGATCAGGTGTGGGCAGGGGTGGCCCCTCCGGGAGGTTCCCCTCCTGCTTCCCAGTGGGCTGCAGGTGCCCTTAGTATTTCTTGGCAGATCGGGCAGCTCCTCAGTCTCTGCTTCTGTCCCCACAGGGCTTTCTTCTTGTCCAGACCAACCTTATTATTCTCATCAGGACACCCATCCTTGGGTTTAGGATTTATCCGGATCCAGGATGAACTCAGCTTCAATCTTACCTCTGTCACGTTAGCAAAGCCCCTGTTTCCAAAGACAGTCCTGTTTGGCCCACTGCGGGGTGTGGGGCAGGGGGGTAGCGGGGGTGGGGTGCTGGGAGGCTGAGGCCCTGGCCCTAAGAGGCTGCCTGCCTGACAGATGAGGCCATGCCCACATTCCCGCAGGATCTGTTCCATCCCCACATTCCTAGGACCTGATGGGGACAGGTATTTCTCTCTGCCTTGGTTTTCTCATTTGTGAATTTGAACAGAGTACCCCTTGGAGAGGGTTGAATTGTGGACCCCCAGAGTCCCCCGGTTCTGGGTTCTGTCCAGAACCTTAGAGCGTGGTCTCAAGAGGCTTTGCAGGTGTAATTAGTTCGGGACCCGGAGGCAAGATGGCAGGGATTAGGATGGCCCTAAATACAATTACAGGAGTCCCTATCAGAGAGAAACGAGACCAGTCACATCATGTATATGACAGTAGATTGTGGCAGCACTCCAGTTTTATTCCAGAATGAACAAGCTATCAAGGGTAGCTGGGGGTGAGGATGCAGTGTCCCCAGAGGTCCTGACGCTGACCCCTGCCTGGGGCTCCCTGCAGCCCCTCAGCGGGCAGGTTGTTTAGGTTGTAGGCCCAACTCTTCCCACCTTCCAGGGACACCACCAGCCCTGCCAGTCACCAGGTTGCAGGCAGCTGGAACCAGATGCTATTTACTGACAGAAACCGGGCCTGCGGCTTTGGCCACCCACCGGCAGAACCGGCTGCTACTGCTTCTTCCGTGAGAAAGTCCCCGGTCAGGCTGAAGGGGTGCTGACTTCCATCCAGAACCTCTGTTCCTTGGTTTGCCCGTCTGCAACCACGTGCATGGTGGCAGGCGTGGGGGACCGCCGGCTCCTAGAGAGAACATAGAGACCAGGATGCTAGTAAGTGACTTCAACTCTGAGCCTCAGTTTCCTCAACGTAGGGCATTATGTGGGGTCACATCTGTCCTTTGGGAGACACAGAATCAAATCCCATTGGTGCCTGGAAACCTCCCAAGGGGCCCCATTATTCTTAAATTGATGCCTAACACTCTTACCCTTCCCACATCATCTCTTCCTCCTGGCAAATGCTCTTTCCCATCTCCGGGCCATAGCTCCAATGCCACCTCTTCCAGGAAGCCCTCCTTCCACAATCTGGAAAGACCTTCCTGCTGCCATCTACCTGCAGTGTCCACCTCCCTACCTGGCCCCAACCATGGTCCCCATGGGGGCAGGAATGTGTCTCTGTTGTTCCCAGCTGCCTCCCCAGCCTCCGGCGCTAGTGTACACAGTAGAAACACAGCAGACTCTTGGACTGACGTGATTATTGAGTAACACTGGGACACAGTGTTGCTGTGAACAACAGGAGGAGGAATGGGATGTGAGTTTGATATCTATGCTGGGCCAAGGGGATGGCGTTGGTGCTGGCTCTGGGAGGGTACACAGTGAGTGCAAAGGCCCTGGGGCCTGAAGTATCTGATTTATTATGAGGAAACTCATGAGACTTAAGGGTGTAGTCAAGGGGTGGGAAAGGAGTGGAGGCAGCAATATGCTGGGAGGACTTGGACTTTTATCCAGAGGGAGTTCGCAGCCATGGAGGTTCTGGAGAGAAGAAGAGGAAACCTGACTCTGGCCGCCATGGAGGGAAGAGTCTGTGGGGACTGGGGAGGGGGTGACCTGTGGGTTCCAGGGCTGGACAGGGATGGAGCAGGGGCTGGGAGGTTAAACATCTTCCTTTATGGCTGGGCTGATGAAGGAGGGCGCCTGTAGGACCCCATTTCACAGAGGAGGAAACTGAGGTCTGACAGGTTGGGGTGGGGTCTTGGTGTAGTAGAGGTTGAAAGAGTAGGTGGGAGGGGCTGGGTCAGGGAGGGTGCCAGGTCCCCCGAATCAGCGATTGTGGCTTCTCCTGATACCACCTAGGTCTTGGCCTCTATCATGGACTCTCTCCGTTATGTCAGTCTGATGGGGACACCACTCCCACAGCACCTACTGTCCATGTCTTACAGAAGGGGAAATTGAGGCTGGCAGACAGAGTGGTGGGCAAGAGGCAGGGCAGTTTCATGCCCCAACTAGGACACAAACACCATTTGGGTCCCTCTGCCTGGGCTACACATGCCCTCAAGGTGCCCTTGGAGGTGTGACCTGGTCCTCAGGATGGGCTTGAGCCGACAAGTGACCCTCCTACTCCTGGTTACAGGACTGCCATCCTCCTTCTGTCATCCTGTCACCTCCAGGAGCCCAGGAGCCCAAGGCCCAACTTGGAAGAGTCGGTCCCCCAAAGAAGTTCCCCAGTCTGGGTGCAGGTGCCCAGAGTTGGGACTCCCCAGGCCTCCAGAAGAAGGGCCACCAGCCAGAACCCCACAAGCCCCTGATGATGGCAGTGCGCGTGGGGACTCCCTAGGCCCTGGGCCCACCCTGTTCCCCAGGGTGCTTCCCTGCTGCTTTCTGGCCTCACCCTGGCTCCCCTTCGTCCCAACCTACCCCTGCTCCCCGGGCCTGCTGGTCCTAAGTAGTCACCGAGGCCCAGTGACTGCAGAGCCCGGTGGGCCAGGGAGACGTGGGCAGGGCTATGTCAGCCTCATTTCCCATCTCTAAGGGCCCTGTGCTGATCTATGAGGGGGCCTGGGTCTGAGGGTTGGGCTCTCACGAAACTGGGGTCTTCTAGGTAGAAACGAGGGCCCCAGGGTATGGGCGTGAGTGTCTGTATGTCTGTGTGTGTCTGTCCATGTGTGTAGGTGTGTGTGTGTGTGTGTGTGTGTGTGTGTGTGTGTGTGTGTGTGTGTGTGTCTGTGATGCTGGGCTGACACTGCTCTCATGGGCTTAGTCTGGAACTCCTAGGATAGAGACAGTGACAGGGACAGAGAATATGAGGGATGAGACAGAGATAAGACAGAATAGAAAGTTGGAAGGGGGAACACTTGGGGGAACTCAGGACCTGTCAGCAAGTTAGGGAACTGGGGGCGCAGGACCAGCCCCTCCTCCAGCAAACATGACTGTCACTGTCATGTGAATCGGGCAACTCTGTTACTCATGGAGGACTCAATGCCTGTGTGAGGGTCTTAGGCTGCGGTAGCTAGAGTAGGCCTGGGAGGCAGGCATGTGGCCTGTGTGACCCCGTCACCCCCACCTCCAGTTGCAGAGCCCCTTCCTCACCCAGGAGTGTTTCTTTCCTGGGGTGTTTGGTTTTGGAGGGAAACTCTGCAGAGGGTGGGCACACGTGGTTCTCACCAGCGGGGCAGCTGCAGGGGGGCAGGAGAACCCGGCTGCCTGGCCCACGTAGGACCAGGTAGGTACTACCCCATGCCTTGGTTTCCCCACCTGGAAAGTGGGGCCCGTGCCCAGGGCGAACCGGGACCTCAGGCAGCCAGTTTCCCGCGTCTCTGCCAAGGTTCCATGGCTCATCAAACATTGATGGGGCCGGCCCCAGAGGCCTCTAGCAGGGCAGGGGACACAGATGCTGTCACAGCACAGGGTGGGGCGGGGGCTGGGGGCTGGAAAGGGGCCAACAGCTAAAGCCAAGCCCCAGTGGAGGGGAGAGGGGTGTATGGTAAATGAGGGAAGCACCAGGTGTGGGGCGACTTCAATGTATTATATTCAGACGTGTTTACCTGTGTAATGTTATGATGCGGTTTGCCTCAATACAGTAACTTGCAAAAATGTCTTTGAAAAAGCACAAGCAATCAAAGAAAACTAGAAAAACTGGGTTCCATCTGACATATTTCTTTAGCCACAGATGCTAGGAGGAGAGGGCAGACACAAGCCACCTGTAGAAGGGACAAGAGCTGCACACGGGCTCTGGACAGAGAGGCCCATCCAGACACAGACAGTGCTCATCGGGCTCGACGATGGGAAGATGAGCAATCCGGTGAAAGGTGAGCATAGGAGTCAAATGCACGTGGGATGCACAGGTTGCATGAAAAACGCTGTCAGACTGGAAGACAGTCCAGCCCTCCCGGGGACCCAGGCGTGGAGGCTGCAGCGGGCAGCCGGGCCCTTGGGGTATACTGACCCAGCAGTTCTGTGCCGGGGTCTGTCCCAAGAGCAGAAAGCGGGTGTCCATGCCGCTGTGCTTTGCGGAGCACTCAACAGCCAGCAGGGCAAATGGTCCAAAGGTTCTTGACTCAGAGCTGGAGCCCGAATTAGACCAAGAGAGAAAGAGAAGAGTGGACAAGAAAGGACAAGGACTCAGGAGAGACCATGTGTCCATTTCACAGATGGGAACACAGAGGCCAGCAAAGCTGAATTTCCAGCTCTGGGTTGAGGGCAGCAGGAAGGATCTTTGAACAACTCACAAATCAAGACTCGACTCTCCAGTTCCATGACTCCCCTCCAGCCTAGCAATACACCTTGTAGACCCCCCAGGAGTCCCTGGGCTGTGGCCTCCCTCTCTCCTATCACCCCCACTAGTCACACCTGACCTACTAGCCACACCTGCCTCACAGCCTTTGCCCTCACTGTTCTGAGCCTTTCACTATCTTCACTATAGCCCCAGTGCCTCCTCTCCCAAGAAATCCCCCGTCACCCCTAATTCTTCACACTCTGCTAGGTGTATTAGAACTCTGTGTAAAGATTAGAGCGATATCTGCCTTCCCCATCCAGCCAGATGGCACCGATTCTGAACTGGGTATAGAGAAGGAATTCAATGCAGACCGCCTGACTCAGTGAATGAGCAAAGCCATGAAGTGGGTTCTACCACCATGTCGGCTCCTGAATTGAGCGACCCCAGAGTAACACAGGGCCAGCAAGGTGGCCGGGCCCATTAAGGTAGGGACTCCAAGCCAGGGCTCCTGCCTACTGCACAGTAGGCCAGCAAAGACCCAGGGAGGCGCCCCGTGGGTCACTCCCTTGCAGAAGTAACAGCTCAGAGTGGCTTCAGCAGAAATGGATCCTGATGGAAAATCTGGGGCTGTAGGCATGGCTGGATCCAGGCGCTGGGGCTCATCTCTCAGGGTTGCCTGCAAGCTTCTCTCCCCGCTAGTACCTGATGTCTAACTCTTTGGACCCTGGGATGTGGGGTGAGGGCTGTACTCGAAGTCAACTCCAGGGTCTTCCAAACTGGGTCTTGGGTTTCTGGGTAGGCCCTCTGGGGCATCTAACTCCCCAAAGGTCCCACTGTGCATGGGCGTAGGAGTTCTGGACCTGAGGGGTTAACTCTGAGTGCTGGTGGGCAAATCCCTCTGGTCTTTCTGGTGAGGTCACCGATACTGCAAGTCCTGCCTGCCTTGGGGTCCTGCCTGACAAGTCACTTCAGGGCATTGGGACCTAAGGAATGAGGATTGACCTTGAAGGGAGGGCATCCTGGTGAAGGGCACAGAGCGGGCAAAAGCTGGATGGTGGCAAACCCAAGGGAGGGGCAGTCGTAGAACGGGGAGCCGTCTCGGCGGCTGGTTTTTCATCCCAAAAGCTGTAACCGGGAACCAACTCTCCCCTCCTCCCCTCCGACGGGGCGGGGCCTGGACCTGGCGCCCCTCGGACCGTAGGGGCAGCCGGATCCTCATCACAGGCTTCAGCGTCCTTTGTCACAAGATTCAGTGGTTCTGGGTTTTAATCTCCGCCTTCTCCGCCTTCCGTTTAAAACCAGAAAAATCTATGTTTTGCAAACTCCGGTGGAGGGAGCGGGGAGAGGTGGCGGGCAGGCCGGGTGGCGCGCGCCGCTGCTGCCACCTAGTGGCTGTGGGGAGAAAGCCCGAGAAGGATGAGAGGGGTGACGAGGCAGGCGGGTTGGGGTGTAATGGGGGCGGCAGTTGCCCTGATGCAGGGCGATGGAAGATGAGGAAGGACCCCAGGACCATTCTAAACTCTAGGTAGAAGGCAGACCGACCCGTCGGAGGGGCGGGCCTGGGGGACAAAACTAGTATCCTTTGGGTTTGGATTCCCCTTTGGGTGGTCTCTCCCCGACCAGTCCTGACATTGTGGGGTTCCAAGTGAGCAGCCAGTTCTGACTCTCACAGCTTGGTTGCTCCAGGGGACCCCCAGAGATGAGAACAATACACATGTGGATTATGGGTGGATAGATGGATAAATAGTTAATCCTCAGGTTTCTATTTTGAGATTTTGAGCAGGTCATTTTGGTTACAGGCAGGGGACAGATACTCAAGAGAGGCTCTTTAAACTTAGACCCTCCAGTAGCTCTGTGTGGACCACATTATCAGCCCCATTTCACAGAGGAGCAGACTGAGGCAAAGAGAGGCCATCATCTCCCCCAGGATGTGCCCCCCTCTTAATTCTCCACACCCAGCTTCTCCAAGCTGGGAGCCCCAGACTCACCATCCAGTACTCCTGGGACAGGAGACCCAGCCCAGGGCCCTGAGATCAGCATGAGTTCCCTTTGGGCTCCCCCTCAGCCTACTCCAAGGAGGACAGTGAGAGTGCCTGGCCCTGTTCTGTGGAGATTAGGTCCAGATTGGGTGTGGCAGCTTCTGTTTCTTGGCGGTGTCTAGAGTTCCCACCAAAAGCTGTCACAATAGAAACAAGAATGGGCAGAGCTGGGGCAGTGTACAAGAGCCTGGGGGTGAGGAGACTCTAGGTCACTTGACCAGATTTTAACTCCTGTCAGTGCTGTGTCGCTTCAGACTAGCCACTTGCCCTCTCTGAGCCTCAGCAGTCACATCTGTAAAATGGGATGGCCATAACCTCTGGAGGCGTGCGTATTCAGAGCTCATGGGAGTGTCTGGACAGATGTGGGTATGCCATAGGCACTTAATAACCAGCCTTTGATGGTGATCGTCAGTCTTTTCTGTCCCTAAGATGGTCAACATTCCCACTTCTTCCTCAGGCCTCCAGGACTATCTGCTGAGGGCCCCCCAGGAGCAGCGGGAGTCCAGTTGCCTGGGCAGAACTGCCCTCCAAACTATCATGACCACTGGGCTCCGGAGCCCCAGCCTTGGGATACAGGTCCTCCACAGATAGCTCTGCGTCCAGGGCAGGATCAGGGGCATCTGGAGGTAGCGCCATCTTCTCCATAAGAAGTGCTGATGTGTCCAGGTCAGTCCCCTCTCCTTTGTCCTGAGACAGGTTCACCACCAGGGCCTCTCGTGGGTGTGCCTCCTCCTCCTCCAGGAAGTCTGCCGGGCTGATCTGAAGCCAAGCCTGGAAAGGGAGGTGGGGCAGAGGCTATGGCATGGCTGGGCAAGACAGCAGCCCCCAGACCAGGTCTAGGGACAGGTATGTGACTCTTGGTTCCAGCAGAGGGCTCAGGGATGGGCAAATAGCCCAAGCTAGATCAATCATTGTTGGCTCTGAGACTTTTGCTGTCATAAATGGGGAAAATGGACTCTCTGCTTCCACTGGGGCAAGACAGCTTGCCTGGGAGAGGAGCTTCTGGGAAGACAGCAGTCCAGAGAGATGGCACTCAGTCCCTGGATCCAGTCATGCCTGAAGCTCACACTGTGATTTCCGCCCCCACCCCACCACCCTGCTCAGGATCCATTTCTACTGAATCCACTTTGAGTTTTGTTTTTGTGGTTAGGAAATGACCCATAGGAGGCTTCTCTGGGGGCCTCTGTTTGCCTGTCTATAAAACAGGACAGACTTTTGTTGGAGTTTCTGTCTTAATGAATTGGGTAGAATAAAATGAGCAAATACTTGGCCATTCATGACAGAACCCTGGGCCAGAGTATGGACCCAATGAACAGGACCTAGAATTGGAAAGGGGGCCCTTACCTGTTTCCACTGACTGCCAGGGAATTCAATGGCGGTGCTGGCACAGGGGCTGGGCAGGGGTGGGCACAGCTGTCGTGCAGCCCTGGGGATGGAAGGTAGTGCATCAGAGGAGCTTCTGTCTGTTCCTGCCTTTTAAGTGTTCTGATTTATTGTTTTCATCTCTGTTAGGTGATAAAGAGGAAAACATGGAACGCTTCCTGGAGGAGGGAGCTTTTTTTTTTTTTTTAGTATTTTATTGTAGGGACTTTGTTTTACACATTAAAATAAACTCATATGTGGAGGTTCCCCACTCCTCAGATGTATGTCAACATACCCTGCCCTCCACCAAATCACCAAGTGTTCTTCACCATTGTCCAGTGGGCCCCACCACCACTTGTCCCTCTCCCTGTCCCATTCCCTATTGGTAATCTCAGTTCTATTACCAGTGTCCAAGGGTTGGTTTTATTTTGTTTGTTCCTTTGTTTTTTCTATTCACATTCCACTTATGAGTGAGGTCATCTGGCCTCTATCTTTCTCCTTTTGACTTATTTCGCTTAGCACAATCCCCCCTAGATCCATCCATGTTGCTTCTATGAGGTTTTGAAGGATGAATAGGAGTTTGACAGTGGGGAGAACAAACTTTCCAGGCAGAGGCACCTTCATGGACAAGTGAGGATGTGTATTGGAGGAGATGGGTACAGGAGTCAGACAGACCCAGACCAGGCGGGTTTAAACCCCTGTTCTGTCCCCACTGTCCACCTGGGCCTCAGTTTCCCCAACTGTGAAGTGGGCATAAATACACACTTGATGTGAGGGATGCTTACTATAATCATTCTCAATATTAGGGATCCTGGTGAGGGATGCGAGTTACCTGCTGAGACTGAGGTAGCCAAGGACCCCCAGGAGAAGGACACTGATGAAGGTCCCCAGGGACACCAGGATGATGAACAACTTTGAAACTTGGACTTCTGTGGGCAGGAGAGGTCGAGTTAGGGGAGTCAGGAGGGCTGGGCCCTTCCCTCCATCAAACCACTGCTGAGCCATGGGTCCCTCCGCCTTGGTTTGTCTGTGAAGTAGGAGGACATGGAGCCCCCCTGCCGGTGACATCAGGATGAAGGCTAGTACACACGAGGTGCCCGGGACACCACAAGTCTGGGAGCTGGCACTTTGGACCCCAAACCGCCCACCCCAAACCAAGCCTGACTCATTGGTCCTCTTGGGACCAGATGTCTCAGCCAGGACAGCAGGTGGAGACACTGCCAGGAACAGGGATCCTTTGGTCTCCAAATCTCCCAGGATCATTCACACCCGCCAAGACACCTTGGCTTTATGCTGTGGGAAAGATGCAACTCGCTCATGTTCATTCATTCACTCAGTAAATAGCACCCTGCTCCCGCTCCTCCCCATGAGCACCCCAGGCTAGGGGAGGCAGAGCCAGACACAGACACCCCCACCCCAAGGTTTCAGGCTCAGGAAGAGGGGCCTTCTCAGCTGGGGTGCTGAAGCGGGGAGCCCAGAGGACGTATGGAAGATTTCCTGGAGGAGGGAGATCTGGTGCAGGATTTAAAGCATGACTAGGAGTTTGACAACAGAGAGTGTACACATTTGAGACAGAAGGACATGCTTGGGAGAAGCTGGTGGAGGGAGTGGGAGTCGGTCCAACTGGGACTTTCTGCTGAGGGCTGTGCACTGGGACCCCGGAAGGAACAAGGGTTGGGAGGGGCCACGGCTGCGGCAGTGCATGCTGGGTAAGTACCTGGGCGTCCACTCACCAACACTGAAGTGCTGGGGCTGGCTCCAGGTGCCCTGGGCCCACGCTGTGTCTGCTCGCACCTGCACGGTATAGACTGTGCCTGATCGCAGGCCCCGGAGGGTGGTGCGGGTCACTGTGGGGTCCACCACCCACTCTGCGGAAGGGAGGTAGTCTTGGGTCATGGACTCCTGATTTCCAGAGGCCCATTATCTGGTCTCCGGGGGCAGGCACTCATTGCCTTTTGCTGAAAATGAAATTTTACCCCCTCTCACCCTCTTCCCTGCCCTCCGGCCATACCTGCCCCACCTCCCAGATCCTAAGGCCTGGTTCCATCCACTGAGGGGCCTTTTTACTGACCACCCCACCCTCCCCAGACACCTGCCTGGTGTCCACATATGGCCTTTAGGGTCAAGGGCAATGTTAACTTGGCATCTTGCTTCCCTGTGACCCAGCATCTCAGCACACAGTAGGACCTCCGTAAGTGTCTGTGGACAGCATGGCTTTAAAAAGACAGCCATGCGATGTTTAACAACAGAGCAGCTCTGAGAATGGCAACATTTGGTCATTGTCTGGTGAACATCAGAGTTAATCACACATGCTGCTCCCCCAGGTGTTGGTGGCTGAGGCGTGGACCAGGTAAAGTCCCAGGACCTAGGTTTGGAACCCAGGTCCAGGTGGGAACAATGAAAGAGACAAACAAAAGTGCTTTCTCCTTTCCTCCCTCCTTCCCTCCCTCCCTTTAAAATGCTTCTTGCGTGTCTCTCTCTTAAAAAAAATTTTTTTTTAAACAGGTGCACCCTGGTAGCTCAGGAATGAAGCCCCAGGACCTGGGTTAAATAAATAAAATGCTTCTTCCTCCTCTTTCTCTATTCCTGCCTGCCTGCTTGCCTTCCTCTTTGAAAAAAGAGACTAGAGTTGTTGACTGTCATCAAGAAAAAAACCATTCCTAGAACCTTAAATTCACATTCCTTGTGCACACTCTGGAGGCATGTTCTGGGGAGATGGTAAATGTGGCCAGAAATTTGGGGGATGGCACTTTGGCAATTGGACCCAGCACACTTCCTACCTGGATGCATCACAGCCCACCCATCCAAGTAGGGGTGGCTCAGCCTAGGATAGGAAGCCTGGTCTCTGGTGCAAGCACCCCACACCCCTGTTTGCACCTGGTTCGAGCTGGGTGGAAGGCAGGATGCACACTGTGGTCTCATTGGTCTGGCCTGTTGCTGCAGGAAGTGGGGGTCAGGGAGGTGGGTAGGAGACCCCAGCCCTGATATGTCCGTTCATTACCTCCTGGGGTTGGCGGGCAGGAAGGGCCACACGGCTGTGCTCCGCCCTAGGCCGGTTCAACCTCTGGGACTCAGTTTCCCTGTCTCTGGATGGCACATCACCCCACTCACAGGACTCGGGTCCCTGTCACCCTGAGCATGTCCAGTGCCCTGGGCACCCCCTGGGGGAGGCCATCAGAATCCTCCTCTGTTATTTCATGGTGGGAAAACCAAAGCCCAGAGGAGGCCAGGAGGCACCCTGGTTCCCACAGCAAGGACTGGAGCCCTGGCTGTACCGGACAGATGGCTGCCGTCATCATCCCTGCAGCGCACGACATACTCCTTCAGGACGCCTGGACAGGTGCTCAGCGGGGATGCCATCCAGGACACAGACACTGAATCGGAGCTGAAGTTCTCCACGGAGACATGCTGCGGGCTGCCAGCTCCCGAGGCTATGACAGACCCAAGGCCACAGTGAGGGTCAAGCGCGCTGGCCAAGACCAGAGGCCTGGGTTTGAATCTAGGACCCACTGTTTGGCTGTCCCTTCTCCTCCCTGGGTGTCAGTTTTCCTATCTATAGAGTGGGGTGGTGTGGCTTGGAGTGGCCTAGAGGACGATAGGGAGCTGGGTCCTACACATCTGGCTCCTGGTCCAGACCTGTCATACAGAGGGTGCCCAAGTGCTCATCCCTCCTCCTGACACCCAGATCACAGCCAAGACCTCTGGAGACCACCTTGTAAGACTGGGCTACTCACCACTGCCACCAAAGTGGTAGGCAGACAAGAGAGTTGACCAGGAGGCGAACTTCTCCGGGTGTGCAGAGGCAAAGACGGTGATGTGGTAGCACGTCTCCTCTCCCATTGCCCCAGAAGTGCGGTTCCATGTGTGGGTTGCTAGAAGTATTAGCAGAGGCCAGGCCAGTCAATAGATTTCCTACCTCTGGATCTTTGCACTACTTGTGCCAACTGACAGGAATTCCTAGAGTACTCCTATTTATGCCACAAAGACTTTGCACTGATGTTCCTTGTTCTAAGAGAACTCCTGTTCATGCTTCAAAGCCCTGCACCAATGTCCCTTCCTCCTTGTTCCTTCCATTTGCCTCTTCTAACCCATCCGTACTCCATCTGGCCCAGCACTTATTCCATGCAGCAGTTCTGTCTCCCTAGGCTGAGAGCTCACTGGGGATCAGGCTAAGGCTTTCTGGGTCCCCATTGGGCTCCAGGCAGGTAAAGGACAAGGAGAAGATGCCTGGGCACCCCCCTTCCCCAGAGGCCTCATCAATGCACCACCTTCCCTGGCTCAGGCAAAGGTGTAACAAACACCCTGGATGTGAGACTCATTACCCGCCAGGGCGACCAACCCAGGTTTAAGCCTGACACTCGGGATCCCGGCAGGGATCTTCCTGACCTGCTTGGCTGTCAGATCTGTCCTCACCGCTGTTTGACCCCTAGCAAGCGGCCTCAGATGCCCCTAAGCTGACCTCACAGGGAAGGCCACGGCCACAGCCAAGGCAGGGACCTCCATTACCTGTTCCCGTAGGGCCTCCATCCTGGGGATTGGTCAAGGTGCAGGTGGCCAGGGTCTCGTCCTGGTCCCGGGGCCTCCACTCAACGCAGTACGTCAGGCCCTGAGCAGGGGCCGGCCAGTGCAGCGTGGTCCCGTTGACTCCGATGCTGACATTTAGAGCACCTGGTTCTACAAGGATATGGGGGTGGGGTGGGGGCATCAGAACAGCTGCCTCATGAACTCCCTTTGCCCCACCCCCACAGCTCCTGGGGCCCCGTCCCATCTGGCTATCCCTCCACAGAACCAGGAAACCCAAGACCCAGAGATGGGCAGGGAGGTGTTCGAGCCTGACACACACACAGAGGAGACAACAGGGCTGTTTGAATGAGTGGAGTCCCCCCACACCTGTGGGATCCCTGCTGGGGCACCTCTATTACCACCAGCCTTGGGAGACAGCTCCTAGTGGGCTCCTAGTGGGGATGAAATGTTCTGGAACTACAGAGAGGATTGGTGCACATCATTGTGAGTGTGTTAAATGCCCAAGAGCTGTGTGTTTTAAAATGGCTAATTTTGTATGTGAACTGTATTAAAAAAAAAACGTGGGTGTGCCCTGGTTGAGTAGAGGTTGGGTCTGCTGCCTCCAGTCAGGCACAGTCCACATATATCCCAAGGACTCAGGTTCACATCCCGGGGCCGGGGGAGTAACCAAGATGAACAACGAAATCAAATAAATTAAATATGTATGTGAGTGTATGTGTGTGGATGCACATACATATGTATATATGGATAAGCATATACATAAACCTAGATTTTTCATTATACATGCAAGTATATGTATATATTTAATATATGTATATACATATATGTAATAAAGAAATTTCAAAATTTTGAATGAAGTTGGGGTCAGCCCCTGTACAGGCTGACTCTGTCTAAGCTCTAATGCGGCCCTGATTCCAATGAAGCTTTATTTATAAAAACTGACGTTTGGGCGCCTCCATGTGGCTAAACGACTAAGGTGGAGGCCATGTAAAGCCCAAAGTCTTGGATTTGAGACTCAGGCCAGGGGCTTTGGGGAAGTGGAGGAAGGAATAAAAACAAATAAAAAGCAGATGTTATCCTGGGCTATAGTTTGCCCATTCTCAAATATTGCATCACAATACATAATGTATCTTGATTACTGATTTTTGACACACCCTAAATCAGACATTCTGTGCCTCCCTGTCCTCGCCGGTCCTCCCAGTTCTCCCTAGTGGAGGAGGCACCTGTGTGGGCAACTGCTGGAATGTGCCAGGTCTGGTTAGGTCCCCGTCCGTCCCGGGAGACCGCCACATCGTAGGCGGCGCTAGACAGGCGGAAGGGTTTCCCGAGGAGCAAGGTCCGTGTAACTGTGGCCTTGGCTTGGCAGGAGCAGGAGCGCCTGCGCAGGTGAACGTGGACAGCAGCCTCCTGGACTTGAGGGGACCCGTGGCAGCCGTCAGGGAGCTCGGGCCGGAGCAGCTACCGGGAGTGGAGAGACCGCTGCTGGGACCAGAAAGGCTCAGGGTCCTGAGGGCAGCCCGCCAACACAGACCCGTCCACAGGCTGCCATCGAAGATAGTCACCCCAAATTAAAAGGCGCCCCCCTGGTGGAGGAGCTGTTGGCGCTGTCAACATACATCCCAAGACCGGGGTTTGTATTCAGGAGCCCGTGGGAGGTGGGGTGCCGGGCGGGGCAAACAACCAAGATGAACAACAAAATAAAATAACATAACAAAATACATAACATAAAATGCTTCTTCCTCCTCTCTTCCTGACTGCCTGCCTACTTGCCTTCATTCCTGCTTGCACCTTGCCTTTAAAATAATAATAATAATAAACCCGGATGCTGCCATGCTTGCAGGAAATGAAATTCCTGACCCTTGTTCATCAGTTTGGGGGTGAGGGGAACATAATTTGACCAAACCTACTGACGGCCTGGAAATAAAACCATTTCCCTCTTGGGAGCAAGTTGGCCCTTGACTTGGGCAAGGGACTCTCCCTCCTGCCTCAGTTACCTTCTGTGTAAAGGGGGCTGAATTGCACTGTACTTGACGGGTTGTTTGGGCGCTTCCAAGAAATCCTCTGCCACCCAAACCAACATGGCCACCTACTTCCTGCTTCCCAATCCTGCCCCCATGGCAGCTGGATGAGTGCAACCTCTTCTGCTCACACACTGTCCATGGCTCCCCAGTACCCTGAGACTCAAACCACAACTGCCTAACCCCACCCCTCAGCTCCCACATCTGCACACCTTCCTACAACCCCCTGTCTCCATCTCCCCAACCCTAGGTCAACCCACAGCCCTTGGTGACTCCGTTACCTGCTGGTTCAAGGTCAGCTGCCTCCTCCCGTCCCGTCCCAGTGACTTTAGAGAGAAACTCAACTCGGGCTGTGGTGGGTTTTCTGCAACAAACAGCAGTCAGGGGTATCTGCCCCTTCAGAAGTTCCTGCAGGTCCTGGAAGGAGACTCGCTCCGTTTCCAAGCACTGCATGTAGGCTCCATGGTTTTAATCACCAATTTTTAAAAATCCGAAACATGGTCTGGACAGGGGCACTTGGGCAGGAGGCCCTGTTGGCACGTGGGGCGGCACTTCCACTCCCATTGGGGAAAATATGCCTCATGACACTGTCCCCTGCCTACCCCTCGTGCGGCTTTAGAAGAACAAACCCAGCCTCACAAGTTGGAGAGGAGAGACAGAGAAATGCTTTCTCTGTAGATTTTGGATTTGCCCCATCTTACAAAGCGAGACTCATTTCTGCCTTATTTCCAATGCCCATCCACATTCCTGGACCTGGGGGAGTCCTCTCACCAATAGGGACGCACACAGAGCTGCCCCAGTTGCTCCAAGGACCCCCAGGGACCCCCGGCTTCTGCTGCCATTTCCTCCTCCGGAGCTGAAATTCCTGAACCACATCCTTCTCCAGGGGGCATAGGCACGACTCTGAGGGAAAGAAGTCACACACAAGGCTGCAGGACTCTCCCAGCCCTGGGAGAGCCTTTGTGCATTTATCAAGCACCACTTGTATACAGAGCCCTGTCCCCTGGGCCTTTGAGCGTCTCCCAGCTCTGCCCCTGCCCCTGGGTTCGAGTCACGACACAGCCACAGCTTAGGAGGTGACCTAGACCAGTGGTGTCTCGTGGAACCTTCGTTTCCTCACCTGCGGAATGGGGATAGCCCAGGACTGACTACAAGGTAGGCCAAAAGCCACGTGAGAGGTGGGCAGGGGGCCTGGCACAGATTAGGGGCTCAATACACGCTAACTCAGGCAGCTGCTGTTACACCTCAGATCCTCACCAAGGCCGGCGTTGACTTGCCATCCACAGTCGCCCTAGAAAGAGAGCATGGGCAAAGGCAAGTTCACATTTCCACGTTGGAAACGTGGGCTCTTGTGAGGCTGCAAAGGACAGCGAGGAATCAGCATGGGGCCAAGGACAGAGAGAGAGGACATTCCTGGGGCTGCTGCTGGCCCCACGTGACCTCAGATTTTGTTCAGAGAATGACCCGCATTCATTTCCTCAGGAGGGAGGAGAGAGGGGTGACCTGACACAAGGGGGCATTCAGCATAGAGCCTGCAAATGCTCTGTATTCCTTTGTCACTTTTCTGAAAATCTATGATTATTCCAAAATAAAAAGAAGGCAAAGTCTCAGCGTGCCCTGGTGGAGTGGTGGTTGGATCTACCGCCTCTGGTCAAGTGCAATCCACACCCCTCCCAAGTACCAAGGTTAGTGTCCCAGGGCTGGGGGATCAACCAAGATGAACAACTAAATAAAAGTAAGTGCTTCTTCTTCCTCTCTGTTCCTGCCTGCACCTTTCCTTTAAAAAATAACAAATGCCAACCATTGCAAAAAAAAAGAAGGCAAAACTGCGTCATTTCCTAAAACAGTTTGAGGAGGTGAAATCTGTGTCTGTGTGTGGTGTTTGGGTCGGGAAAACCAGGTTTGGGACCCAGACCCCCTCCCATGCTTCCTCTGGGACCCTGAGAGGGTGCTTGACATGCTGAGCCTCAGTTTACCCATCAGCAGAGCGCGCTTAGATGGCTGGGACAAGACAGAGATGACCCAACCCTTTGGAGGTCCCATGTCACTGCCTGATTGATCTGTGCCCATTCACCAGATTGGGAGACTGAGGCATGGGGAGGAACATGCATGGAGGGAAGATAGGGCAGAGAGGTGCCCCTAGGATGTTCCCAGTCTGAGGGAGGAGGAAATGCCACAACTCAGAGGTCAGGGACCCTGTCTGCCCCTAGAGGGGACTCCTTCCTTGGAGACTAGGTCCTGCTTAGGCTTTCTTGCAGACTTGTCTTGCCTGGGGGGATGGAGGTGCGACGTCAGGGGTCGCAAAGAGACAAGCAGATGGCCTGTAGGCCCAAGCAAAGATGGCAGCCTCCCTTACTGGAAGGAATGAAAATCCCAATCAGGAAACGTCACCCAAGTCAAGAGAGTGTGGAGAAAAGGGACCCAGTGGGAATGCAGGTCAGTGCCACCAACACAGAGAACAGCGTGCAGAGATCCTGAAATCATTCAGAACAGAAAGACCCTCTGGTTCACCATTTCTAATTCTGGGCATTTATCTGAAGGCAATAAAGACACTGATGGGAAGAGACATTCGTCCCCCCAGAAACACTGTGGTGCTACTGACAACAGCTGAGACTGGACAGATGAAAGGAGAAGAGCTTGCCAGCTAGATGCTTCATGGACTACGACTGGCCCTGAAAAAAAGGACAGAATTCTGCCATTTACAACAAGGATGGACCTCAAGGGTGTCATGGTCTGGAGAGAAATCAGACAGAGAAAGACATTTTGTCGTTCTCACTGAAATGTGAAATGTGAACCAAACCAGCTCACAGGTGCAGAGCAGAGATGGAGATGTGGGCAAGGGGCGGGCTCAAAGGGACAAACTTCTATCACAAGGTAAGCAAGGACTGGGGATGGGCTCTGGGTATGGGGACAGCAGCTAACACTGTGCTGTGTATTTGGAAGTGGCTAAGAGCGATCTGAGAAATCCTTAGCACAAGAAAAATTATATATATTTTTTGATTTTTAAAGAGAGGAAAGAAGGGAAAGGAAGACAAAGAATTTGTATTCATTTATTTTGTCCCTCAACCTCTGACTCTGGGTCACCAACCCATCTTTGGGTTTTACCTGGTCCATGCCCCAGCCACTCACAACCTAGGGCCGGGGTAGCAACTAAATAAATAAAATGTTTCTTGCTCCTCTCCTCTGCCTGTTGCCTCCTACATGCTTCCTTCTGGCCTGCCTGCTTTTTCCTCTTTAGAGAAAAAAAGAGTACAGGAGGGAAAGAAGGTGAAAAGGTGGCTTCCTGGAAGAGGGGGCCCTTCTGCTAGACTCTGAGGTTGGAAGGGATTGGCTCTCACAGAGAGATAAGAGGCAAGGAGTTGGGAAGTCAGAGTTCAGCCAGAGACTGATAGTGGTTCAGGAAGCAACCAGAGGAAGATGAGGCAGACAAGGGGCAGCTGTGGAAGATGCCCTCCTGAGAGAGGGAGTCATGGAGGGTATGTGAGCAGGGGCGATCACAGAGATCCGAGTGTCGAGGAGACCCCAACAACTAGACATGGAACAAGAGTGGAGGCCGGTGGGAGGACTGACAGATGGAAAGAGGGCAAGACTGACTGGGGTCAGGACACCCTGGGAGAGGTTCATAATACCCCTGACCTGGGGAACAAACTCACCAACTTCCATGTGCCCTGGGGTCTCCGGTGCCGGAACTGCACCTTGGCGTCAGCCTGGCAGGCTGGGGTCTCCCACTCCAGAAGCAGCTGCCCTGATGATCTGGACACCTTTATGTCCCCCGGAGGATCGTATTTAACTGGAAGCAGAATGGGCATTGGGGAGGGAAGTTGGCATGCATGTCAATTGTTGATCTCGAATATTCCAGAATTTTTACCCATACCCCAGCCAGCCCAGGGTAACCAGACGAGTCTCTCAATGTGAATCAGGGACACCCTGACATTTAACATTTAAGCATGGGATTCTGAGTCAGAGTCAAGCCTCATACAGAGGATTCTGATGAATGTCAATAAACTGATAATGCTGGATAGTTTTTTTTTTTTAAGGAAAGGTGCAAGCAGGAAGAGAGAGGAGCAGGAAACACTTTATTTTAGTTGTTTACCTTGGTTGGTTCCCAGGGCCCCAGGTCTTGAACTGGAGACCTTGGGGATGTATGTGGACTACACCCAGTGAACTAAACTGCTGGGCCACCAGATGAGCCATATCTATTCACAGTGCTAATGCATGCCTCTGGGAAGGCAGGGACGTCTCTAAATTGCTGATGAGGGGTCACCCATTGATTCTATCTTTCTGGGGGATGATCAAAGAAATCTTTACAAGTTTTTAGACCCATTTCAATCCTGATAGAAAGAGACATGCATGATTCTTTCTGCATCTTAGTCACAGGTGCCTGCCTTTACCCCAGGGACTTTGCATGGCTTTGTCCTCTCCCTGGGACACACTTCCCTCTTTATTCCTGGGGGATTTTTAACCTTCTGGGCTCAGCTTGAGCTGAGATCAAGCCTCATCCATCACCAGGAACAGGGCTGGGATCAGGGTGAGGACAGCGAGGCAGGTTGAGCAAACACAGGCTTAGATCCTGTCTTTAAAATGTCCTTGTAGTGTTATTTGCTGTTTTGGATTTTTTTTTTTAAGTAAAAATGCAGGCAGGAATGAAGGTGAGCAGGCAGGCAGGAAGAGAGAGGAGGAAGCAGCAGTGTATTTAGTTTTCATCCTGGTTGTTTCTCTTACCCAACACACACACACACTCCAGGTCTCAAACCTGGGTCCTCGAGATGTATGTGGATTGAGTCCAGTGGCCTTATCCTGCAGACCGCCAGAGCATGCCAATGTTGGCTTGTTTTTGTTTTTAATATCACATTGGGCGTGGCCTGGCGGCTCAGGGGCTAAGCCTCACATGTGTGGTCTATACACATCTCAAGGATCCTGATTCATATCCCAGGGTCAGGGTGGGTGGGGTTGTATGTGGAACAACTAAAATGAACAACTAAATAAATATAATGCTTCTTCCTTCTCTCTCTTTCTTTTTGCCTGCTGCCTGCCTACCTTCCTCTTTAAAAAATTTCTCTCTCTCTCTCTCTCTATATATATATATATATTTAGAGAGAGAGAGAGAGAGAGAGAGAGAGAGAGAGAGAGAGAGAGAGAGAGAGAGAGAGAGAAAATGGGAGCGCGTGATAGTATTGCTTATATTGACGACTGAGTTCTTTTTTTTTTTTTTTTTAACTTGCTTAAAATTGTGTGTCCCAGGCAGGAGCCTCACTCCCCTCACCTAGTCTCAGCCCTTAGCCCTTACACTTGTCCCCCATATGAAGTTTACATGCTGAACGCATGTTGTCGAGTCGGGACAAACCAGAAGTAACCTAAGTGTCCAGCAGGTGGGATTAGCCCGTGGACACACTGTTATGTGGCACAGCAGCCTCTGCAGATCAAGCTCCCTGCCAGGGGTCCGGAATCCCCTTAGTTCCAAGACTTGGGGACTAGATGTGGCTCTGGGTGAGGCCAGGGGAGGAGGAGGAGGACGGGACACTGACCCCAGCTATAGAGGCCAGGGGAGGAGGAGGAGGACGGGACACTGACCCCAGCTATAGAGGCCAGGGGAGGAGGAGGAGGACGGGACACTGACCCCAGCTATAGAGGGTCAAGTGAACCTCGGGTGACTTCTCCGTCCGGTTGGCGATGCGGGATTCCACCCAGAGCGTGACAGTCTCAAGGACAGAGATGCCATCCTGGTCGGAGAACTCCAGCCTGGTGGCGGAGCCAGCAGAGAAGTAGCAGCAACGCCCGGACTTGAGGCTGTGGGAAGGAGGGCGTCAGCCTGAGTCTGCGGTCCTAGTGAACCCCAGGCCATCTCCAGCCACTGTAGACTGTGTGTGTCCCACACTGGGATGATCTTCTGCTCCTTTTCCTCCCCCTGCCCAGTCTGGGCCAGTTCCTTGGGTATCAGCCTTGGATTGAGGGGCTCAGGGGACCCCAGAATCTCTCAGTATGGGTTGCTACAGAGGAGGAAAGGAAAGAGTGACTGGAGGGGCAAATGTGTGAGCAGATGTGGATGGAGGATGGGGTAGATGGGCCAACTGCCAATCTGGAGGCCCACCCACGCTGAATCCCCCAGGATAAGACAGGGAGGCTGGGACACGGCAAGGATGCAGTCAGGGTCATGCATCTGAGAGCAGGGCCTGGGCAAGGAAATGTCCTTGTAGTGTTATTTGCTGTTTTGGATTTTTTTTTTTTAAGTAAAAATGCAGGCAGGAATGAAGGCGAGCAGGCAGGCAGGAAGAGGCCGGTGGTGGTGGGCAGATCCTCACCAGCATCTCAGGAAGTGGCTGACTCCAGCCCAGGGACCCTCGTAGAGCCAGGAGCACTCGTAACCAGCTCCAAATACCCGGTAGCAGCTCAGGTGGCTGGGTCCAGCCGCAAGCCAGGAGCCTGTCCTGGAGGATGAGGACAGACAAAAGGGGGAGAGTGTCTCCATGCTGACACAACCACAGATGAGTCTCTGTGACCTGTGTCATAGTGTCTTCTCAGCCCAATCTCCCATGGTGCTCCCTGCCCACCCCCTCCTCCCTGATCCTAGAGATCAGGCTGGCTCCCACCCCAGGGCCTTTGCACCTGCTGTATGGCATGGACATGCCCTCCTTTATCCTGACCTCCAGAGTCATTGTGAGGGCCTCCCCTCTCTTACAGTCAGCCAGGAGCAGCCCTTCCCTGACATCCCCCATCCTGTATAGATCGTCATTGTCATTTTGGGTTGCTTAAAGACATTCTGGTCAATGGATCACATATTCAATGTATGGAGGCCCTAGGCAGACCACGGAAGCAGAGTTTCCCCCACTGGGGGTGTGATGAACTCTGGGACATTCTCATGACGAGGACAACACCCAATGATACATCTCTCAGCACACATCCCTCTGATAATATGCATTCACTTGTCACTTCCACTCCTAGGCTGTGGCCCCAGGACGGCTGGGCTCCCAGACGATTTCTCCATATCTGAAAGAGTGTCCACACCTACAGGGTACTCAGGATCGCCTTTTAGAACAGAAGAAATGGGGGCGGAGCCTCAGGGTGCCTCATCAGACCTGCCCTTCCACACCTGCCTGGGTGGGGGAGGGCCTGCCAAGTGTGTCACCGTGGCTAAGCCTATCAGCCCCACGTGACTGTCCCACAGCCCAGACACCAGCTTTCCACCCGGCAGTTTAGGTGAGCTGGGGGGAGGCGGGGGAGGGGCTGCTGGGGCCCAGATGCGCCCCCCCCCCACAGTGAGGGACTGCCCACCTGAGTCCATGTCTTCATAAGGCAGGTCCTGAAAACAGCAGCTGCCGGGGCTGCAATCTGCAGCTGCAGAGACAAGAGGCAGAGTGAGTGCCTGGCCTTTTACTTCTGGGTACAGGGGCTCAGTCAGGGGCTCACCTAGTGATCACTACCTGCCCACCCACCTTCTATCCATGCACCTTCCACTCATCCATCCCCAGGGATCTATCCCCTCACCACCCATCTACTCAGCCCGCACCCCCCATTCATCTACACACTCATCTGGACATCCATCTATCCACCCATTCAGCTGTTCACCATTCATCATCCATCCATCCATCCATCCCTTCATCCATCCATCGTCCATTCATCCACCTACCCACCCACCCACTCACCCTTCTCCCACTTACCCATCCACTCATTTGTGCATCCACCCATCCATCTATCCATTTGTCCATCCATCATCCACCCATTCCTTCATCCAGTCACCCATCTATCCGCTTATTCATCCACGCTCCCCTCCCCCCACGATCCATGCCCCCATTCCCCATCCACCCACCTCTCAGGCTGCTCCTCTAGAGCAATCTCTTCCCCTGCCCTGTTCCCATGGCAGATCTCTAGCCCTGACTGATCCCAGAAAGCCCTGAAACCTTACTGTGTGAACAGCACCGCTCTGAGCATGCCCTCCCAGTGCCTTCAGTTCTTCAAGCTCCCTGAAAAGTCAGCATCCTGCTGATCCCAGTTTACAGAGAGGAAACCAAGGCACACCACAGTGAAGGACTTACCCAAGGTCACACAGCAGCAGCAGCAGGGCTGGGATTTGAATACAAATCCTGCCGCCCCAGGGCTCTGGGCCCCTTCCCATCTCCTCCACAAGATGGAGAGGGATTCAGCCCCCCAAAAGACAAAATCAACACCAGAGTCCACATCTGAGCTCAGAGGCTGTGATTCCCTCATCTTGCCTTTGACAGAGGAAGAGGTAAGACATGGAGACGCCACCCAACCTGGACCCTGGTCCCCCCAACCCCACACCACCCCTGCACTCATAGGCCAGGAGGTGACCACGGTGGACTGAACTCACCGCTTTGTCTGGGTAGCAGGAGGAGAAGCAGGCACAGCAGGCTGGCCACCCGCTGCCCCATCGGTCCACGCGGAGGCCTGCAGGTCCTGAGGAGCCTGGTCCTTGCCAGAAATGCTGAAACTCAGCAAGAAAGAAAACTGAAAAGATGAAAGAGAGTTCGGAGTCATGGCCCCTCCTCGAGCAAGTCAGAGTGAAAGAGAAACCAGGAAGTGATCAGTGGGGCCTCAAGCCCATCTACCTACTTGGGGGTATAGGGACCCCATCTGGGGTCTGGGGCCCACCCTGCCCCAGATCCTCCCTGCAATGGGTGCCGCCAGGGGCTGCCAGTGTCTCAGTGCACGTCGTGCCTGGCCAGGACACTTCAAGGTCACGAATGGCCGCGTGTAGGCTGTGTTCATCCGCAGGTGTATGACCTGCTTCTCCACTCATGGGAGCCTTTTGTTACCAGTGGGGAGAGAGATTGAAACGGAGGACCCCAGAGTCCCAGCACAGAGACAAGGCAAAGTTGAGTATTAAGAGAGTAAGGAGCGGTGCCCAGTGGGTGGAAAAACTCTTGTGTGGACCACCTGTGATTGAGCGCAGTCCAGATGCATTCTAAGGACATGGGTTCGCCTCTCAAGGCCAGAGGAACAACTAACGTGAGCAACTAAATAAAATACATAAATGCTTCTTTCTCTTCTCTCTTCCTGCCTGCCTCTGCTTGCCTTCATTCCTGCCTGTACCTTTCCTCTAAAAAAAAAAAAAAAAAAAAAAAAAGCAAGGAAGTAAGGAGCCTGTTCAGGAGCCTGGGATGTGGTGTCCCAAGGCTGGAGTGTGGGAAGTGGAGACATGGGCACTTAGCAGGGAGCCCAGTGTCTTTGGATGTCTCTGTTCACTATTCCCACAAATTGCTCTGGAGTACTAGCTGTGTGCTGGGCTCCTCAAAGTGGATGAATTTTGGAAACCTCCTGCTGATGACAAGAACCGACCCAAAGGCCACACTGAGTGTGACCCCTGAGGTGATATGTCCAGAACAGTGATCTGCAGACAACAGATTTGTAGTGCTGGGGGCTGGGGAGGGAAGGACAGATGCTCCCGGGGACCGGATTCCTTGTGGGGGATGGATGGAATGTTCTGGAACTACACAGAAGTGAGGCTGCACAACAGGTCAACTGTGCTAAATGCCCCTGAATTACATAGTTTGAAAGGATTGATTTTATGTCATATAATTTTTACCTTAATGTGCATAGTAACGCACCCTAATGGAGCAGCTGTTAGGTCAATCACCTCCGCAGGAACATAGGCTGCATACCCCAAGTCTTGGTTCTGGAGGGAAAACAACCAGTGTGAACAACTAAATAAAAATGAAGTAAAATGCTTCTTTCTCCTCTCTCTTAGTGCCTGTCTACTATATACCTTCATTCCTGCCTGAACCTTTCCTTTAAAAAAAAAAAAAAATGTTCATGGTGCCATGGGGCTGAAGAGTGGCTGAAAGGCTCTTGGGAGAGGGTAAGCATCTGGGGAAACTGAGGACCAGGAGGGGAGCAAGCCTCTCCTCTGGGAGCTGGGTCCCAAGAGGCAGCTGGGCAGGTCAGGGTCAGGCGCCATGTGGGCCATGAGGTCAGAGCCATGGGAACAAAGAGACAGTATCTGGGCCTGGCACAGTGGGGGTGGGCACCCTGTGACCCCACACAGAGAGGCCTTCATAGCAGGGGCCCGGCGTGGTGGTGGGGCGGGGAATAAGGGCCCAGGAGCCACATATGAGGCTACCGGAGGGCAGAGAAAGACAGACCAAGAGAAACAGAGATGGAAGAGACACTAGGTCATAGGACACATTGATGGCCACCCCCCTTGTTGGTTCTGAGCCCCAACCCCGATGCCGCTTTTCACAGATGTTGCAGATCAGGCCCATGTGGAGGTGACAAGATGGCTTTGAGCTCTGAGACAGAATACTCCCCTGGTGGGGGCTGATTCTACCCCAGGCAGCAAGTAGAACTGATCATTTTTGAGGGACCCCTGAACTGACGTCTGTTGTTGCCACCCTTTTTCTCCATCACACCAATGTCAGAGCAGCTACAGGACACAAATGTCAACAGCTCCTTGGGATCAGGGCTGAGTGAGTGAGGGATGGAGGTGGGGATATCCCAAGGAGCAGGGAGGGCTACCCAGTGGGGGCTGAGCTGGGTTTATAGAATCAAAGGGCATTCCTGGCAGGGAGGGCAAAGAGATTAGGTGATGGCTCTGGGGTTTGGGGGAGAGGCAGCTGGAAAGAGTGGGTCGTGAGTGCCAGTCTGAAGAGCTGACGTCCCCCAAGGGCACCGGGGAGCCATGGCAGGTGTGTGAAGAGAACCTCAGACACACGCTTATCTAGATCACTGTCCCAGCTCACCGCAGTCCTTCCTCCCCCGTCAGTCCTTGCACATCCACCACCCTTGGCCAGACGCCACCTACTCCAGGAAGCCCCAGGAACCCATTGGCCCTAGCACAAAGCTCAGCTATGCTCCAAGGGTGCCCCATTTTTAGATGCCCCACAAGCTAGTGAAAGGAGGAGTCAGGAAGTATCTGGTTACCGCCCCCCCCCCACCGGAAATCGGAAATCGTGACTGCAGAAACCACAGAACACCCCCACCCTTTCAGCTCCACCTCCTTCCTGGACAGGGAGCTTGATCTTCACTGTCAGCAGAAGGAGATCGGTGCTTCCCTCCTGGTTAAGAGACCTGGCTAAAGAGGGATGAGTAAGAGTTTACAAAGAAAACATGTATTTGTTCATGTAACAAACACAAGCGCATGTGCCAGTCAGAACATCTTCCACTCATCAGGACTTTCTGATGTCTTCTAAGGATCATTTGAGGATGTTCTGAAGAATCTGTAAAAGATTACCAAGAAGAAAAAAAAAAAATCACATATTCATTGAGTGATTCACACCCTTCGTGCAGACAAGTGAAGAGGGTTATGACAGAGGCAAAGAAGTTTCCCCCCAAAAAACTAACTGTTGGTTCATTTCATAAAACTTCTTTCTGTGCTTCTCAAAGAGAATTTGAAGTAGATTTGGAAGGATGCATAACGATTCAACATGGCAACATTGCATTCGTTCATGTATTCATTCCGTTAGTCCACAAGCACTCTGCTGCCCATTAAGGGGTCATTTGGAGAAAAATTCTGTGCAGGGGTCTCCAGAAGGAGCAGGCATACTTGACTCCTCTCTGGTGGCCCCAGGTCTAGCACCTTTCCACAGTCCAACCACCTGGGGTATAGAGAACCTCTCCTTCTCCAGGATCCCTGCCAAAGTTCCTGGGAAGACTCAGATTGGCTGAAGTTGGGTACACGTCCCACTCAGCGTGGACTGCAGGTGAATTTTTAGTCAGAACTGACCAGGGACATTACATTTGACCACTACTGGGCATGACAGAGGGGCCCATGACAGAGTTCCCCATTGCCTAGGGGATGCAAATTACACCTTTAATTTAGTGTTTCTACAAAAGACACAGGATGCCCAGTGAAATTCAAATTCCAGATAAACCACTGCATTTTTTTAGCACAATTAGGCCTCAAGTAATGTTCAGGATGTATACTGAGAAACTATTTATTGTTTGAGCATAGGTTTGACAAGTTGTCTACATTCTTTTGCTAGTGTTACAGTCACAAAAAAGCGCAGACTGAGGAGTTTCAGCTACTGAAGTACATTTTCTCACAGCTCTGGGAACCTGAAGTTCAAGGTCAAGGTCTGAGCAGGTTTGGTTCCACTTGAGGCCTGTCTCCTTGGCTTTGCATGATCTTCCCTCCGTGCAGGTCTGTCCTTATCTCTTACAAAGATACCCACAGATGAGGGACCACCAGTGAGACCTCATTTTATTGTCATGACCTCTCTCAAGACCGTCTTTCCAAGTACAGCTAAAAGTCTGAGGTCCTGGGGGTGCCCCAACACTCACCAGCATGGGCACGAACATTGAAAATTCATACTGATGAGAGAACTAGACACAACGACCACGTCCCTAATGTGGTCCCTGATGTGACACGTCCAGAACAGGCCCATCCACAGAGAGCAAATTCGTGGTGTCAGGGGTAGAGGAGGGAGGGAGGGGCTCCTGGGCACCGGGCTCCTTCTGGGGTGATGAAACTGCATCCAAATTAGTGCTGATAATTTTACAATTCCCTGAATATAGTAGAAAACAGTAAATGGGGCACTGTAAAAGTGAATTTTATGGTTGATGAGTTAGATCTCAATTTTATTTTATTATTCTTTTTTAAAGGAAAGGTGTAGGCAGGAAAGAAGGTGAGTAGTGAGGCAGGCAGGAAGAGAGAAAGAAGAAACATTTTATTTTATTTTTATGTAGTTGTTCACAGTGGTTGCTTTCCCAGATATGGGACTCAAACCAAGGGATATGTGGCCTGTGCTCCTTTGGAGGCCATTGACCTAACCACTATTCCACCAGGACACACCAGATATCAATTTAAAACATGTATGAGAAAAACTGGTTTTGCCTGGAACCCCCATATTTTCATGTGTTCAGTCTGGACACTATAACTTGGCAGGACCCTATAGAAGTTTACAGGTATTAAGTGGCTCCTCCCTCAGGGTCCCTCTAGGTTGAACAGTGGGGTGACAGAGGAGCCTCCCAATGCAGAGACAGTCTGACACCCAGTGGAAGAGAGAGAAGTAGGGACCATCTTTGGACTTTGGGTTTTGCCTGCCTCAGTCTCCTTCTGCAAATTGAGGCAAACAATTGTCATCATATTTTCATGTGATGTGGTCCCCATGATGAGACAGCTAGGGGAAAGTAGGGTGGGTTTACCTTCTGTCCCCAATCCCCATTCAGTTTTGTCCCAACCAAGTACCAACCACCTCACTAAAATTAAACTGAACACCTTCAGTTTTTAACACACTGGACCCAGAAAACGACTGCACACCCAGCTCTCTAATGATTTATGACAAACTAGACCAGGCCAGCCCTCCAGACAGGAAGCCAGAGAAGGGACATTATGTAACAAATGCATGTTGAGCACAATCTACCTACCAATTCAAAAACCCAACTCAGAAAAGGAAGGTCTTGTCCTCCATGCTAATGCCCTTTTGCAAATAAGTGCTCACTGTATCTCTGTCTCTCTCTGTCCCTTACATCTGGTCTCTGCAATAAAGCCTTGTCTGAGAAATGTTTCAGACTCTGTCATTTCTACTTGCTGAAAGAGGCTCCCAGACACCTGGGGTCGGTAATAGTGAGACACTTAGTCAGGTATCCAGTGGACATTTGGCAAAGACAGTCAACCTCAAAAAAGAAACCAACCCAACATCATACAATTTCACTCCTAGGTAGTTTATAGAGAAACGAAACAAATGAACCAAATAAAAAGAGCTATTTAGTTTATAGAATCAAATTAGTGGTGCCAGAAGGGAAGGGAAAGGAGGTGGACAAACTGGGTAAAAAGGGACAGTTACATGGTGAATGATAGAATTGGACTGATGATGGTGAAATTAATGTACTAGAGATGTTATTAAGGTGATACACACCTTAAACTTACATAATGTCATGACGCAATGTTCCTTCAATTAAAACAACCCACCTTTGTCACTTGTTCTTATAAATAAAGTTTTATTGATACAAGGGCCAGGATTAGGGGGAGGCAGGGTCGTGCAAGGGCAGAGTCTGATCCAGGGTTTAAATTTTTGCTGTTTAGTTCATTGTGAATGTTTGTATTTACTTTAAAATATTGTATTAAAATATGATGTATCTTGACGAATTTGGATGTCTGTTTTAAATTTTGCATGGTCTCTGATTTGCCCTGGGTACAGTAGTGAATTTCTCTTTGCCTCAGTGTCCTCACGCAAAAGGAGGAAAGTTGCCTTCCCAGTGGGACGGTTCGTGAAATAATGTTTACTTCTAGGCTGGGGGTGGGACCACGCCTAGGGGCCTGGCCGATCGCCTGATGGGGCGGGGCCTACTCCGCAGATGGAGGCGGGGTCTGAGAGGGCGGGGCGGGCTCGCCCAATAGGGGTGGGCCCTTCCAGGCGGGCTCTCTAGGAGGGGCGGGCTCGGCTAGGGTCAGCTGATCGGCCCGACCAATGGCACAAGGGGGCGTGGCGTAGCGTTCGGGGCGGGGCCGGGGGCGGTCCAGGCGGTGCGGACAAGCGGGCCATGGACGAACCGAGTCTCCTGCGGCGCCGCGGGCTCCAGGTGAGCGCCCAGCGCGGTCGGGCGGAGGGCGCGGCCCTGAGGACCTGGCCTGGGTTCCGGGGGCGGGGTCTCGACGTCCTGGGAAACTGAGGCGGAGGGAGGGGAGCGCTCCGGTCGCTCCCTCTTGCTCACCTTTTTCTCAAAGTACTTTCGCCTCGTGGGAAGCGGGGCTTGTCTCTATTTGACTGTTAGGGAAACTGAGGCTGTAGGCGATAGCGTGGGAGGTAGGACCTGAGTTTCGCGCTTTCCTACCAGCTACCCTAATAATAATCTCAGCAACAGCAGCCTGATCTCTCGCCATATGTTCCTCCTTGTATTCATCTTATTGCCCATGATGTTAATATTAATTAATGTGCGTTAATACCTGCCTCGTGCCTTCACTGCACCAGCGCGTCCCTGCCTCAGCTAACTCCTAAGGTGAGCCAGGGAGGTTGCCACTGTCCAGGCGCCCGTTTGACATAGGAGGAAACTGAGTCAGGGCTCGTCACTAGCTGAGGTCGCTCTGCAGGGATTCAATCCGACGCCCTTAACTGGCTCTAAGGGGGTACAAGCCACTGCCGACCGGTTGTGTATGGCGCGATAGTGGGAACCACCCCTGCTTTCCCCGTCACATCTTCCCCATTCGCCCTAGGGTCCTTCTTTTCTGACCTCTTGCCCGGGTTTTGTGTTCGGGAAGCGATGTAAAATCACGGGCGCCAGGTAGAGCAAAGGACGGGGTTCGAACCCACGCAGGGATCTCGTGACCTCAGTTGGCGACTCCTTCGACCTCCTGGAACCTCAGTTTCCTATCTCTGCGATGGGAATTAGGGCGATCTAGCCCTGTCCCTCTGGGACTGAGACCACATCCATAAGAAACCCCCAGGTTACAGGTGGGGAACTGGAATTCAGCATCTATCGACCCAGCGGTGTTGAGTGCTGCAGCTTCTGGCTCCGACCTCGGTGCCTCCCGGGCGGTTGGGGGAGGCGGAGCAGCAATGCCCCAGAGCTGTGGGCAACTGTGCCCCGACGCTCAGGCACGTCCGGAGCCAAGTGTTGCTGGCTTGCCTCCGGGCTGAGGAAGCAGCTGCGGGCGGCGGGGCAGAGGGTGGGTATTAGGGAAATGAAAGAGGCTGAGGAAAGGCAGAACTTAGAATGGACGGAGCTGAGATTGGTGAGGGAGCGGGAAGCTTAGCCTCGAACCCTGATGAAGGATTTGGGTTGAGCAGCCAGGCGGAGCCATCCCCCTCCCCCAGAATGCGGCTAAGGGGCGGGTAAGGAAGGGGAGAGGGAGAGGTCAGAGGCTGGATCGTGAGGGCTGGGAGTAGAGGAGGGGGCAGAGCAGGACTGGTGAGCCGTGGGGTGATGTGTGGGGACAGGCCCCCGCTCTGAGCCCCAGTTAGACTCTAGCCCCGCCTGCGGTCTCTTAAAATAGAGAAACCGCCTTCGGGTAGGCGAATGGGGGCGCTGCTGACGTCAGGAAATGGGGGCTGTTCCCTGGGGAGAAGGCACCCATTCCCTGGTAACGAGTCTCACGTTACAAAAGGGAAACTGAGGCTCAGAGAAACGTAGCCACTGTCCAGGAATCACTCGGTGGAGGTGACGGGGTCGGGATTTGACTTTGGTAGACTTCCATCCAAGGAGGCATAGGGAGGAAAAGGGTTAGTCCAGATGGTGAATGTGCAAACGCCCAGAGGCATGAAGCCATATGTACTGTTTGGAGAAACTCGAAGCTAAGCAGCTGTTTCTTATCAGTGGAGCCAGGAGGTCTAGAGGATTGTTGACATCCAGGGTCTCCAGTGCCCACTTTGAAGAGGTTAGACTTTTTCCCTAAGGTGATTGGGAGCCATGGGAGAAGACACTCTCAGATCTGAAGGTTTCAAAAGACTCCTCTGGGGTAGGTAGGGAGCAAAATAGGGGGGTGGGAGCAGAAGCCAGGCGGGGGCCTGGAGTAAAGGACTAAGGAGGAGACAAAATAATAAAGTAAAGGAAGAACTGAACGATAGTGTTGAACTTCATGTGCTATATACAAGTGTTGACTTTCAGTCATGTACACTTTCAACCTATATAATGTTCCTACGATACAATTAATTGCATTAAAACCCACTGTTAATAATGAAACAATAAAAGTAGAACTAACTGCTCAGATGAACGGTCACATACAATGCTAAGCACTGTGCGTGCATTTAATTCTAATGGTCCGGGAGATCCATGCTGTGATTCACCTCATCTTTCAGAGTAGGGTTCTAAGGCTTAGAGAGGTGCAAAGATAATTGAAGGTCTGGGTTTCTGAGCTTCAGTTTCAGGCTCGTCTTGCTGGAACCCGATTTAACGGGCCTGGGAGTACCTCCAGCCAATCAGGTGGCAGCCTGCTGGACCTAGCCAATCAGAGATCGCAGAGGCTGTGCCAAAGGTCAAAGAGTCAATACATTAAACACTAGGGGATTCAAGTCGGGTGCTGATTGGTCATTCCAGATAATTGCCCGGGTATCCTGGCCAATCTCACTGTGGCAATGTGGGGTTTACGATTGGCTGTGTCTGTGAGGTCGTAAAATGAACCCGACCCGAGGGTCTCCAGTTTGCGTCGGCTTATAAATCAGGATCCTTCCTAGTTTGAGTTAAGCTTAAGCTTCTGTGTAGCATTTGTAGGCACCAGTTAACGTGAGCTCTTATTACTACGACGACTACTGCTATTATTTTATCATTATTTTCATCATCTCCCACATGGACCTTGGCTTCAAACACCAGCTCCCCAAAAAGCAACGGGAGCCGAGCAAGTAGTCAGAGACTGTCTGGACTTAATTCCCTGGAAGGTCCATCCTGCTTACTCTTCACCCAATTCCACTTATTCTCTGGCTGGTGAGATGTTATTGATTCCTCCTAACTTTGCCTCCAGCTGCTTCTCTCCAGCTACAGACTTCCCCGGGGCTGGTGCCCCCTCCATCGCTAACCCCCACCCCCGCAGTGTCCCACCTCCGCCCTTTTGGCTCCCATTAGCCCACTGCCCCACTCCAGGAGCCTTTTGGCTCCCCTTATTTTCAGTTCCATCTCTCCCTCTGGATTCCCATCCCCTAATTCCTCCAGTACCAGGGTGTCTGTGCCCTGCTTTGTCTCCTCCAGACTGGGAGTTCCTGAGGAAGGAGCCTAGTCAAGCACAGATGAGAATGTTGTAAATATTATCTTTAAAAGATGGTTCCAGGAGGTGGGGGCAGGGGTCCCACCTACCCCGTTTAGGCGGGAGCCACTTTCTGGGGAACAGCCGGCATAGAGGGGGTGAGGGCGGAAGCAGATGGCATTGGGAACGAGAGCCCGGGGGCGCTGCTGGCAGAGTTTGCGCTCAGCCTTCCCTGGAGTCTTAGGGGTGGGGGTGTGGGTGGGGGCTGCTGACTTTCCCTCACCTCCCTCTACCACTGCACATCTTTTTGTTTTGCAAGCAGATTAACATTTGTGGTAAAATGGGTGGTTATTATTATGCTCACAAAATCATTGTCTTGGCCTTCATTAATCAAAGCCTCCCCCAGCATAGCGCCCTGAGCTTGCTACTTGATTCCTGTTGAGACCCTATGAAACGAGAAAACTGAAGCACAGAGGGGTTCAATCAATTGATGGGGCTCACACAGCCTAGATATGGGGGATCCTGGGCAGAGAACCTGAAATGGGCCGGGCTATGTAAGGATATGACTGGGGTGGGTGGAAAAGTGTATATGCAGCCCATAGCCCAGAGTTCAGATTGCAGCTCCTCCTGATTCGGGGGCCCTGGGGGCGCTGGTATAAAATACCACAACCTTTGGATGGTGTGGAAGTAATCCTTTTGTTATTGGTGGTGGTTCAGGGTCTCTTGTAGCTTGCCTTGAATAGTAGTGAACTCTCCATCCCCAGAGGCATTCAAGCAGCCAGGAAGCCCTTGGGGCGGCAGATCAGCCTCCTCCCACCTTGAATGGCTGGATTTCTTGAACTCACGGAAGTTGGGGTCTGACTCTGCCAGAGAGACCCTTCCAACTACCCCCCATTCAGTCATCTGACCCAGCAGCTTCTGGCCCCCTCCAGTTGGCTGCGGGGGCTGATGACATTGGTTGCCATGGCACACGCCCGCTCTAGACTTGGGCAGCCGGGGGGCCACCAAGGTAAAAATAGGTGTATGTCCTCGTCTGGACCCCCTTGGCCGGTGTTTCTGTGGGTAGGGAGTGTCCAGAGACCTGGATTAAATGCCCTGCCTCCACCAAGAGTCGTGGGTAGCCTCAGTTTCCCAACCTGCAAAATGGTTCCTGTGCACAGTGGGAAGTAGGTGACTCAGTAAATATGAATAAAATATACGCCCAAAGTATGATAATCTGGGCATGCCATTGTTGAGCTCATCAACAACACAACAATAACAGCGATGGCTGACCATTTTATTCTGGAACCTAAATTAAAAATGGAGAAACTGAGGAACAGAGTAGTACAAGTAACTTGTTCAGGGCCAGACAGCCAGGAAGGACTTGATAATAGGTCTGGACCCAGGTCTGAGTGTCTCCAGGTTCTAAACTTGTGATATAGGGCCTTTTATTTCCGCACCACCCCCACCCCCACCTTCTCCTGGACCTGGGTTTCAAAGCCTGGTCCTTGGGCTTTCCATGACCTGCCCCTTAGTCGCCTGAGTCACAGAGGTGTGCCTGTACAGCCTTCTGAGAATTAACAGTTCTCTTAAGTGAGCCGCATTTGAGGGTGGACTGGGTCACAGTGGACATCAAGCACAGGGCTTTCTGCCCAATATATGGTGAGGGCATTTAGGGTTGGTGCAGGTAAGCTTGCTGAGCTCTAGAAGGGTCTTCAATAGGCCGTCACTGGTTAATGACCCCACTCCTTGCAAGTGCCCAGAACTCAGACATGCATAGGCTCTTCAGAGGGTGAGGGAGTTATGGCTTTCAGACCTGGGAGGGGGTGACTCATGAGTTTCCCTTTCCTCAACAGATTAACAGTAGTTAGCCACTGCTGACATATTTCGTTATAAATATAATTAATTTGGTGTACCCTGGTGGCTCAGGCTTTAAGTCAGTAGTTGGGGTATAGACCATGTAAAGCCCAGGGACCTGCGTTTGTGATTCAGGGCCAAAGTGGGGAGAATAACTAGAATTAAAAAAAAAAAAAAATGCTTTGGTGTGCCCTGGTGGAGTAGTGGTTAGGTCTGCCACCTCTGGCCAAGTGCAGTCCTCATTCATTCCAAGGTTCAGGTGCCCAGGGAGGTGAGGTGGGGAACAACCAAGATCAACAGCTAAATTAAAATAAAGTACTTCCTCCTCCTCTCTTCTCCTGCCTGCCTGCCTCTGCTTGCCTTCATTCCTGCCTGCACCTTTCCTAAAAATAAAGTATTCCTCTTCTCCCTTACTTCCTGTTTCCTGCCTGCCTTTTATCCGGCCTGCCTGATGGATATGTGTGTGTGTGTGTGTGTATAATTTGTTATTTTAAACAATGAAATGGTTTTTATATATAATGAGTTGGGCAAGGAATTGGAGTCTGGGAAAATGGGGTGCTTGAACATCAATGAGCTAGGACTAGAGGGGAGAGAAGGCAGCCCTGGTAGGACATAGCAGGTGTAAAGGCCCTGAGGCAGGAAGGAGCCCAGTGTGAAGGAAAGGAGGCACTGGCAGGAACATGGTGAACCAAGGGCCCACTGAGACGGGAAGTGGGTGGGGGGCCAGGAATATTAAGAGCTTGTCTTCTGGTGAATGATCTCTGCTTCCATCTTATTTCAGAAGGAGCTGAGCCTGCCACGCCGGGGACGTGGGTGAGTTCCCCCGGGTTCAGTGGGCTAGGTGGGTCCCTGTAGTCCCAGCACATTTCAACAGCAGCCTTCAAATTGTGAATTTCTTTCATAATAACATCAAAGCTTCCCACCCAGATCCTGCCCCTAGTGTTTGCCAGTACAGAGAGGTTGCCTCACTGCCTCAAAGACACCCAGCTTGGAAGCAGGGGAACCTTGTCTGGAATCCAGAGGCGGGACTATCGAATTTTAAGCAAGTTTTCTGGAACCAGCTCACATGTGACTGGAAGCTCACTCTCTTAAGGATCACTTTAGTGAATCTGGAAGTTGGCATTTTTGGATTACCAAAGTGAACGTTTTGTTCAGTGTGGTCACCGGTTTACAGATGGGGAAACCAAAACTCAAACTGTGTGTGTGGGGGGGGCGGGGGGAGGTCCTTGTGCAGATGGTCTGGAGGTGTTTAAGTGCAGAGTTGGGGGTGGGAATTCCCTTGCTCCTCAGTGATACCATTCACTCAAGAAACTTTATTTTTTGAGTGCCTACCTTGTGCCAGGCCTTATTCCAGACAGGCGGCTCCTTGAATCTCAGAACCTGCAATAGCCAAGGGATATTAAACAGACCAACCGGCAGAGGTTGCTGTGGGGTGGGGGTGACTTTAGTCCTGAAACTGTGGGGCCTCTGGGAGGAGGTGAGGTTTGATCCTAGAGGCCAGAGGGAAGTCTGGGAGAACAGCATTCCAGGCACAGGGGACAGCATATGCAAAGGTCCTGAGGTGTGGACTTGCTTGGGTTTGGAAGAACCCAAGTGGTGACTGGAGCCAAGTCAGCCTAGGGGAGGGGGAGCAGTGGGGAAATGGGGGTGGTGATGGTGGGGTGGAACCCAGGGTTGAATGGGCATTTGAAATCTGACAGTGGTAGAGTCCGAGCGGCCTCCAAGCCAGATCATCTGCTCTCTTTGGACCAAGGAGGGGGCCCTAGGGCCCAGGTGCCCAGAGGGCGGGCACTGCCCCTGGCCTTTGCCCAGGAGGGTGTGGTAGGGGGGGAGAGGCCAGGTGATGGACTGTGAGTCAGTCTGGACACCGAGGGCAAAGTCCTGGCCACGGAGCAGGCCAGGACAGACTTCCTGAGGGTTATGTATTCTGCCACCTGCCCTGTGCCTGACCCGGGTTTCAAAGCCAGACATACCACCAGACTCTCGGGTCTGGGCTGCGCAAATGGAGGGTCGGGCTCGGGAGCCCCAGGTGGCTGTGCAGAGGTGGGGCCGCTTTTGGGGGCGGGAGCGGACCTGACAGCGACTGAGGCCTGGAGGCGGGGTCGGTGCCTTGGGTTTGCGTGCGGCTGCCCGGAGCCGCCGTGAGGGGTCGGACCATTGCGCGGGGCACGCTCAAATCTGGGGTCCGAGAGCTACCCCGAGCATGGGCGGAGGCGACCAGGCGACCCCTACGGCTCCCGCCTCCCGCGACTCGACCCCTTCTGCTCGGCTGGGCCTACGCGCAGGTGCCGGGTTTCGAGCCCCGCCCCGAGGCAGAGAGCCCGCCCCCCGCGCCCTGGGCTGCCCAGCCCCTGCACTGCGCCCGCCGCGCCCGCCGCTCCCGCCTGGCGTGCTGTCCCGGCGTCCGCGTCTGTCACTCTTTGCGTCCGATCGCGCCACGAGCAGGGCTGGGAGGCCAGGAAGGGGGCGTCGCAGCGGCCGCGTAAACGCTGCCTAGGCCTCGGCATGAAGTCCCGCAGGGACAAGCTGCGTATCCCGGCGCTGACCCTCGAGTGAGTGCTTGGCCTGGGAGGGGTCGTGGGGGACAGAGGGGCAGGCTGACCAACACCCTACCTCCAAAATCTGTTCAAGTTTCCCAGAGTGGCTCCGCCGCCTCCGGGGAGTCCTCCGGGATCATCGTTCTGGCCCCACCCTCGAAGCCTGCGGGAGACCCAGAATCCTGGGTCTCAGGCCCCTTCTCCCGAAGGGACCTGCACCCCCAGCCGGGTCTCCGGATTTGGCCTCTGGCGCGGGAGTGGGGGTGGGGGAGCAGGCTCATCGTCCCGGCCTCTGTCTTTGCAGTCTGTCTCCGAGCAGCCAGAGCCCCAACTTACTGAGCCCCAGCAGTCCTTGCAGCCCATGTAGCCCTTCGCTGGGCCTGCACCCCTGGAGGTGAGTGACAGCGCGGGCGGGGCTTGAACACCGCCCTGCCACCCCTTAGCTTTGGAACCCTCTCAGATCCAGCTAGCTCCCTCCCTCAGGGTACCTGGGGACGACGCCTCTCCCCGTCTCAGTTTACCCCTCCTTACAATGGTGCTGCTATCACCTAAGGACAATGTTAGAGACAGTCCATGTTCAGCCACGGCCAGCAGGTCCCTGATCCGACAGGTGGCCAAGGCGAGGTTAGAAACTGAGCTGTTGACCAAGGACATCCCTGAGACAGGTGGCGGGTTCCCAGCCTGTTCAGGGCCCTGGCTGCTGAATCTGCCTGGCCTGCCAGATTGTGCTTGCGGGGATGCATCCCATGCCCAACTCAGCTGGCAGGAGTGCGCCTCCTACCTACTGAATGTGCACGCGTGCAAGAGCACACATGTGCACGCGCATACCTTCCAAGCCTCTGCGGCCCCCATTAGAGTCCCTATGCTTAGCTAGGCAAAGGGGTGAAGAGAGAAAAGCATTCCCTTGCTGAGCGCCAGCCCTGTACCAAGAGTTTCTGTTCCTGCAAGCCCAGGAAATTGAGCCTCAGGGCCAGCTTTGCCACCAGTCTCTTGAGGGTTTGAGCTGCTCTTTGACTGGTGGTCTCCGGCTTGTTCTGCCAGGCTACCCTGGCCTCCTCAGTTCAGGGAGGGGGATAGGTGTGAGGGTCAAAGACATCTAGAGTTTGCTGATGTCCCTCAGTCATTCACGCTGTATGTGAATGAGCTGCTTGGACTCTTCCCACAGGCCTTTCATGAGGGCAGAGAATGGTCCAGAGTCCACATTGGGTGCTGGGCAACAGGCAGGTAGCTTCATTCAGTCAACAGCACTTATTAGGCACCTACTGCGTGCAGATGCTAAGGGCCTAGCTTTCTCATGGGCGCTCAGGGCAGTGAATGAGTGAGCTAGCAAACGAGATGCATTAGATGGGGACCTCGGGTGGGGCGGGTGATGTTGGAGCTGAAGCCTGGGCAGAGCTAGGGCAAGAGAGGCATCAGCCATAGGGAACTGGGTGGGGAGTTTTAAAGTCTCCATGGTACCTTGGAGAAAGAAAGGTTGACTGGTGACAGGAAAAAGTCGGCACAAAGATGTTTAGGCCAACATCTGGCAGCAGATCAGGAGATCTGGACCAATGGGAGGCAGGGACTGCTATCGCCTTCATAAAGCAGAGGAGGAGACTGAGGCACAGGAGTGTGTGTCCAAAGGCACCCTGGGAGAGAGTGAGTTCTTGGCCTCAACCCCAGCTGAGGGCTGTGTTGGAGGACCTGCCCAAAGCAGCCTGGCCTGTTTTACGGAGGAAATCAGGCAAGGAGAGGGACCACATTCTCACCACCAGGGGGCAGCAGAACCCCATCAGCTTGGGCGGGATGAGGCGCTAGTTCCTGCCTCCCCAGCTCTGGCAGCTGTTAAGCCCACGTGTATCCCTTCCACCTACAAGACTCGTGAGTGCCCTGCCCAGTGATCTGCCAATCTCCTGCCCCACCATCCCCTTCATTCACTTACTTTAGCCATGCAGCCCCTAGGCCATCAGCATGTACACTAGATCAGCCTCAGGGCCTTTACTTGTGTTCTTCCCTTTGCCACAGCTCTGTCTCCTTTCTTCAGGGTTGTCAGATAGGAAACTTTTCCCCATTCCACCTCACCCCTTTGAGTCCGGGGGTCTTGTATGGCCATCATACCCCACTGTTCCCCTCATCTGGTTCCATCATGAGTGTGATTACTGGGAACCTCTTGAGGACCAGACCTGGGGCTGTCCTGCTTGTACTGTATCCTCAGGTCAGGGCTTGGTATACAGCAGGTACTTAGGTAATGTTTGTGTGCATGGACACATGGAGAAAGGCTGGGAGGGCTCTCACTGTGGTTTTGGTAATAGGTAAGAAAGCAGTGGAAGAAGGCATGAGTTGGGCCCTCCTACACACAGAGGCTGTTCTGGGCTGGAACAGCATTGTCAGAGGCATTTCCCCCCTGGGGCCACCTTGAATGCCAAGGACAGGAAGGATTTGGGCATGGGTCCCATATAGGATATGGAGTGGGAAGGGTTGGGTGGTTGGATCAATGAGGGCTTGGGGTTGAAGGTCTGTGTGCCCATCTGGGGCTTTGTGACGAGCACAAACAAGGCAGCAAAACCCTGGTCACAGCCAGGGCTGGGTTCCGAGCCCTGGGACAGTGGTTCATCCAGGAGTGTGATTTTATAGTTAGTAGGGGCCCAGGGAAGGGGTGTTGTAAGGCAAGGCCATGACCTGGTGGGTGGGGGGCTGGCGTCAGGGTCAGTAGCTCAGCCACCCTTCGTGTGAGGCCACAGTAATGGTCACAGCCCTCTGGAGCCTGCTGCATCCCTGTTCTGCAGACGGTTCCCCTCCTGAGGCCAAATGGGCCTGGATATGCTAGTCTCCAGATGGTGAGGGGGCATGTAGACAATGTGGGGCACATACTGGCTGGGGGTGAGGACAGTTCTTTGCTGAGCCTGTGCAGGGATGTCTGCGGCATGCATTAGGGTGGGAGACTCATGTCAAGATGTGATGACAACAAGACTTCATCCCGTTTGAGTCCCTGGATCTGTGGAACCTCAAACCCCACCTCTACCCCTCAGCTCAGTCCCCTACTGGACATCTGAGACCTATAAGTGACCACTGTCATCTCCACTTCTGGCCCCTCATCAGGGCTTATCCCTTGGACTCAGAGCAAGTATAGAATCTACCTACTTTCTCCCCAGCCCCACCCTGGGTCAGGTCTTAGGTCTCCCTCCCGGACCCTATCACAGCCTCTCAGTGATCTCCTGGCACTTCCATACCTGTGCCTCACAGCCCCCCGCCCTCCCATGGCATACATTGGGGGGTTACACACAGCTCAGATCCAACTCTCCCCGGCTCACACATCCTAAACAGCTCAGATCCAACTCTCCCCTGCTCACACATCCTCCATGGATCCCCATTGCTCACAGTAAAACTGCACTCTTCTGCTTGGCCCTGCCCTGTCCTGCCACAGGGCCTTTGCATGAGCTGTGCCCTCTGTCTGGGACTCAGTGTCCACAACTGTCTCCTCTTCTTTCTCAGTGTCTAGTCTGGCTTCAAGGTCTTATCAGAGGATTCCCAGCTAAAGTCTCCCTTTGACAGTTTTTTCCTTTTGGGACATGACTATTTGAAATTACCCTGTTCATGTATCCTTTCTGTGTTCCTCTCTGACTCCTCCACCAGATTGGGGGCCCTTAAGGGTCCCTGGGATTCAGCCCAGGGAAAAGCACACAACAGGTCTCCATGGGTGTTTCTGAGTGAATGAATGGGGGCCATTCTGGGGGAACTGGAGAGCATTCCTGGGTAGAGTTTATACCCCATGCCTCGATCTCAGATGTGGTTTCCTGTGTCATGGACAAAATGTGCTATGGCTCTAAGGTGAGGGGATAGTGTGATGCTGTCCCTGCTTCCTGGGGCTGTCATTGTGAGAGGAGGAAGCATTGCAGTCAGAATGCTTAACAACAGCGACATGTTTGTTCTGAAAAACGCAGTCAGGCATTGTCATCATGCGAATATCATAGTTCATCACACACCTACATGGGAGAGACTTCTGCTCCCTTGGGCTGTTGGTGGTAGCCTGTGGGGACCCCTGTGTCATGTGCAATTGTTGACTGTCTTTCAGAGATGCGTGACTCTTATTCTGTGCCTATGGGCGTAGCTATTCCTCCCTGCACAGTGAACACCTCCTGCGTCCCAATCATGTTCCAGGCACTTTCTGCACCTGATTCTATTTCATTTTCATGTGGGGACGTGTATAGATGGAGAAATGGAGGCCTGGAATTAACCTGGTGCTAACGTTTATTGAACGGATACCAGAAACGTTGTAGGCGCTGCCTGAGAACATCTAACTCTCTTCATCCTCATGTTAGCCCAGTTTTCTTCCCATTTTACAACTGAAAAGGTTTGAGAAGTTAAATTAGGTGTCTGATTCCTGCTGGTACCATCAGTTGTCAGAGGGACTGGCACTGTTTGCCTAGCCCTCCCTCTATGCCAGTCCATATTGCTGGAGATTCTGGGACCTCACGGAGTCCAAACCTGGGGAAAACGGAAGAAAGAGCAGAGAGGGCTTCCTGGAGGAGGGAGTGCTGGATTTAACCAGGTCGGAAGAGCATTTCAAAGAACAAAGCCAACGTGAGCGTGTTACACGGAACAGGGCCAGGCCCCTGAAGGGTCTGCGGCGCCGCACTCGGGAGAGAGAGAGGGAAAGGGGACGTGATCCGGTTTACATTTAGACAGACTGGAGCAAAGTTCCAAAACCTAACATCCAGGTGCCGCCAACGCCCCACCCCCGCCGCCAGCGGCCCTGGCAACGCCCCGCCTCGCCACCCGCGGCCCTGGCAACGCCCCGCCTCATCCCCCACGGCCGTGGCAACGCCCCGCCCACCCACCGACTTGAGGCCCGCCGGCCTGGCTTCCTTGCTGCTGGCCCCGCCCCCTCTAGGCCCCGCCCCCGCGCTCGCCTGGGCGGGGTTCCCGGCCTCGCTCAAGGCGCGCGCTTCCTCCTCGCCCCCTCCCCTGCCGCGCGGCTCGACCCCTGCCCGCTCCGCCGCACTCCAGGCTGCTGCCGCCGCCGGGGTTCGCGACCCCGCGCTTCCCGAATCTTGGACGGCGGTGGCGGCGGCGGCGGCGGCAGCGGCGGCAGCGGCGGCGGCGGGAGCGGCACAAAGGGAAGCAGCATGTCCGATCCCAGCTACTGGACAGCGGTGGCGGCACCCGGCCACCGGAGCCGCCTGGCCAAGGGCGCTCTGCTGCAGCGCTCCAAGAGGTAGGGGCACGGCGACGACCGTTGCGTGCTGTGGTAGAAGGGTTTCTTAGCGGGCTAGGTGTCCCCCGGAGCCCCAGGCAACCTCTGGACCCACCCACCCCTCTCCGCGCCTCTTTGCCCGCCCATCCGCCGGGGTAGCAGCCGAGAATTGGGACTGAATGAGAATTCGAATTTGAGTCTCTAGAGCCGTGCAGACTTGGCGAAGAACTTCTTGGAAAAAGTGAGGCTGCTCTGTCCCTGCGGCCTAGGCAGCGGAAATGTTGGTTCAGAAGCAGATATTTTCTACACGAGGCTGGCGGGTCTCTGGGGTGTCAGTTTAACCCCCAGCAAAACCTGACCTTTCTGGGAGTCTGTTTCCTCTTCTGAAAAGCAGAGGCCTAGGAAGCGCTGTGGACTCCACCCGACCTGGGTTCAAAATCCCAGTGCAGCCATCAGGGGCTGTGTAACCGCAGGCAGTTCTTAACCTCTCTGTGCTTGAATGTCTTCTCTGTGGTTGTTTGGGGACCTTCCCAGAGGGAGCAGAGACAGAGGACCAGTTGCTGAGGTAGTTTGAATACCAAGCCCAGGGCTTAGCCTCATTGCCCATATCCTGGGGTGCCACAGAGAGTTTATGGCACCCCAGGATGGGCCGCAGGGAGCTGGTCTCAGGCCTCTGCTTTCTGCCATGTTCTCATTCTCTGTTGCACACATAGACAGTCATTGAACAGCTAGACATCATCTCAGGGTCCTGGGCCTTCTTCAGGGATGCCTGAACAAATGGGAAGTGAATAGAGAATCCCCACTTCCCCTTTGAGACTTCGAATTTGGCTGTTTTTAAGAAGGCCCCACCTGAGATCAAGAGAAAGGCTGCCAGGCGTTGTTCCCAAATCCTGTTAGAAGTGAGAAATGATGCAGTGGGTGTAGGGCCAGGTGAGGGTTTGGGAGAGGATGTAGGGTGGTGGGGGTAAGGGGGACAGGAAGTTTTGCAGGAACCTGTGGGTTTCACTCTTACTTCTGTGCCTTGGAACAGAGGACAATTCCAGCGCTCTTGTCATCTGTGGCCTCAGTTTTTCTAGCTTGGGAAATGGGTGAAATGGGTCTCTGGGCCTGTTGGGGTTGGCAGATGGTGGTGCTTTAATCTGCCAGGGAGGTATTCATTGCCTGTGTTCCCTCTGGGCACCAGACCCAGAGAGAGACAGCAATAGGCCTACCCACTCTCTACCCCAAGCACCTGACCCCAAGTGGATTTCACGGAATCTTCTCAGCACTGGGCAAGGTATAGAGGTGGGGAAACTGTGGCCCAGAGGGGCAGCCCTGTGCGCATGTTGCCAGGGACACTGCAAGGCTCTCCTCTCCTGTCCGCCTTGTGTGCTGACCATGCCCTCCCACAGCTCAGTCTGCACTGCCTGCTGCCCAGGGGCAGGGCTTCTCGCCCCGTGGCCCAAGGTTCCCCATCTGCCCTGCCCACATCTGCTTCTGTGCCTGAGCTGCGTTGGCGGCTGGGGGTGTGTGGGCTGCTGCGCCAAGCTGTTGCCGGGGCGACTGCTGGTTGGCGGGGCTGGCAGTGTTGCTCCCTATTTGCCTCTGCCTGGGCAGGCGGGTGCAGGTGGAGGGGCAGCCGAGAGGAGGACTGGAGCAGGAGGGAGGGCAGCGAGTGTTGTGTGTCAGTAGGGGAAGGACAGGACTGAACTCTAAAAGATGCTGGCTTGAGGGCTTTTCAGGGTCAGGTAGGCATTTGGGGGTACGAGGGGAGGGGGAGGTTGGGGCAGTGGTCCTACAGAAGGGTGTTTGGAGTGGAGTGGGGATCTGCCTCCTCCCTCTTGGGGGCTTGGGGGTCCTCTCCACCCTCTGCGGACCTGACTGCTCAGGTGTTAGACTCCTGGTGTGTGCAGTGGGCTCTGCCGAGAACAAGGGAAATCATTTTAGAAGTAATTAGGGTACACAGTGACCCACCTCCCACCCCCACTCGGCCTCAAAGACAGGGCTCAGGGCTGTGGGTGGTATGGCGGTGCCTGCCTCAATCCTGCTCTGGCCTGGGCCCAGAGCTTGGGGCTGACCCATCCCTTCTAACCCCACAGCTGCCGCAGTGGGAACCGCAAAAGCCTGGTTGTAGGAACACCCTCGCCGACCCTTTCCCGACCCCTGTCACCGCTGTCAGTCCCAACAGGTGAGTGTGGGAGCAGATGGGTGGGGCAGTGTCCCTGCTCCAGCCTGCTGACTCAGTTTCCCTGGTCTTCATCAGCAGGCAGCAGCCCCTTGGACAGTCCTCGGAACTTTTCAGCCGTCTCTGCCGCCAATTTCCCCTTTGCCCGGAGGTGAGTGATCCCCAGCTTGGGGGATGGCATGCGCAGGACTGGCGAGGGGCAGGCAGGGCCGGCGCAAGGTGTCAAGGCCTGCCTTCTCATTGGTCTTCCCCCCATTCTGCGTGGTTTGTGGTGGTCTCTCTCTCTCTCTGGCATCTACCCCTGGCCAACACATGGCCCTCAGCAGCCACATCCAGCGCACAGACAGGTAATTCTAAGCACTCAGCAGAGGGCCACTGCCTGGTCCCAGAATCATTCATTCACTCAAAGTCACTAATTCATTAATAAGAGCTGAGGGAGCACCTAGTAGGTGCTACGCACTAAGACATACTGACTCAGTTAACCACGTTTATGGTGTACCTGCTACTGCTGGGCTCTGCAGTGGGATCTGGGGGCATGGCTGTGAATGGGAGGCTGGATTTTGGCCCTCAGGGTGCCCTCAGTCGGGTGGGGTGGCTAGCATGTACCAGGCAACTATAGCTCAGTGAGGTCACAGTGTTGACAGAAGACACGTGGCAGCTGGAGTCAGGAGGACTTCCCAGAGGAAGCATCCAGGCAAGAGGAGAAAGCACACAATGGATTTGCTCACCATGAACCCAGACTGCCAGTCAGTGTCTTCCCTGAGTTCCCCCGTGCCCCTCCCTACCTTCCTCCAACAGTTCGGTTCTCTTCTCCAGGGCTGACGGCAGAAGATGGTCCCTAGCATCTCTCCCATCTTCCGGCTATGGAACCAATACGCCCAGCTCCACTGTCTCGGTACTCACCGTCTTCTGTGGTGGTCAGCGGGCAATATGGGGAGTTGTCAGAATGCATCTTTGGTTTTTAACAAGCTATTGTATAGTTGTTCAGTCAGCAAATGTCCTGGTTGCCTCCTCGTCCCACTCTGGACGTTATGGTGATAGGGGGGTCCCTGAGAAGCCCCAGCCTCAGCTTCAAGGAGCCCCATTCTTGGGTACACAGACATTCCTACCCTGAGGGGGTCAGTGTCTAACTAGAGGGGTCTTGGGACTCTCAAATGAGCAGGCAGGAAGGGCTTCCTAGAGGAGGGTGCATTGGAGCTGGGGTTTTGAGGGATGCATAGGAGCCAGGCAGGAGAGTTTTAGCACCTGATGACCAGTAGGCACCCTGGGCCTGAGGGATAGTGCTGGGGTACTGGAAGTGCTGATGCAGCTGACCTTGAACCCCTCCTGCCAGTCAAGTTCATCCTCCCGGGAGCGCCTCCACCAACTTCCTTTCCAGCCGACTCCGGACGAACTCCGTTTCCTGTCCAAGCACTTCCGCAGCTCAGAGAATGTGGTTGATGAGGAGGGTGGCCGGTCCCCCCGCCTTCGTCCCCGCTCCCGGAGCCTCAGGTGGGCCTCCACCTCTGACCTAGCCCCTCCTTGGGTTCCTCCTGGCCCAAGCCTGTCTTCTCACCCTCAGCCCTTGACCCTGGGCTGGGTCTCGGGTCCCCTGTCACAAGCCATCTGTCCCCCTCCTTCAGCCCAGGACGCACCACAGGGACCTTCGACAAGGAGATCGTCATGATGAATCACGTGTACCGGGAGAGGTTCCCTAAGGTGGGCAGCTGGATTGGTCCACTCCCCTCCACATTGCTACCTGTGACACACAGGCCCCTTCTTCCCTCCAGGAATATCCGCTTTTCCCATCTCTCTGTCTCAGTCTCCATCTGCACGTGGATTCTGTTCCCCCACATCCCCACCCTCTGCCCCCTGATCACGTCACCCCCTTCCCCCACCCAGGCCACTGCACAGATGGAGGGCCGCCTGCAGGAGTTCCTTGCAGCCTTTGCACCCAGTGACCGGCTTGCAGTGGCCGATGGTGTCCTGGGCTTCATCCACCACCAGATTATTGAGCTGGCCCGCGACTGCCTGGCCAAGTCTGGGGAGGCGCTCGTCACCTCTCGCTACTTCCTGGAGATGCAAGAGAAGCTGGAGCGGTTGCTGCAGGATGTGGGTGGTGGCACAGCGGTGGTGGGCTGTGGGTAGGGCGGGGCAGTGGTGGTGGAGGCAGGGCCCCTGGGTGACAGCCCACCTACTGCCCCCCAGGCCCACGAGCGCTCGGACAGCGAGGAGGTGGGCTTCATTGTCCAACTGGTCCGGAAGCTGCTGATCATCATCTCACGCCCAGCGAGGCTCCTTGAGTGTCTGGTGAGACTCTTGGCACAGGGTGGGATCCGGGGGCCCTGTGGTTGCCTTGTGGAAAGAGAAGCTTGGGGTACCTCCAGGCTGGGGTGGGCTTTGTGGAGGAGGGGCCAGGCGCCACAGCCTGGAGGACAAAGTTGGAACTAGCAGGGAGGGTGCCCAGAGGTAAGAGCAAGCCCTACTGACCAATCCATACCATCTGCAGGAATTTGACCCCGAGGAGTTTTACCATCTGCTGGAGGCTGCAGAAGGCCAGGCCCGTGAGGGCCAGGGTATCAAGACGGACCTGCCACAGTATATCATCGGGCAGCTGGGCCTGGCCAAGGACCCCCTCGAGGGTGAGCTGGCTGGGGCAGGGTTGAAAGAGAAGCCAAGAAAGGCTGGTGGAGTCAGAATTCAAGCCCAGGCCCTCCCAACTCAAGAGCCATACACTGTCCTTTGCTCTGGGGCTTTTATGGGGAAAGTGACAGAGATTCCCAGGTCAGAGGGCTGCAATTCAAACCCCACACTGACTTACCAGGGCTTTGGGGACTCTGTGCCTCAGTGTCAATCGTGAGGGCTTGGGCTCCAGGGGGGGTAACTGTTCAGCAACTTTCAGGTCATTCTACATGTTTACAAAATGTTTTCCCAATCTTACCCAACCGTGGCCTGGGAGGTGGACTGGAGTATTCACCCATCTCTGTGACCCCACCTTTCACCTCTGTTGGGCCCTCCCCTGAGGCTCTGCCCATCTCAGTGGCCCTGCCTCTTGCCTTGGGGGGCAGTGAGGGCGGGGAGGTGAAACCAGGCTTGTCAAGAACCACCCGGAGTGCTGGCACAGTCTGGGTGCTAGGGGAGCTTTGAACATGGACCTGCCGGCCTGAGGGTGGTCGGAGGAGGTCTGGGCGGAGGTGATGTTGAAATCCAGGTGTGGAGGATGGCAAGGTGAGCAGGTGCAGATCTCAGGAAGACAGGGACCCAGGTAGGGTGCCAGCCAAGGCCCCAGGTTAGGAGGAGCAGCAAAATGGGTGGCTGAGAAGCAAAGGGAGCTGGGGATTCCCAGGCCCCACAGAGTGGCCACTGCTGACTAAGCATGGACACTGTTACCTGGCACCACACTGGCATGGTCCCCATTTGAAGCTGGGGAGACTGAGTCCTGGACAGAGGACTGTGGCTGGGAGGGGCCACTTGGCCACCACCCTCTGTCCAGTGGAGATACACTGTGACACTGTCGCCCAGGGAGGGAGGAAGCAGGAAGGGTTGGGCAGGTATTCCTTGCGGGTGCATATCATCCATCCTGTACCCTGGGGTCCCATGGAGAGTGGGAAGAGACTTGATCTGAACCTGGGCCTCCTGTAGCCCAAGGCTCTGCCGCCCCATTCCCACTCAACTCTGTGCCCACACACTGCCTCACTACCACTATGTGCATGCAGTGCTCACTGGGGCCCCTTCTGCCAAGCCCCGGGCTGGGTAATAGAGGTCTCCCCCAGCCATGCCCTGAGCTGAAGAGGATGTTAGAAGCCAAGATCCCAGGAACCCATGTAACATCATGTCCACAGGCCTGAGACTCAGCACCATGGTTTGAGGAAGGCTGAGCAGTCCCAACTCAGGACTGCCAACTGGCCCACTTAGAAGGTTCCTCAGTTGTTGCTTAGTCCAGCCTCCTGCATTTGACTGAGACCTAGATGCTATGGGGGCTCCATAACAGTGTCCTGGGGCTGGTCATAATGCCCCAGGCTCCCAGCCTAGGGTGGGCTCCTGAGATCTGTGGGTGGTGAAGGGACAGTGTATGGGAGGCCCATTCAAGGCCCTCCCTCGTCTTGCAGAGATGGTGCCTCTGAGTCACCTTGACAACGGAGGACAGCCCCCAGCACCCGAGTCCCCAGAGGTAAGCTGCAGACCTTCACCTACCTGTTTCTGTCTTCTCAGGGGTCAACCAGGTGGCTGTGGGTGACCCTGGTTTGCTGAGGTTTTACATGTAGTAGGTGCTTAATAAGTGACTTTAGGGGGAAGGTGGCAGCAAGAAAGACCACCTAGCTGTGGAAGTTGGGCAGGGCAGGGCTGGGGGAGGCAACGAAAAATGGGTTTTGGAGGATGTGTAGGAGCTTTCTGGGAGGAATATACAGCTTAAGCCAAAGCTTAGAAACTTAGAAGCTGAGTTTGAGGCTTGGAGGAAGGAAGCAGCATCAGGTACCAGGATCAGCAGGCAGGAGGGGTCCAGCCTGCTCCACAGTGGGGTAGAGCCTAGAACCCTTCTTGCATCCTCAGAACCGTGTCCTGGTTGGCCCATCACGGAGAAAGCCATGTGAGAATGACTTCGAGAACATCAAACTCATTAGCAATGGGGCCTACGGGTGAGTCCTGGGGTTCCCGATAGACCCATTTCTCAGATGCCCACAGGGATAGTTGAGACCCAAGTGGTCAGAGAAACAGACTGCAGAGGAAACTAAAAGACCCAACAGAACCAGGGAAGGTATCCAATATAGGGGGTCCTAGGGATTTGGGGGAAGTTGAGAAAAGAAGGCCACAGGTCAATAGGATTGTGCAGTGAGGCATTATTAAATGCTCCTGAACAGGTCTGCATGGTGGTATAGGAGAAATGGAGAGAGGTTTATGTGGAGGGTCTTTATCACTCCAGATTTATGTATATGGCTGGGAGATGCTGGGTGCAGCTTCACTGTGTTTGCAAAGCTGACCGGCTCTAAATGGCTGTGAATGTGCTTATTTGAGGTATATTGAAAGCAATGTGAATTCAACCTGATGTAAGAATTAAATGGCCATGGCGGACCCCGGTGGCGTAGCGGTTAGGTCAGACGCCTACAGCTGGTGTAGACCGCATGCATCCCAAGGACCTAGATTCACAGTGGGGCTGGGAGGACACAACCAAAATGAACAACTAAATAAAATGCACAGAATGCTGCTTCTTATCTCTTCTCCTGTCTGCCTGCTCGCCTGCATTCTTGCTGGCACACTTCCTTTTTTGAAAAAAAGAAAAATTTAAACAACCAGTACTTGGGCCATCCTTTCTCCTTTAAATGCCACCTGGAGAGTGGCCAAGTGTGGGAAGGGTATCCCAGGTGAAGGGTGCAGCCCAGGCTCAGGGACAGCAGGTGGAGACTGGACCCCCAGGTTCCCGTGCTGGCCAGGGTGTCTACCTGGACCCCATCAGTCCCACCTCCCCTAGAGCCGTCTACCTGGTGCGGCACCGCGACACACGCCAGCGCTTTGCCATCAAGAAGATCAACAAGCAGAACCTGATCCTGCGCAACCAGATCCAGCAGGTCTTTGTGGAGCGGGACATCCTCACGTTTGCCGAGAACCCCTTTGTGGTCAGCATGTTCTGCTCCTTTGAGACCCGGCGCCACCTCTGCATGGTCATGGAGTACGTGGAAGGTGTGGACCTGGGCCTCGCAGGCCTCTAGCAACGGGGCGCTCACCCCGCCATGACTGGGGAAAAAGTCCCTCCTTGGAGCCAGCTGAGGTCTACTCTGCCCTCTGGAGGGATCCTTAGGAACCCCAGCCTGGAGTAGGTGATCCAGCCGCAGAGGATCAGGACTAATGGACTAGGAGCCTGAGGGATGGACCCTGGGGTGCTGGGGAAGGTTGACTTGGAGGCGGGGAGGGAGGCAGCGGTGGTGGGGCAAAGGGGGAGCCTGGCGGATGCAAAGAGCAGGCTGCAGGCAAAGCACGGGACCAAAAGGTGCAGAACCTTTGTACCTCTGCGACAGCAGTTGCATGGGGAGTGGAGGCGCAGGCTTGGAGCTGATGGCCCCTGTGATCACGTCCACTCCTCCCAGGCGGCGACTGTGCAACTCTCCTGAAGAACATGGGCCCGCTGCCTGTGGACATGGCGCGCATGTACTTCGCTGAGACAGTGCTGGCCCTTGAGTACCTGCACAACTATGGGATCGTGCACCGCGACCTCAAGCCGGACAAGTGAGTGACCTGTGGGCTGGGCCCTGAGAGACTGGAGGCAGGGCCAGAGAGATGGGGGTGAAAGCCAGGGAGGTGAGAGGTGGGACCAAATAGGTGGGGTGGCACCTCGGGGCAGGGCCAAGGGAAGTGGGAGGGGGTAGGGGGTACCAGAAAGATGGAGTGGGACCCAAGTGTGGGCGGGCCAGGGGAGGCAGGAGGCAGTGCTAGAAAGGGGGGGCCCCTGGAGAAGAGGGTGGAACTTTGGGTCGGTGAGCCCCGAGTGAGGCGTTGGGGCCTAGAGACATGGTTTGGACCAGGCCAGGGAAGTGGGTGTAGGAGTCAGAGAGGCTTGGGGCAATGCAGAGGTGGGGCTTTGGCAGATGGAGTTTGATGAGAGGCAGCCACTGGGGCTCAAGATGGGGCTTGTGTTGTTGAGGGGCAGGTCTAGGGCGAATAGCACATGGGTGGGGGTGGGCGTAGATGCAACTCAGGGGTGGGGCCACGGGGACCTGGCTCCTTTGGGGCGCTGGGGCTGCTCTGGAGCTCTGTCTGCTGGCCTCGTGGGGTCCTTGTTGCCAGGATGGCAAAGAGCATGCAGGTGATGAATACCTGCCACGTACAGAGGACAGCACTATTTAATAGGCACCTACTGTATGCAGGAGGACAGTACACTTAGGAAGGCGCTGCCAGGCAGGAAGAAGCAATATGTGTTCAGGATGTTCAGGGGAAGGATGGTCGTGACAGAACTGTTGTCACACGGGAAAGAACATGCACTTATGAGGCACCAGATGTATGCAGGAACTTTGCCACCCCTTGTATGTAAAGAAAGGGGCTGTGCACGTCTTGAGCCCCTGGTGTGTGTTTGTGCAGGGAAGAGAGAAAGAGAACATGTTTGTTGAGAGCCTAGGGGATTTTATTTTATTCCAGCATCTAGTAAGCACCTAGTGTGTACGAATATGGGTGATTAGAAAACATAAACATGTGAATGATCCTTCATGTCTGTAACCCCTGCGTAATTTTCAAAGCACTCTCCCCTGCACTTACTGAGTTCCTGCTGTGTATAGAGGCATGGGTTGCCTGTATATTGAGTGTTCTCTGGATGCGAGGCAAGAACCATACGTTTCTCAGGTACTTACCACGTGGATATGTGAAAATAAATGTTAAGATCCTTGTATGTTTTCAAAGCATCTTGTAGTTGGTAACTGCTGTGTACCTGGGCCTATACGCGATACTCTAAGGAAGCTCTGTGTCCTGCAGGCTTCTGTGAACTGATTCTGTGGTGGAGTGGGGTGTTGGCTCAGACTCTAGGCAGGACCTCCCTCTCCCAGGCTCAGGGTGCAAGACGAAGCAGGTGCACATAGTAGGTGCTCAAGAAAAATACATTTTCCTGCTGAAAAGTTCCAGATGCACCCAAAGATCAAGAGGAAGTCCATTGTTTGCTCAGGCTGCCTTGCAAAATAATGGACAGGGTAGTTCACGTAACAGGAACAGACCCTTTCAGAGTCTGGAGACCAGAAATCCCAGGTCCAGGAGTCCGCAGGACCACACCCTTCTGGGAGAGTCTGTCCATGCCTCTCCTAGCTCTCAGTATTTCCTTACCTTGTGGTGGCGTGACTTTGATCATCATGTGGAGCCTCCCTGTGCGTGTTTCTGTGTCGATTTCCCCTTTTTGTAAGGAAGCCAGTCACAATAACCAACCTGCTCCAGAGAGACTTCACTGTAGCCAGTGACATCGGCAGCCACCCTCCTCCCCAAGTGAGGGCACGTGGTAGTTGTTTAGGGGTCAGGATTCAGCACATAAATTTGGCGTTGCAAGTTCATCCTATCACAAAGGCAGAGTGCCCACGTAGCAGATTCCACAACCATCAGTGCTTAGCTGATCTCATTCCCCACTGTCCCCATCCCCCTTCCCACACGGTGGTTGAAACAAATGAACCACTCCTGGTAAGAAATGTGATTTAATAAAGATAGTACATTTCTACCACTCAGCAAGATATTTATACACATAGGCTTGCAGAAAAACTTAAAAGGCAGCATACGTGGTTGGTGTAAATGTTTTTTAAAATTGGGTGTACTCATGAGGTGCCCAGGAATATTTCTGTGTACAGCAGGTGCTCAGGACGTTCTCATTTTCAACCAGGATTCTAGACAGTAGGTTTTAGTTTATTAAAATAATGAACACATACAGAAATATACAATATAGCCTCCTAGTAGATATTCCGATGTTTTCATGCACAGCAGACTGCTGGGGTTTTGAGGGATGTACAAGAGTTTTCCAGGAACTCTATTAAGACCTTGAAGGAAGAGAGGGCACCTGGGCCTGATGCAGACAGTGAAGATGCTGTTCTGCTCAGGAAATTAGTTCTGCACAGTAGAGTATAGAGGGAGCTCAACAGCAACACCAGATGTACTCAGTAGGTGCCCGGTGAGGTTTGCCCAGGACCTGTTGTTTCTTTTGATAATGTGGTTGTGCCCAGAATTGGTCTCTGAGCTCCTTGAATCTGTACACCCCAAGTGGAACCAAGGTTTGGGGTGGCAGAGGTGACAAGTGTCTTACCCGAGTGCATCCCCTGTCTGCATCTGCCCACAGCCTGCTTATCACATCCCTGGGCCACATCAAGTTGACTGATTTCGGCCTGTCCAAGATTGGGCTCATGAGCATGGCCACCAACCTCTACGAGGGCCACATTGAGAAGGACACACGGGAGTTCGTGGACAAGCAGGTGTGGGCGGCAGGGCACCTCCCAACTGGGCCCCCCAACACATATGCACACACACACCACCACCCCCGCCCAACTCCTGCTGTTCTGCCTGCCCCTTCCGGACTTCTCCCTCCCGGGCTGGGGCCTCAGTTTCCTGATGTTCCTGACCCAGGTGTGTGGGACACCTGAGTATATCGCGCCGGAGGTGATCTTCCGCCAGGGCTACGGGAAGCCAGTGGATTGGTGGGCCATGGGCGTGGTCCTCTACGAGTTCCTGGTGGGCTGTGTACCTTTCTTCGGCGACACTCCTGAGGAACTCTTTGGCCAGGTGGTCAGTGGTGCGTTCCCTTACCCTGTGGCCCCAAGTTCAAGTTTCAGTCACTGGAATGCTGGGTGGTGGCTCCTGACCTGTGCAGGGAAGCTCCATGCCTGGAGCTCCAGGCATGGATTGGGTATCTGTGGTGGGTCCCAGCCCTAGTGGGTCCCTAGTAGGTCCCTGGGGACATAGCCACAAGCAAGACAGATGCACCAGGGGCCTCCACTACCCTGCTTTCAAGACTTTTAATCAGGTAGATGTGGGGGGCTGTATAAATGGAGACTTTACCAAGGTGATGTGTGAGCTAAGGCTAAAGAGGGAGCCACAGCCACATCAAAGGCAGGAAGGTGCTCTGGGCCAAGACACAGCAGGAGCGTGAGCTGGGCAGTAGGGCCTAGCCTGGAGTGGAAGAGGGCAAAGGTGAGGTTACAGGTGAGGCTAAGATGTCCCCACCCCTGACTCCCTGAATTTTAGATGAGATCATGTGGCCAGAGGGGGATGAGGCCCTTCCAGCTGACGCCCAGGACCTCATCACCAGGTTGCTCCGGCAGAGCCCGCTGGACCGTCTGGGCACGGGTATGAAGGTGTGGGTGGCAGAGGGGCTGGGCTGAACCAGGGTTCTCTGGGATGCTGCATGGAGGAGGGGCGTTTGGAGCTGAGGTTTTGAAGGATGCCTAGGATTTTGTTTAAACTTAAGACTCTAAAGGCGTGGCAAGTAGCTGGGTCTACTGCAGGAGAGCTGATGCTGAGTACGAGAGTCTGAGGTCACTAGAGGCTGCATCCTAAGGTTCTCAAAGACCCAGCCCAGTGGAGCCCAGCTTTCCCAGTCACCTATTAAATGGTTAAGGGGCTGTTGGTGATTTATGCAGCCACTGAGTCATGATCATCCAGTCTGACCACAGGAGACGACTGTGGGGCCAATGCCAACAGTTTTGTGTCACAAGAGGCAGCCTCTGGAGGCTCTGCCTCCACCCCTCCACCTGCCGCAGGGTGCTGGACTCTCTGAAGCCACCAGAGGTCGGTGTAGAGCTTGAGTCAGTGCCAGGCTCTGTCCTCCTGGCCGCTTTCCCCTCCATCGTTCTGGGTCTTTGTTAACTAAGTTTGAGCCGGGAGGATAGGATGGGGTGGTGAGGCGGCCCCTGGTCTCAGCTGGCTGTTCTGCAGGTGGCACCCATGAAGTGAAGCAGCACCCCTTCTTCCGGACACTGGACTGGGCAGGGCTTCTGCGACACAAGGCTGAATTTGTGCCGCAGCTTGAAGCTGAGGACGACACCAGCTACTTTGACAGTAAGCACGGCAGGGAGGCTGGGCAGCCAGGGTCTCTTCCCAGGACAAGCCTCACCCTGTAGCTTTCTGACACCTGAGCTTCCCGAGAGGTGGGGCTTCCTGTGCCGCAGCACCCCCTCAGGTGGTTCAGTCTCCTACATGTCCCGCCTTGCCAGCATGGAGCTCTGTCTTGGGGCTGGGGTGTTTCACTCATTAGGGGTCCCTGGCAGCATCTGGGGGTGCTCCGACAGGTTTCCCATTCCCCATTCTGGGTTCTGGCCAAACACAGAGCATGGGCTTCCAGCACTTCCCCCAGAACTCGATGTTTCCTCTTCTGTGAAGTGGGGCACAGGCTTTACATTTGAGGTACACATTTTCACTTTATTATGGGTGAATTCCTCACCTATTTCCAGAGTGAGGAAACTGAGGGTCAAATCCAAGCATTCCCACCCGTCGTCCCATTGCCTTTAGGGCCACAGCTGGAACTTACTCTCAGATACTCTGCCACCCAGGCTCCCTGTGGTCCCTGAACACACCAGGCAGGTCCACCGGCAGGTCTCTGCCTTGGCAAAGCCCCTTTATGTCCTCCATCCTCTCCACACCACCACGGCCCTGGTAGCTTCCTCCTGAGTCCACATGCCGTCTCCCCACAGCACGCTCTGAGCGCTATCGCCACCTGGGCTCTGAGGATGACGAGACCAACGACGACGAATCGTCCACGGAGATCCCTCAGTTCTCATCCTGCTCCCACCGCTTCAGCAAGGTGGGGCCTGGGCACCGACACAGCTCACACTAAGGATGCCGGATGTTTAGTTGGGTTTTTTTTTTTTTTTATATATATATATTTTTTTTTCTCTAATTGTGATAAAATGCACAGAGAAGAGCCATTTTAGAACAATTCAGGGGCCTTGTACCCACCCGCTCTGTCCAGTTCCAGAACATTCCATCCCCAAAAGAAGCCCTGTCTCCAGGAGCATCTCTCCCTCCCTTCCTCAACCCTGACACCATACATCTGCTCTTTGTGTGTGGACGGGCCTGTTCTGGACATGTCACACCAGGGATCACACCCACTGTGGCCTTTGTGTCTGCTTTCTCTTCTCCGTGTGAGGTTTCCAAGGTTTGTGCCTGTAGTGGCGAGCGTTGGGGCATCAGTGCTGTTCACGCTGCATAGTGTCCATGGTGTGATGGACACGATGTGCATCCTTGATTCACGGTGGATGTGAGTTGTTCTCCACATTGGGATGGCTATGAACAGTCTCTGTGCTGGGTGTTATTTTATAGCATCATGGGACTTTATAATTTGATCAAAACACCTCCCCTGTGTTGGGGCCTGCACTCCTACTTAGCAGCAGAAACCCTGCTGTGGGCACCCCCTGGAGGTTTAAATCCACCGCCTCTGCCCAAGCATAGTCCACATACATCCCAAGGACCCAGGTTTGTATCGTAGGGCTGAGGGGAACAACCAAGATGAAAAACTAATTAGAGTAAATACTGCTTTCTCCTCTTTCTTCCTGCCTGCTTCCCTGCTTGACTTCATTCCTGCCTATACCTTTAAAAAAAAAGAAAGAAACCTCACTGAGACTCTTTGGTAGTCGGGCCCCTCAGAGACTCAGTTTCTTCTTCTGTGTTATGGGGTTGAAAACCGATATCTTCAGGGACTTGCTGACTGAGGGGTTAAGGAAATGATTCATGGGGACACATCAGGGATACAGGAAACACTGGACTAAGCCACCTCTCCCCATGGGTACCTACTTTGTATTTGTAACTGTTATTTTTTAATTTTTTCCCAGGTCTACAGCAGCTCTGAGTTCCTGGCTGTCCAGCCCACCCCAACCTTCACTGAACGGAGCTTCAGTGAGGACCGGGAGGAAGGCTGGGAACGCAGCAGTGAGGTCGATTCTGGTCGCCGACTAAGCACTGAAATCCGGTAGGCAGGCAGGGGAATATAAACAGATCTGTCTTCCAAGTCTGTTGAGAGGTGAAATTCCACAATCTTTCATTGGAAAGAGCTTCCTAGTGGCCCAGTAGATAAGGGTCAGTCACATTGGCCAGCTTATCTCACCCCTGAAAACCTGGCTGCTGTCAGCAGTGACTTTTCATGCCTAACCACACCAAACAAAGCAGCTGTATACTGTTTCCTCAGCCCAGAATGCCCTCTGCTAACAAACTCCTAGTCATCCTTCAAATTCAAGTACAAACTCAGCAGAAATAATACCTGTGAGAGAATGGGTATTGGAAAGTGGGTTTTAAAAGATGGGTAAGCATTCTCCAGATAGACACAGAAGCAGAGGGAACTCTATTTGCTGTCTCTGACTCCAGCACACAAGGAAGGGTGGTTTGGTGTTCTGGGGTCAGGGTACCTGGCAGGGTGACTTGGGCTCCACCCTGCTGTAGGCTGAGGTCCAGCACATCCTCTGCTTCCTCCGGCCACTCCTCATCCCAGCCTGAGCGGGGCCCCAGTCCGTCTCTCCTGAACACCATCAGCCTGGACACAATGCCCAAGTTTGCCTTCTCGTCAGAAGATGAGGGGGCGGGCCCATCCCCTGTGGGGCCCAAGAAGCCCATCTTCATCCTGGGGGAACCTGACCTACCCACAGCAGCCGCCACAGGGATGTCCAAGCCCTCGAGCCTTTCTGGTACGTGGGATCCACAGTGGCGGGGTGTGGGTGTCTTGGAAAGTTTCCCAGAGGAGTGTCTATTTGAGTGGGTTTTCAAGGATGAATAGGCATTCTCCCAAAGGAAAATTCACTTGTCCAAGATTTTAGGATAGGAGACACTCAGGCCTCTGCTCAACTCCCCCCAAAATGCTAGTCTTGGGGCGATACCCCCAATGTCAGGGTGGGAATGGAAAGGGGTGGGATCAGGATGCTTTGAAAAGAGTTAGGGGGCTGACTGGATAGGGATTGAGTGCAGGGGTAGACGCTGCCCTGACAAGGTTGGATTGTGTACATGAGACCAGGAGGAAGGGGCTCAACCTCCAGAGGAGAGACAGGCTGACCCCTGACCCCTGACCCTAGCTGATGCAGCTGCCCTGGGTCATGCCCGCCTGCGAAGCAACAGCACGGGTGCCCGGCATTCCACTCCGCGGGTCCTGGATGCTGGCCGCGGCCGTCGCCTGGGGGGCCCAAGAGATCCTGCTCCTGAGAAGGTCAGGGCCTCTGCCAGCGGGGGCCGTGTGCCCAAGTCAGCTTCCGTATCCGCCCTGTCGCTCATCATCACAGCAGGTGATGCTGCCCCCACATCCTTGCACCGACATGTGGGAGCTGCTTTGGCTTGGGGCTTGGAGCTGGCCTGGGCCTCCCTAAGTTTGTGGTGTCGGGGCTGTCCCCACAGGGCAGAGCTGGGTGCGTGACAGCTGGGGCCCCGAGGGTCTCATGTTTGGGGAGGCTGTCCCAGGGCAGCCAGAGCAATCTGCAGGTGGGAAGAGCGGGCCCCTGGGGTAGCCCTCCTGCAATGAGCGACCCCTCTCTAACCCCGGACCCTAGATGATGGCAGCGGCGGTCCCCTCATGAGCCCCCTGTCCCCGCGCTCCCTGTCCTCGAACCCATCATCCCGAGACTCCTCTCCCAGCCGAGACCCATCCCCTGTGTGTGGCAGCCTGCGGCCCCCTATCGTCATCCACAGCTCAGGCAAGAAGTACGGCTTCAGTCTGCGGGCCATTCGCGTCTACATGGGCGACAGCGACGTCTACACTGTGCATCATGTGGTGTGGGTGAGTCAGGCGCGGGCTTGGAAGCGTAGCGAAAGGCTGGGGGAACACTAGAGGGCCCGGAGCAGCCATGGCCAGGTCTAGCCAGCTCTGCCTGGCACAGCACCTCCCTCATGTAGGTTTTGGGATCTGGGGTGAGGAACCCATCCACGTGGATCTTCACAGCCCCTGTCAGTTTTGGGGGGAGGTCTGGGCAAGAGAGGCAGGAACAGAGACCCCCTAGTGGGCGTTTCCTCCCCCGTCTGAACAGCCTTACAGTCAGCGAAACAGCAGCTTGCTGCGGGGCCGTACTTCCACGGGTGACCCAGCCACATTAGGCTCTGGCGCTTACCCCGCCCTCTTCCCTACCTAGAGTGTGGAGGAGGGGAGCCCCGCCCAGGAGGCGGGCCTGCGAGCTGGAGACCTCCTCACGCACATCAATGGGGAGTCAGTGCTGGGGCTGGTGCACGTGGATGTGGTAGAGCTGCTGCTGAAGGTACAGCCCACCTGCCTTGTCGGGTCCAGACCCCGCCCCTCCTGACCCAGATCCCAGCTCCACCGACTCGATACCCCTCCCCTCCTGACTCCTGACCCCACCCCATCCATCTAGCTGCAGACCTGGGGAGTTCCACTACTCCTGCCTGGGGCTGCTTCCCTAATGGTCTCCTGCCACCCCACATGCCACTCTAGGCCTGTCAGGTTCTTCCCAGTGTCCAGGGCATGCTGCCTTCTTGGGCTCCTAATCCCATGGGGCCGGAGGGACATCTGTGAACTGGTAGGTTGGCGACTCTTGCATGGCCATTCGTCACCCCTGCCATCCCTCCTGCAGAGTGGCAACAAGATCTCCCTACGGACCACAGCCCTGGAGAACACGTCCATTAAGGTGGGTCCAGCTCGGAAGAATGTGTCCAAGGGCCGCATGGCACGCAGAAGCAAGAGGAGCCGCCGGAGGGAGACTCAGGACCGGTGAGCAGCCACCTGGGAGGTGACCGCCTGGGGTTTCTGGGAGTAGGCCCTGAGCCTCTGAGTGTTCCCCCCACCCAGGCGGAAGTCTCTTTTCAAGAAGATCTCCAAGCAGTCCTCCGTGCTGCACACCAGCCGCAGCTTCTCATCTGGCCTCCACCACTCCCTGTCGTCCAGTGAGAGCCTCCCAGGTTCGCCCACTCACAGCCTCTCTCCCAGCCCCACCATGCCCTGCCGCAGCCCAGCTCCTGAGGCCCTCACAGGTGGGTGCCCCATGAGAAAGGGCTGGTCAGGGTGGGTCAGACACAAGTGCAGGCAGGGAACGGTGTTTCCAGCAGAGGGGTGCTAGGTAAGAGGCCTGGGAAAACTGGGGGGATCCCAGGAGACTGGGCCATGCTGAAGAGCTAGACTTCAGTTGGGGGTCACAGGGAGCCATGGCGGGTGTGTGAGCTGAGATAGCATGGTTTAAGTGTCAGATCATTCTGGGGCAGGAAAGGATGCGACTTAGCCCTCGGTCTCTGAGAAATGTCGAATACCCCAGTCCCCCATGTCAGCATTAGGCTGGGGCAACTCAAGGGGGTAGCCGCTCAGGAAGGCCACAGGACCTAACCACTGGGAAGCCCTCTCTGTCCAATTTCTATCCTTCGTGGTCCACCCCGACCTCATGGGGCTAGGGGTATCTGATCTATCTTGACCTTCTTCAGACCAGAGGCTCTTTGGGGCTCAGGCTAGTGGATGGGGAAGTGGGAACAAATGAGGAGGCCTATCTTCTGGGACTGGTGGGTAGGTGGGTGGACAACCCCATGGATGGACAAATGGGCAGTGTGTGTATATCTTTGGCCCAATTAGTGGTGGGTTATTAGGTGAGAGGTGGGTGGGTAGGAACTGGGATTTTGATGTATGAGTAGGAGTTTAACATAACTAGATGAAGAGAACAGCCTATACAAAAGACAGGGCAGGAAAGCCAGGTGTGATGGGTGGGCACTGGGAAGGATGTGGCCTTTGGTAGCTGCACTGAGTCCCAGACTAGTGACACAGACCATTGCCCTGACCCTCACATGTCCCCCACAGATACTGCGTCCCCACCCAGTGCATCCCCCAGCTCCAGCAGTCCTGCCTCCCCAGCCACCAACAGCCATACCCGCCCCAGCTCTCTACACGGCCTGGCTGCGAAGCTAGGGCCACCACGCCCTAAGGCCGGCCGCCGCAAGTCCACCAGTAGTATTCCGCCCTCACCACTGGCCTGCCCACCTGTGTCAGCACCCCCACCCCGCTCACCTTCACCCCTGCCTGGGCATCCGCCTGCGCCCACCCGGTCCCCAAGGCTGCGTCGGGGCCAGTCAGCCGACAAGCTGGGTACAGGTGAGCGACTGGATGGGGAGCTGGGGCGCCGGGGCCGTGGGCCGGACTCTGAGCTGGTAGTCATGCGACGGCTGCACCTGTCTGAGCGCCGAGACTCCTTCAAAAAGCAGGAAGCTGTGCAGGAGGTGAGCTTCGATGAGCCCCCTGAGGAGCCCACTGGGCCGCTTGCCTCAGTGCCACAGATAGCCGTGGAGGGCACCGAGGTTGTGTCAGGAGCCCTGAGACCTGTGGGGAAGGACTGATCCCCACTCCTAGCTTGGATGCTCAGATGGAACTGGGCCACCAGCAAGGATACCTGGAGGGCGGGAAGCCACTGTTCTTGTTGTAAGGTGAAGACTGCACCTCCGTGTCGGGTGCAGATCAGGCTGTGAGGCAGGAACCAGGGTGAGGGAGGCCTTGTAAATAGCAAATCCCTGCAACTAATTTATTACTTTTTATAAGTGACAGTCAAACAGAGCCGCCCACATCCTGCCCCACATTCTGGGGAACCCTGTTTGCAGACCCCGCCCCCTGGGCCAAGAAGGAAGCACTTTGGATCAGTCACCTGTGTTTGCGTTTTTAAGTTTTTTGTGTGTTACTGAATTCCACTCCTTACCTAGAACCCACTGATTGAGGGGACATAGCCAACCTCACCTGCCTAGGTTCAGTTTGAATATGTGGAAAGGCTGTCAACAATTCTCCTGCACCTGAAGACAAAGTAACCCCAGTGATGGGCTGAATTCCTAAGGCTACTTCCCACCATAGTCCCCATCCCAAGCCAGCTTTGCTGGGGTCTGCCTGCAATCCTGCAGGCTTCCATCTGGAGAGTGGGTTTGGGAGCTGAGGCTTTGACGGGTGAGTAAGAGTTTACCAGGTGTAGGCCAAGGTTTCACCCACTCTACAGGGGAACAGTAATGCCCAGAGAGGCCTCTAAAGAGGCTGCCAGGGCAGAAGAATGTCTACCCTGTACAAGATGTTACGTGTTTGATGCCCAACACAGTGAGCCCTTGACCATGAAGTGTCTGAAACACCCTCCGAGTCGCCTCTCATTGTGTAGAGCCTCCCTGGGATAAAATCACTTCAAGAAAACTGGGGAGCAGTGAGGCCTGAGTTTACTGTGTGGTTTTGGGAAAATGGCTTCCCCATTCTGTGCCTCCTTGTGTTTACAAAACTAATTCTAATGAGTATTTTTAAGCTCCTACTGTGTGCCAAGTGCTTTTACATGTGACTTCTTCCTCGCCCAGCCTTGAGAAGAAGGCTGGAGTTGGGCTAGGCACCCCCATTTTCCAGATGAAAAACTGAGGCCTGGCGAGGGGCAGAGACTTGCTGCACAATCGCATGGTGAAAGTCGGACAGCCGGGTCCTGTGGTTATTGTCACGCAGAGAGCTGGAAGAAGCCTGGTATCATATACAGCCAACTCCAGACCCAGCCCCCTGCCCGGCATGTAAAGGGAACCACTGGGCATCTCAGACCTCCCTTCCACCTTTGGAGGTGGCTGGCACTAGTGTGCAGCCATCCTGCACCCATCTGGGCACCCACCCTGTCCAGCACTGCCTGGTGTTGGAACTAGACCAATGCTGTGCATGATGCTCCCTCCTTCCATCCTGGAGCTGACCGAGAATTAAAGCCCACGTTTACAAAAAGGAGATCCAATGTGTCTGGTTTTGTGAAGGGCTAAGAAAGGAGTAAGGGAAGAGTTGTATGAGGTTGGGATGAAACCACTTCGGACTCAGTCATTAGCAGTGGGTTTTGAAGACTGCATAGTTCGCCATTAAGATGGTCGCTGAAGCCTCTGGTCCTAGCTTTTTCATCTCTGCCTTTAAAAGCTTCGTGCATGGTGCGCCTTGGTGGAGTAGCGGTTAGGTCTGCCGCCTTTGGCCTAGTGAAGTCCACGGACATCCCAGGGAGCGGGGTTCACATTCCAGGACCTGGGAACAGCCAAGATAAATAACTAAATAAAAATATTTCTAAAACAGACTCAAAAGTTTTAAGTACAAACACCGTCTGAGGCCCTTCTGAACTGTGTAACATAAAATAAGCCATCTTTGTGCCTTTTCTGAACAATTTTGCTGGAACTATACGAATTCCCCGCACGCAAACCCAGCTCAGCCCGAGCGCCTCAGGGTTACTGCCGGAGCTCCGGGCCACACCTCCGTCTCCCAGTGTCTTCGGCTATTTCCGGCAACGGTTTCGAGTTCGTCGTTCGGTCTTCTCGCGACGTCCGCAGCGCTCGACGTGGTTCTGCAGTTTTCGGACACTCCGGGAGCTCGGCCACTTCCGGAGCCGCTCGCGCGTCTCCACGACCCGCCGAATCCAACCATGGGTCGGTCGTGTGAGCCTATTGCTTTCGGCTGTTTTCGGAAAGGACTGGCTCGCTCGGGGCGCCCCCTACCTGACAATCCCGCGGGAGTACGTTCGGCTGTTTCCGTAAACACTCGGTCACTCCTAGGCTCCGCCTCGGCCTCGAGTCACCCGCCCGGCCCGAACATTCTCGGCTATTTCCGTCGGGGGCGGGCCGGGCAGTTCGGAACGGCGGCGGCGACGGAGGCGGGGATCCCACGGCTGCGGCGACTGCGGCCGCGGCGTAGCCACGGGTCGGACTCGGCTTTGCGTGACGGCGACCGCAGCGGCGGCGTGGGAGGTGGCGGCCGCGACTAGGTGCGTCCGAGCGGGCCGGCGTGACTGAGGAGTTGGGACGTGCTCCTTACCGAGCGCCTGGTAGAACGCGGGGCCACGGTGGAAGCCAAGACGCGAGCGCGGGACTGCGTGGGCCCCACGGGACTGGGGGCCCTGGGAGCGGGAGCCCTGGGGTTCCACCCGGGCGGTACAGCCTACCCGGGGCGCTACGGTGGCCCCCAGGCAGAGACGACGGGCTGGGGCCGCGGCCCCAATGGGGAGAGGACCTGCCCGGAGTGGGGAGTCGAGCACTAACGAGGGGCGCCCGGGGCATTGTGTGGGGCCTCGTAGGGTGCAGGAGATTCCGGGATTAGGGACCACTTCCGGTCCCTGACTGGCCTGTGGGGTCCACGCAGGCCGAGTGCTTGTCGCAGCCCGCGTGAGGGCGCAGGCCCTGCTTCCAGCGCCAAGCCCCCAGCCAGGCCTGGCACCTCCACCCGCCTCGGTTCAGGCGCGCTGGCTTCCAGGTGCTCGCACCCAGGCGTGTGCAAATGTGTGCACGTCGGGCGTGGAGGCATGCAGGTTTCCTGGAGGACCTCGCACCGGGCCTCAGTTTCCCCACCTATAAGATAAGGGTCCAGGGGCCTAGGCTCGGATTCTGCTCCTTGTGGTGATCACCCCTCAGGCCCTGAGTGGCCAGCGATTTTCTTAACAGCCCTCCTGAACTCTGGTCAAGCAACTTCCCACTGTCAAGCCTTTGCACGAAGGTCCCCTCTAGCCAGTGCCCCCCAGGACCCGCCCTCTGGAAAAGCACCTTCCCCCAATTTCCCAGGAGGCCTGAACCTGCAGGGCTGAGGCTAGGTTGTCTCCTGAGACTGAGGGGTGGGGGATATGGGGGAGTGGGCTGCCTTCCACTTGGCAGCTTCAGTGCCCTCTCCTGGCTCCCTTAGGATTAAGCGCCCCCACCCCCAATCTCCTGTGAGACCTCCACTTCACTCCCTTTTCACTCCTGCCCTGCCTGGGGTGGCTTTTCATCAGCTTGGGCTTCCCCTTGGGCCTTTGCCTGTGCTTACCTCCCTCTGGACCTCTCCTCCCTGACACTTCCCAGTGCCTTCTCCTGTGCCTGCCTGCTCTGTCTAGAACTATCCCGGCCATGTGGCTGCTTCCTGCTAGTCCAGGCCAGGCAGGCACAGGTGAGGGCCTGGAGTTCCTGGCACCGCTGAGGTTGGGCCTGGATTTTGGAGTTTGGCTCCTGGCCCACTCAGTCGCCAAGCAGAGCCCTCCATTGGTCAACCTCAGTGTCTTCATCTCTAGCAGGGGCAATGAAGGGCTGCCTTACTGAGCATGCATGTGCCTGGGGCACTGTGCCCCATATTTCACCTAGACGGCGACTATTCAGGCACCCCTTTTACTGCTGGGGAAACTGAGGTGCAGAGTGGCAGGGAGTGGCCCCAGGTTACCCAGTGAGTCAGGGGATTCCAGCCTGGGATGGGGGCCCCCTGAGCTGTGTGTGGGTTGGGTCCAACCTCAGTGACAGCCCCCACCCTCTTCCCCTAGGTCAGCATACCCGACCGAGCATGGTGACAGCTCGTGCCCTCGGCCCCCTCATCTGGCACAGCTGGAAGAGTCGCCACCTTCGGGCACCCATGGACCCTCATGTGAGGGAGTGAGCACCTTGGCCTGGAATCACCAACTGGGGGTGACACGGTGGCCTGAGACTGAGACCACACTGCCAGCCCATCCCTTCTGCCAACGAATGTTGGACAGATTGGCGAGTGGCCCTGGTCAGGGTCGTGGGACAATGGTGGGGGGCCAGGCATGAGTGCCCTGCAGCCCCCGTGACTACACCCCAGTGAAGTAACAATCTGAGAGCTCCCTGCCTGGCCCACAGACCCAAGACCTATCCAGCAGATGGGACCATTGGAGCCCCAGGCAGCAGCCTGACTGCCCACTCACCCACCTGCCCACCATGGCTGGTGCCGAGGGCTTCCAGTATCGGGCACTCTACCCGTTCCACCGGGAGCGGCCTGAGGACCTGGAGCTGCAGCCAGGCGACGTGCTGGTGGTGAGCCGGGCGGCCCTGCAGGCGCTGGGGGTGGCCGAGGGAAGTGAGCGCTGCCCGCAGAGCGTGGGTTGGATGCCTGGCCTCAACGAGCGTACGCGACAGCGTGGTGACTTCCCTGGCACCTACGTGGAGTTCCTGGGGCCTGTGGCCCTGGCCAGGCCCGGGCCGCGCCCACGCGGCCCCCGCCCCCTGCCCGCCAGGCCCCGGGATGGGGCCCCCGAGCCAGGTGAGCTTGTGGGGAGTGGTGTCCCCTTAGACCCACAGTAGCTTCTGCTTTCCGTTTTGGTGACAGACGTGCACTCACCCACTGACCTGGGAACCTGAGGCCTCACCCTGCCCTGGATGGGCTTCATTCAGTTTCAAGGAGTGACAAGAATATGTGATGACAGAGGTTTTGGGGAAGGACTCCAGGGAGCAGGCATGATCATGATGTGTGATGTGTGATGGAACTGTGGGTTCAGGGAACTGTGGTGGGTAGAATAGAAGGAGAGAAGGGTTATGGGCCCTGCCTCATGCCTCAGGGGTGTCTCAGGATTAATTGTGAGGACGATAGAGTGTTAGGTAAGATTCAGAGGCTTAATTTAGTTTCATCTGGCATCTCTGCAAATAGGGTCCCCCAGGACCTCCCTTTGTTGTCCTGATTTTATCATGGGGCATGAGTCCCCCACCTCCCTCCCCACTCATAGGAGGCACACTGGGAGCAGGGAACAAAGGGCATTGAACATAGGCTGGATTCACCATATGCCAGAGATGGGCGGGGGTCCATCTGGGGAGACAGAGGCTCAGGTCTTAGGGAGGAGGCTGTGGGGTGCCAGGCTCCCACCATAGGCAGCTCTGACCTCATTGCAGCCCAGGAGGGCTAAAGGTACAGACCAGGGAGCAAGGGGGTGGTCACCAAGTGATGCCAAGACTTCGGGAGGCGCCAGGCCCTGCCGGCCATGGTTTTGTGCTGGAGGGTTGGGCAGAGTCCCAGCAGGCCTGGTGGGGCACTCGCTGGGCCTCGCAGCATCTGGCATCTCTGGCAAGTGAAGCTGCGTCCTGCCTGGGCCTGGAGGAGCGGAGACAGCCCCATTCAGGCTCCCCGCCAGAATCTGCCTCTCCCCCTGGTAACAGCCACCTCCCTCCTCTGCCTGGCCTCGTCTCAGCACTATGTCCCACTCTGCAGCCGCTTGGCCTACCCTCTAGGGCTCTGAGGCCCCTAGAGATTGGGCCGCCTCAGTTTCCCCACTGCAAACTGGGAGGATGGGTCCTGTTTTGCCTTCAGGATCCTGAGATCCTTGGGGAAGGCACTGAGGCTACTGCCACTCCTGTGTCCAGCTGCAGGGAGCTGAGACCTGGGAAGGTGGCTCCCTTCCAGAGCTTCAGTTCTGTCCATACACTGGGATGATGTGCTGGTCTGCTGGGACCTCCCTCCTGGGTTGGCAAAGGTGTCCCAGGGCAGTTAGATTTGAGAACACAGTGCCCCTGCCCCCCAGCCAGGAGGGCACTCACCTCCTTCCCTGTTCTTAAACTCTTTTTTTTTTTTTTTTTTTGGCGTTTTCGACACAGCTGGGCCTCTTTCCAGCGTGGGGCCCTACCTGGCCCGTTCCAGGGAGGCCGCAGGCCCTGGCTTGCCCTGGCTGTGTGCTGGAGCTGCCCCAGCTGGCAGTGGCTGCACAGGATCCAAGCTGGAAGGGTGGGCAGGGTGGGCCTGAGGCTGTGGCCAGGAGGGCTTCCAGCATTTTCAAACAGAGGGAAAGGCCAAATGACTAAGAAAATGGAGAGAGGCCCTTGGGAGAAGGTGTTTTGACCCGGACAGGGGTATTTTCCATTTATTCTTTCCAACCATGTTATTGTTGCCACTGAGAAGGGAGAAGGGAAACCACCACCACTTTTTCAGTTGAGGAAGCTGAGGCCCAGAGAGGGCTGGCACAGCGAGCGAAGCCCGAACCCTGCTGTGGGAATGTCCTGGGATGCAGTAGGAACTTCCCCAAACCTGGGGGCCCTCCTGCCCCTTCTGTCTCCTGGGGGCTCTAGGTATCCCAGACAGGTGGCGCTTTCTGCCTCACTGGTCGTGTCACCTCTTATAAAGACAGCAGTCATTGCATGTTAAGACCCTAAATCCAAATGACTGGGTCTCCCTAGACATCCTAATGACATCTACAAAGACCCTCTTTCCAAATAAGGTCACAGTCACGTACAAGGGCTGAGGACATGAGAATGCACCTTTGGTTAGTGGGACTAGACAACACTGTACCTGGTGTCTTTTATGAAGGCTGGTAAACAGGAAGAGAGGAGGAAGAAACATTCGTTTTATTTGGTTCATCTTGGTTGCTCCCTTGGCCCTGGGACATGAAATCGGGTCCTCAGGATGTATGTGGACTGTGCTCAACCAAAGGCGGTGAACCAAACCATTCCTCCACCAGGGCATGCCCTATACCTGTTCTCTGAATTTGTGTACACTAATACTTTAACCCAGAAAACTGTTTCCCAATAACTCAGCCCCCCTGTCTCTCCAGTGAAGCCTTCTGGGCCCCCTGGCTGATGGTCCAGGGGGCAGACATTTGCTGGAGACAGCCACATGCAGCTTCCTTGGGAGCCGCAGGCTAGGAGAGGGCAGGGTCCTTCCTGGGACCCCACCAACCATGCTGTCCTCTCTTGCCAGGCCTTGTCCTCCCTGACCTCCCAGAACAGTTCTCCCCGCCTGATGTAGCACCGCCGCTCCTGGTGAAACTCGTGGAAGCCATTGAACGGACAGGTAAGCCCTGCTGACGGCAGTGAAGATGCTGCTCGCCCCCCTGCCTCTGCTGACAGTGACTCCTCCACTCCCTGGACTGTGCCCCGAGACTTGGGGAAAGAGGGATTTTGCACCGCCCTTGTCTTGGACTCTAACAAGAGTCTGGGAGAGGTGGAGTAGCAGCCACCCTACCCCACACCTCGAAGCTGACCCACGACCCACCCCTCCCCATCTCCCCCAGGATTGGACAGCGAATCCCTGTATAGACCAGAGCTGCCCACCCAGCGCACAGGTGAGGGGAAGCCTGATGGGCAGGGGTGGGTGAGGAGTCGGTCCTGCACCTACTGACATGTCCCTGCTGCCGCACAGACTGGACCCTGAGTGATGTGGAACAGTGGGACGCGGCAGCCCTGTCGGATGGTATCAAGGGCTTCTTGTTGGCACTGCCCATGCCTGTCGTGACACCTGAGGCGGCAGTAGAGGCGCACCGGGCCTTGCGGGGTGAGCCTGATGCAGAGCCCTGGGGCAGAGGAGGCACAGGTGGGCACCCACCCAGGCTCACTCTGATCTGGCCTTCTGTCTGCAGAGGCCGTGGGGCCTGTGGGGCCAGCACTGGAACCCCCAACGCTGCCGCTGCACTATGCACTCACGCTACGCTTCCTGCTCCAGCACCTGGGCCGGGTGGTCCAGCGCGCTCCAGCTGTGGGCCCCGCGGTACGAATCCTGGGCGCAGTCTTCGGGCCACTTCTTCTGCGCGCATCACCACCGTTGCCGCCAGGGGGTGCACCGGATGGGTGAGATCTTGGGACGAGACAGGGCGGGAGTGGCAGGGTCTCGACTGGAAAAGAAGGCGGGGTTTCGAATGGGAGGATCCGTACCAAGGGTGGGGGATAGGGAGGGGTCTTTACTGGGAACCGGAAGGGGCCAAGTCTCCACCGCAGGTACTAGGGGATAGGCTTGTATTTATTAATATTTTAATTATAAAGGCAAGATGCGGGCGGGCAGAGCAGGAAGAAGCATTTTATTTTATTTAGTAGTACATCTTGTTTGTGCCTTCTGGTCTCAAGCCCGAGTTTTTAGGATGTATGTGGACTGCTCACTAGCGCGCACGTGTGTGTGTGTGTGTGTGTGTGTGT
>RJWH01001972.1:208858-284118 GCA_004363575.1 Solenodon paradoxus | reverse complement strand
ACCTACAACAGTGCCCAAGACCTGGGAGAATTATTATTAAAGAACTGTGTGTGATGAACGCAATACCACGCGCACACAGCTCTGACAGAATCGACTGTGTGCGGGTCACTCCCCACAGGTGTGCGCACCCATCTCTGCCAGCGCTGTGTCAGGCTGACCCTGCTGGGTGTCCTGCTCAGGCCTCAGGGAGACTGGCTTCTGCAGTCTCCACATGCACATGGGCGGGCAGGAGGGAGAGTGGGGGCGGCGTCCTGTGACAAACCTCACTGGGCCCCCCTTCTGCCTCCAGCCCTGGGGTGGGAACCGATCCCCAATCGTTAATGTCAGGGAGCCCCCATCCGTGGGCCTTCCCTCTCCTGCGCAGCGGGAAACAGCGCCCTCATCACAGAAGCTTCACCTGCACCATGTGGGATGAAGTGTTTCTTGCTGGAATCTTGTCTGGGATGTCCAACAATTTTCACTTTTCTGTATGACATATTTTCATGGAGAGAAAAGTAGTGTGAATATTTTTTCCTTTGTTTTTAAAGTGAAAAAAATTGCAGCTTGCTAATCATCCTCTGTTACTGACTTAACAATTAAAAGTGACTTGCACAGTCAGGTGTCTTAACTACAGTATGGCAAAAAAAATGGACCACATGTACAGCTGTGGCCCCAATAGGCTACCCCATAAAGCCTTAATGTGTGGAAGGCTCTACCATCTGGGTTTGTGTAATTGTGCACTATGATATTCATGCAACAAAATTGCTTAAGGATTCACTTAACAGAACATATCCTAGTTATTTAATGACATAAGAATCCATCCAGCTTTGTTAATTACACTCTACACATGGGTTCAACAATAAAATTATCTGAGGATGCACTCTCATAATGACTGCTGGCCCTTCAATGATGCACTGTTGTTTTTGTGTGTTTTGTGTGATTTTTCATCAAGGGAAATTTTTTATTTTGACTGTAGCAAATTTAGAAATGTCAAAACAATAAAAATATCACAAACAATGTAAAAAAGACTCAGAAAATTACAAAATAAACTGATAGCAAAATAAATACCTTTCAATCACAAGCTAGGAAATTGAAAGAGTGATCAAAAGCATTCCCCAAAACAAAAGCTCTGGACCAGATGGTTTCACCAGTGAATTCTACAAAGCATTCAAAGAAGAATTAATTCCAATCTTCCTCAAACTATTCCAAAAAATAGAAGAAGAGGGAAAACTTCCAAATACTTGACGCCAATATTATACTGATTCCAAAGCCAGATAAAGACTGCACCAAAAAAGAAAGCTATAGACAGATATCTTTAATAAATACTGATGCAAAAAGTTTAAAACAAAATACTAGCAAATTGAATTCAACAACATATAAAAAGAATCATATACCATGATCAAGTGGGATTTATTCCAGGGATGCAAGGATGGTTCAACATATGCAAATCAATAAATGTGATGCACTATATCAATAAAAAAGGACCAAAACCACATGATCATCTTGATAGATGCAGAAAAAGCATTTGACAAGATTCAACACCCTTTTATGTTAAAAACCCTCCAAAAAGGTATAGAAGGAACATACTTCAGCATAATTAAGGCTGTATATGACAAGCCTACAGCCAACATTATACTGAATGGAGAAAAACTGAAAACTTTTCCCCTAAGATTAGGGATAAGACAAGAATGTCCACTCTCACCATTATTATTCAATATAGTGCTGGAGAGCCTGGCCAATGCAATTAGACAAGAAAAAGATATAAAACATATCCAAATAGGAAAAGTAGAAGTGACACTATCACTTTTCACAGATGACATAATAATATATAGAGAGAATCCTAAAGAATCAAGTAAAGAGGTGCTAGAAATAATAAATACAACAAAGTGTCAAGCTACAAAATTAATATTAAAAAATCTGTTGCATTTCTGTATGCCAACATTGAAATTACAGAAAAAGAACTGAAAAAAAATACCATTTACAACTGCACCCAAAAAAATAAAATACCTTGGAATAGACCTAACCAAAGAGGTGAAGGACCTGTACTGTGAGAACATAGGACACTGCTAAAAGAAATAGAAGATACCACAAAGAAATAGAAAGATATTCCATGCTCATGGATGGGAAAATCAACATAATGAAAATGGCCATACCTCCCAAGGCAATATATAGATTCAATGCTATCCCCATCAAAATTCCAAAGACATTTTCACAGACATAGAACACAAAATAATGAAATTTATCTGGAACAACAAACAATAGCAAAAACAATTCTCAAGAAAAAACTAACAATGGAGGTGTCATGCTCCCTGACTTCAAACTCCACTAAAAAGCAATAATAATTAAAACAGCATGGTACTGGTATAAAAACAGAAAGACAGATCAATGGAACAGAATTGAAAATCTGGAAATAAATCCACATATATATGAACATCTAAATTTTGACAAAGGAGCCAAAAAATTACGATGGGGCAAGGACAGTCTCTTTAATAAATGGTGCTGGGAGAACTGGACAGTCACATGCAAAAGGTTGAAACTAGACCATTACCTAACACCACACACAAAAATGAACTCAAAATGGATAAAAAACCTAGACATGAGACTAGAAACCATCAAACACATGGAAGAGAATGGAGGTAAAACATTATTAGACATAGACCTAAGACATATCTTTGGCAATGCAACTCCCATTGCAAGGCAAATAAATCCAAAATAAACAAGTGGGATTCATAAAACTTAAAAGTTTCTACTCAGCAAAAGAGACTCACATAAAAACAAAGAGGCATCCAACTGAGTGGGAAAAGATATTTGCCTTTCACACCTCAAATAAGGGGTTAATATGTAAGATATACAAAGAACTCAAAAAATTGGACAACAAAAATACAAGCAGTCCAATAAAAAAAAAATGTGTTGATGACCTTAATAGACATCTCTCCAAGGAAGACATACAAATGGCCAACAGGTTCATGAAAAAGATGCTTTATGTCTCTTGTCATCAGGGAAATGCAAATCAAAATCTCACGCTGGTAAGAATGACTATTATAAAAAAAAAAAAAAAAAAAAAGAAATAATAAGTGCTGGAGAGGATGTGGAGAAAAGGGAACTCTAGTTCACTGTTGTTGGGAATGTAAAGTGGTGCAACCATTCTGGAAAACAGTTTGAAGAGCCCTCAAAGAATGGAGAATGGAAATTCCTCTACTGGACATTTACTCTAATGACACAAAAACACTTATCTGAAGAGATATTTGCACCCCCATGTTCACTGTAGCACAATTCACAATAGCTAAGAGCTGGAAACTACCTAAATGCCCATCAAGAGAGGAGTGGATACAGAAGATGTGGTGCATATACAGTATGGAATACTATGCAGTCATAAAAAGGGAGAGATCCTGCCATTTGCAACAACATGGATGGACTTGGAAAGAATTAAGCTTAGCAAGATAAACCATAAGAAGGACAGATATCATATGATAGCACTCATATGATGGATGAAGAGAAAACAAATAAATGTCCTAAGTTAAACAACAAACTGGGACTGGGGAGAGAGAGAGAAAGAGAGAGACAGAGATACAGAGAGAGAGAGAGAAAATACTACTCCAAACAATCATGAACTCTTAGAGATGAGAGACAAAAAGGCAAATCAGTGGTACCAAAGTGATGGATGAGGGAAATGGGATGACAGAAATTAACTGTAAGTCAAGGGAGAAAAAAGGGGGAATATTAGTAAATCTACTATGCTATTTGTAAGTGCAAAAATACCACGATGTATACCTCAAAACAACTCATTGTCAAAATGCAATATCCCTTCAATAATAATAAAAATAAAATTAAAAAATATCAAGTGTCCTTAATTTATAAATTGCTAGTTAACCTAGTAAGAATAATATGAACCATGAGTATGAACCATGAGTGTGATGTTTGGGATGCTTAGAGTTGTTACCCAATTATGTTTTTAATAATAATTTGCAAGTAAAAATAAATTACATGTTTTGACTTATAATAGTTTATGGCATCCAGTAATGTTTATAGTTGTAAACATCAATATCCCTGTTAACTTCCACATGACCAAAGCAGTAGTGGACCTTGTATATGAATCAAAGCCAATACTAAATATTATTGAATTCTAGAGAGTGTGATAACATGAAAATAATGCATTGTAAAGAATTATATTTGATAAATATTTATTTGAAATATACTGTTGAATTATATTTTATCTACTTGAATACAAGCAATTGTAGGATCAATTGAATAGCAGAAGTTAAGTTTAAAAAGAGGAAAATCAAAACTACTCAAAGAGAAACACGTGCAGATGTTCTGCCATGGTGGCGGGTGGTGGGGACGTCTGCACTGAAGCTGAGTCAAACCTGCAGGTGACCTCAGACCCCTGGGACTCTCCTCCTGATGGGGACCTGATGGCCCAGGGACTCTGCTGACTCTCCTGGGCCTCCAGGGCTGTGGGTGGAGAAGCAGCAGCAAGAGGGCCCCTTGGGAAAGATGGACCTCGCCTCCAGGTGGGACAGCATTTGACTGTTTTGGTCATTTTGTTTCCTCAGCTGCTGGACTTGTGTCTCAGTGGACACAGATGCCACCCGCCTCTGAGCTCCTCCCTCCTGGAAGAGGATCTCCTTGTGGCAGAAAGTGTGTCTCCAACTCTGCCCTTTTCTTTAGCGATCTCCTTGTAGAAATTTGGAAAATACATGGATTCCGTGTCTCAAAAACGTTGCAATGTTTCTTCAGTTGCAAGCAGGAGGTGTCCTCAGTTTTTTGTGCATTTGCAGGATCCATTTTCCTGGACGCCAGGCAGGCAGTGGTACCTCAGCTCCAGCAGCTGAATCTCATTTTCAGGTGTATGTTTTCAAGCAGCAAAAATGCTTCCTCAGTTTGGAGACTTCTATTTGTCCTGGAAGTTCTTCAATCATTTTCATTTCTTCAAAAAGTCTGCTGGTTATTTCCTGCGCTTCCCTTTTCTGCTCGGCTCCTATCTTCTTCTGAAATTCTTTTCATTGTTTTCTGAGACGACTTCATCAGTGACTTGGTGAAGTTCAGAGACTGGCTACTCCGTGCATTTTCCAGAAAGTCCAGTGTCCTGAAGTGAAAACCAGTGCTGAGAAGCAGAAGGTTTGTAAGGTGAGAAAAGTTGCCAGCATCCCAGATGACCTGTTCTTTACATTTTCCAGAAAGTCCTCAGTGTCCTGTATCCTAGCTTTTTCAGGTTTGGGTTCATTGTTGACAAAGTTTATAACGTGGAGGCACTGGTCTCCAGCCCAGGTTTCCGGGGTTCCAGTGTTCTCAATACCTTGTCCAAGGACTTCATCATGGACATACTTTTTGTCTAGTGCCTTCAGAATTCTTAGAATGTGTCGCCCAATTACTATCAACACCACTGCACATCCCGCACCAGAATGTCCCAGGGAAGCTCTGGAAGATGGGGAACATGTCACTCATTCTCAGAAGTGTCCAGCAGAGACCCAACAGGTGCTCCAGATCAGCTGACAGGTGGCTCCGAGGACAGGCAGCAGGCCCTCCATGGCTGCATTGGGCTCCACAGTTCTGCTTCCAGTGCCAGTGACCTGTGGGTCACAACTGATCACTTAACTCGGCAAGTGTTCCATCTCCAAATAAACAGGTGTCTAAATCAGGCAGATCACTTGGACTGAGAGAGGGGAAGCAGTCAGTTCTAGAAAACAGACCCCACTCTGCTGTGAGAGAATGGGGTCCTATTTACAGGCTCCGAGAGGTGGAAAGGGCTGTCCACAGCTGGATCTCAGTCATCTCAGTCCCATATGACCTTCAGCAAACCTGCAGGATCGGAGCAGGGTCACACCGTGTGCCTCTCTGTACAAAGTGCAGATGCTAGACCCGACCCTGGGTGAGGTCCTTCTCCTGGCTGAAGTTACCTCCTGCTCCAGTGAAGCCTCCTCCTGCCACACAGTTCCAGGGTTTCCCTCCCCTAAGGCACCCTCTCTGATTTTTGTTAGGTCAGTGTGGGCAGGCTGGGGCACAGGTTCCCAAATGTATAAATAATACATGAGATTAGAGGCGCAGACATTTTGAGCTGCTAAGTGTACATGAATCAAGAGTCAATAGTACCAGCTTGCAAGGGTTGGGAAGCAAGATTATTATCCACAGAGTCCCAACAGTGATAGGAACCCGATGAACTGAGAAATTCAGTCATGTTTACATCCCAGATGTCACTAGCAACCTTTAAGTAAATTAATGTGACCACTTAGGAAAGGAATCTGAACTTACGTTTTAGTGAAAAGAGATTTAGGTTGGAGATTGACTCCCAGGTGTGGGCAGCATCCTCACATCCTGGATCCGATGCTTTTCTTGCCCTAAAGTGATGCTTCCAGGGAACAATGATTTCACATCTGACTCTTCCTGGTACTCTTCCTAGGCACGACAGTAAAATCTTTCTGCCCATCTTACCTGGTGCCTTTCCATTCATGTGTCCTGCTCTTACCAATGGAAGAAAGGAGGCCTGCTAGGTGGGTTTTTTTTCTGATAAAAGAGACATTGATCAGTCACCTCTGTTACATATTTCAGATCAGGACGTTATACTAGTTAGCAATTGTAGACAGTCTCCTTCCCATAATGTGTGTTCTCCTGAGGGTACTTGGTAATTGCTCATTAACAGGCCTTGGGATCCAGACTCTAACTCTGTTAACCATCCAACCCCCTGAAATGATGGTGGCTGTGTGATATCCAGCTGTCCAACCTCAAGTTCATCCTTTGCAGGATCGGGGAGTGAGGGTCTCCTACAGGCCAGGGATGAAAGTAATGGTAAATAAGGATCTCTTTGGAGAATATGACTCGCCATGCTGTGGCATCAGCCAGGTTATTTCCTTTAATAATGCCTAAGTCTCCTTTTTGTTCCTCTCTATAAGGTAACACTGCTACTGCCTGGGGTTTCTTTACAGATTTTAAGAATCCTATTACCTCATCAGGGCTTTTAATCTCTTTTCTATTAGTATTGAGCCCCCTTTCTTTCCAAACTGCCCCATAGCCATAGATTATTGACACTGTACATTTAGAATCACATTGTAATAGCTTTTCTTTTTCCTACTTCCAATGACCTAGTAAGAGCACTTGTATTGACCTTCTGACTGAAGCTCTTAGTGGAAGGACGTTTGTTCTGTGACCCTGTGAGGTTACTGAATAACATGCCCACCTTGGATGGACCATTGCTCATAAAAGTACTTCTATCCACAAACCACATAACCTCTGGGTTCTCAAGGAGTTTGCTCTTCAGGTCTTCCCTACTAGAATACCTTGATCTATAATTTTGATCAATGTTGAAGAACATTATTTTGTGGGTTGGGCAAAAGGAAGGCAGGATTCAGATTAAGGCCATATTTTATTGTCAGATTTCTGTTATCTGATATAATATCCTGTACTGAAACACTGGGCTACCACTCCTCCATAGGTGTCCCCAAGCTGTAAGGACATTGGAGACCTCTGGTATACTGTCCACACTGTCATAGGCTGACCCATAGTGAGTTTTTTCACCTCCTTTATAAGGAGGCAGGTAGTAAACCATGTTTTGGGGCCTGTGTATCAAGGGCTTAGAAAAAACAGGCTGTGATTCTCTTGGGGACTCTTATCATTTGAATTTGACATCCCAAGGACACCCACTGCCATGGTACTCACCCAAGTTCAAGGTCTTCCCAGTTCTAGTTGGCCCAAGCCAGGTGTTGAGAATGGGCGTCTTGATTTTATCAAGGAGTTGTGTCCTACTAAAAATTAACTTCCTTTTCCCTTGTAATTTATCAGATAGTCGCTTATTTACCAACCCCAAATTTGAGCTCCATAGTCTGAACAAATCAGTCATTTTCAAAAATCCTTGAATCTGTTTCCAGTTCTTTTTTAGAACAATCTGTCAGCTTCTTTCATCTCCTAGAGAAGACTCCATTTTTCTTTGAGATGATAAACTCTAAATGCTTAACTGTCTCAACACCTGAAACATCTCTTTAAAGCATTTTTAGCTCTTTTTGGCCAAAAAAATTAGTACAACAAAATGATTTTTGCCAGAGACATCATTAGTAGGATTTGCAATCAACAAGTCAACCACATACTGCAGGAGTCTCATTAGTCAGATGCAATTCCCTGACATCTTTACTTAAAACTTCTCCCTACAGCTGAGGGAGATTTACACACCTGGGATAACACGGTCTCATAGTCTGATGTTCATAGTGAGTTTCTGAATCCTGCCACTCCAGGGAAAATATTTCTTGTGATTCTCCTGCCAATGGAACATGGAAGGAGACATCTTTGAATCCAAGACAGAAAAATATTTGCAAGTTCCCAGAATGTGGGTCAGAGTGTGTGTGGGTTTGGTGCTACTAGTGTGCAATCTGAGTATCTGGATTCACCGCCCTCAGCACTTGGACAAACCTACATTCTTCCGTTCCTTGTTTCTTACCCAAGAGGACAGGAGCACTGCAGGGGGACCGACACGGTCTTATAAGGTCCTAGGCCTGAAGTGGCTGGGCGACTGGTTTAATTCCTGTCATTGCTTTGGGATTTAGAGAATGTTGTTTGATGGGAACAATGGTTGATCTGTTTACTGAACTTTGACCAGCTCCATCCTTAGAGCTCTTTCCATCTTTCTGTGTGCCCATAACTCAGGGTCTTCCTCATTTTCTGTTTCCTGGGCTGGTTTCCAGCTTTTAGGATAGTCACAAAGGAACCTAAGAAGGCCAAACCTTTTCTTTTTGGACCTGGATCTTCATCCTTTTCTCCTCTAAAGTGATGATTGCTCCCCATCCCAAGAGGGAAATGGGACAATCAGGACGTGTGGGGAGGAGGGGCAGAGTGTTTTGGAAACTAATTTGCAAAGCAGAATCTGGAGAAAGCACTTGACTTCCCCTCTCTGACACCCCCTTTTATATTACATGTTCTTCTAGGAATACCGCTTTCTTTGATACTCAGAGAAAATGACTCCTTTATCCTGTAGGAATTCACTTCCTCCCCTGCTACATCAATGGTAACCTGAGGCTTCTCAGGAGACACAACCAGTGAGGTTATGGGCATCCACAGGGGAGCCTCCCAGCCCACCCCTCTCTCTCTGCTCTTCATGTTTACCGTAGACACTGCCTGGGCCCCAGTTTGCTGCCTCAAGGGAGCCCAGGGAGAGGCTCGGTCACTTACCCTTGGGGGCCTTTTCCTCTCCTCCCAGTTACCTGGGGGGATTACAGTGACACAGCCAGCAGAGCCGTGTCTCATTTCCTTTCTTCTATTCTGTCACTTGTCTGCTATTATAAACCTTCAAGTCAACATCTAACAATTTCAGGGTATGTTCAGATCCCAGTGCCAACATCTGGATTTTTCTCAGGATGTCTGAGGGCACTTTGAGGTATCATCTAGGTATCAGAACTACTTTGCTGCCTTCTCCCTCTGGGTCCATGGGGTCTATTTTTGGAGACATTTCCTAAGCCTTTCCCTATGTGTATGGTGCTTGTGTGCACCTTCATTTCACTCCAGTTTACTACTGGCTGTTTATGTGTCCATGCCCTTCAGAATCACCTTATATACAGCCTCTGGCACCTAATCTGAGCTTTTGGTGAGGTCACGATATGGCGGTGTCCCCAGTCTACGGGTGTGGTGTATGACAACCATGTTGTTGGTCTGTTTTATTCTAGCTTCAGTTATGACCATAGCTTATAAATATTGCTCTGATGAGGTTCAGAATTCATTAGGTTCCTCTCAAAATCCTTGGGTATATGTCTTCCAATTATTCAAATCTGAGGTGAAGAAGCACACATAGTCAACAAAATTCCCATTCTGTCAGGAACCTGTCTCAAGAGTAACAAATTCCACTTTCTTCCAGGTTTATAGAGTTTCCTCTTAGTTGTTGTGATATGGGGAAGGGCTAAATACATTGTAATGACAGTTGGTGAGGACATACCTGCTGGTCCTTGACTTGGTAATTGACTTGGTAACTGGAGTAGTTCCTTCTCATCTTATCTCTCTAATACCAGCAGAACTTTCTTCTGATACGCATATTTGAATAAAGTATACTTGTCATTCTTTTCATATGAAGCCATAAAAAACATAGAAATAGATTTCATCCTTTGTTTTCTGCCATCTACCAGAGAGGTTCAACTGAAGGATAATTATTTCACAGGAACACCAACAGGTGCCACACCAAGACTCAGGCAAACACCACATATATTCACTGCAGTGCTAATCCAAACTATACACCCGACACATAAACCAAAAAAATAACAACAACAAAAAAAAAGCAAAAAACCAAGATAATGCTGACAATACAAATGGAGACATGAATCCCATCCAAAGGTCCTTTCATAAGAGTAGGTTTAGCAGTTTTGAACCCATAATCTGTGTGGCATCAGAAATGTTTTTCAACTGATATTTTAATAGTGCACTCTCAGGAGTCCCAGGGATGATGAAGTGACACACTTCAATAATCAGTTCTCATAAGTGTCTGTAGAGAGCAGACCTGAACATGGAGGTCCGTTTGGGCTAACAGGGATCCCCCAAAACTTTCTACGCAATCCCTGTCTTCAGCATTGCTCTCTCCTCCCAAGATAAACAGATCAGAATAAACCAGACTGCAGATTTTCCCTGAACCTTTCCTCATTAAGATTCCTCACTCACTTTATTTGAACATTTGTATTTACCCTTCCAAAAGAACAAGAGCAAGACAAAGACTCTGAGGTGACAGCTTAGTACTTTCGGCAGAGGCAATCCGTTTGATCCAGCATAATAGATGCCAAGGGACTTGCTTTTGTATAAGTGCAAGAACTCACTTTGAACAACGTGAGAGTTAACCCAGGGTCAACTGCCTCTGCCTACTGCATTTGTTGTTAGGGGATCAGCCATGAGTCTCTCACCTCCCGGAGGCTAGTCTCATCTGTCACCAGTTTTATTTCTGGACGGAATTGGCTTCTTCTTTTAGTGAGCATGATCTGAAAGAGGTAGATGATGTTTCTTTAAGTTCTGAAAGTTTTCTTACTTTCACCAAGTGAGTAGACAGAACTTTCTCAAAGCACCGTCCTCCCAAAGCATTCTGCTTTACAGGAATTGGGTGAGGAAGTGAATGCTGACTGTCTCAGGCTATAGTTTGGTCATGCTCATATGGAAATGAGTGCTGATTGGTCAAAGGTTGTTGGGTGGGGCATGAGGAAGTGAATGTGATTGGTCTTGAGCTGTAGGTTGTCTCAGGGTTACTTTTAGGTCACAATTGTTCTGCACATACTCAGGCCATACTTCAGAGCTGTCTTCAGGTAAAGGGAAAGGTCATCATAGGAAAGGTTGGTGTTTATTCTTATATTTTTATGGTTGACCCACTAATTAAGACAGATATTTCTTCTGGCTCAATTGCCTCCCTTTATTTCATTTAATTTCATTTTTCTTTCCCAGTGTCTCTGTGGCAAAGTCAGACTCAAGAGTTCCTCATCCGCACCTGGGGCTCTGTGATGAGCAACCTGCCCCTGATCCCTTTACCTGAGAGAGAGGAACCAGTTAGCCAGGTTTAGTGGTCGCAAGGTCTCCATGCATGGAGAGAATAAAGGCTCTAAAAAGACTTGGCACAGGGGTGGGGGTAGCAGGAGGTGACACACAGTGATAGTTTTTTCTTTTTTAGAGACACTTTAGCTTTATGAAAAAGTGAGCAGAATGTATAGAGATGTCACGTATCTGCCTTTGCCTCCCCTACAAAGTGTTCCCTACTATTTAATCATCTTCCAGTAGTGTGGCACACTTGTTACAAATGATATCCAACATTGATGCATTATTATAGTAGAGTTCAGAAAGTTCACTCTGTGTGGCACAGTTCTATGAGTTTTGACAAATGCTGGTGTCCTATATCCCCTATTTTATTACCATGCAGAAGAGTGTCGCAGCCCTAAAAACCCTCTCCTAGAATGAGTTTGAGATTATCTAGCTTTCAATTTAAAATAAGTTATAAGCAAAATAACAATGAGATTTCATCTCATACTTGTGAGAAAGAATGGTCATTATCTAAACAACTAGATTCCTATAAACCTATTATAAGACAAAATAGCATAAAGAAGCAGTAGTCATTAATTTATAGAGAATAATTATTGGAGCATTCCCAGACCCAAAACAGTAACCTAGTCATACCAAATGATACTAAAACCTCACACATAGGTAAAGACAGGAATGATATAATAAATACGAAACCTACTTCTCAGGAAGGAAAACGGGTGTGGGAGGAGATACTTTTACTACTCAGATTGGTGTTGCCTCTGGGAAGTTTCAAAAGCAAAACAAATACTGAACGATATTTTTGTTTTTTCACCTTTTATTCTTAAATCAAAAATATTCTTTGGAAAACTGATACTAACATATATCTTTCATAAAAGTGAAGTATGCAACCTCTTGAAAAGCAGGGAATTTCTGTACATGTTTAAACATTAATCTGTGGGGTCAGAATTTGAAGTATCAGGAAAGGCATAGCAATTGGGAGGAAGGCTGAAGATCCTAATAAGCTCCATTTCATGACCTTGATTGTGGGTTACATTAGTGCAGTTTGTGACTGTCCATTGATTTGTATATTCATGTTTCATGTGTATAAGGTATAATCCCATGTATCAATTCAGATGTCAATTAGTTTCCTTCTGAAAAAAAAAAAAACACTTTAAGGAAGACCAGAAAAATATCAGACATTAAAAGACCCTCAAAATCCTGAAAAAAATATGATGCTGGGGAAGGTAGAAATAAAGGGCACTATAATTTTTAAAAAGAAATGTTCTGCAAAATTCAACACTAAACTCTTAGAAATAAGTAAAGTGACTGACTGCAAAATCAATTTGCAAAGATCTGTTGTGTTTTTACACAGGAACAAGTCCAAATGAAAAGAAATTTCAACAACAATCCCATTTATAATCACTTCAAAAAGATTCAAATATCCAAGTATAAAATTAACAAAGGAGCTGAAAGAGAAACATTTCAAGACATTATTAAAAGAAGCATAAGAAGAAAAAAGAGATAGAAAGAAATTTTTTTAAGAAGGAAAGAAGGAAGCAGAGGAGAAGCATTTTTAAGAAGGGGAGGGAGACAAAAAGCATATTGATTTGTTTGTTGATTTTTGATTTTTTTACTCTGGCTCATGGTCACAACCCAGTTCCTTGGACTTTACATGGTTCGTAACACCAGAGTCTCAGCTGCCTGAGCCACATTGGCACCCGAGATGAAAATAATGTAAAAACTCATAGATACAAAGAATTCACATTGTTAAAGTGTCCATGTTACCTGAAACAATGTGTAAATTTAATGTAATTCAATCAAAATTATTTATATTTTTCAAATAATGGAACCAATAATACCAAAATTTGTACGGTACCACAAGACCCAGAATTGCTGAGCAATTCTGAGGGGAAATGGCAGTAACATACTTGCTGACTCTTAAATATACTAGACAAAAATAAAAATTAAAGCAGTCATGTATGGAAAAATATGCACAAATAAATGGAATTGAATTGAGAGCCCAGAAATAAATACACTGATATATATAGCCAGTTAATTTATGACAAAGGTGTTATCAGCAGGCAGTGGAGAAAAGGATGATTTTTTTTCAGCAAATAATGTTGGGAAAACTGAATAGCCACATGCAAAAGAATGAAACTTTCTAATACTGTACATAAAAAAATTAATTCAAAATTACAGATCTGCACATTAAGACTAGAAACCATAAAATACATAGAAGTAAACATAGACACTACATTTCAAGATGTCATCCTCAGAGATGTCATTGGGGGCTCAATTCAGTAGCAAGGGAAATGAAAGAATGAAATAAACAAACAAGACTATATCAAACTAAAGCATTTTTGTACAGTGAAAGAAACTATATCCAGAAAAAAAGACATCTTTTTTTAATGTCTTTGTGGACACAATAGGCATGCGGAGATATTTTCACATAATACATTTGAGAAGGCGTTAATATCCAAGATATAAAAGAATTTGTACAACTCACAACACAATAAATGAGCAGAAGGTCCTCTCTAAGAGGACACAAAGATGGCCAGCAGGTATATGAAAAAATGCTCTTCGACATGCCCTAGTGGAGCTGTGGGTAAGTCATTCACCTTCAAAGGATGCAGGCCACATACCCCTGGGCTCACGTCCTAGATCTGAGAGGGAAAAGAACCAGTGTTAACAGCTAAAATGGAAATAAAATGAAAATGCTTCTTCCTCCTCTTTTCCGGCTTGTCTGCCTACTTGCTTCATTCCTGCCTGCATCTTTCCTTTTTAAAAAAAGAAAGAAAATAATCTTCATCATTTATGAAAGAAATGCAAATCAAAACCACAATAAAATTGTTACCTTACACAAGTGAGTAGATCAAAAAGACAAGGATCCACAAGTGCTGGTGAGGGTGTAGAGAGAAAGGAGCCCTCACACACTGTAACTGATTCAGTTACTTTGGAAACAGTACGGAGATTCTGCAATAATTTAAAAACAAACTTTTGTATTATCCAACAATCTCATAGAATAAGAATCTGAATATTAAACTCAAAAAGATGTATACACCCTTATTTCCATTGCAACATTTTTTACAATAGTCAGGATAGGAATTCAGCTTCAAAGCTCATCAAGGATGACTATAAATGAAGATCTAGTACACATACATACATATGTATGTATAATGTGTCTGTGTTTGTATACATATAAAGAAATGTAGCACTACTCATACATAAAATAGGTGCAATTTTGCCACGATAACATGGAGAGAACTCATGGGTATTTTGCTGAATGAAATAAGTTAGAAGGAGAAAGATTAATATTGTATGATTTCATCTCTAGATGGAATATAGAGAAATAACGTAAATGAAGTGATAAGATAAAATTAAATGCAGGGATCTTAACAACAAAATGGGGGTTAGGAAATGAAATCATGAGCTACAGGGTTTTTTCCCTTTCTTTTTTGCTTTTTGTTATAAAAAAATATTTGCTGAGGTAAGTTTTATTTACAAAATAATTTAAGCCCATATGTGCACATTCACCATTTGTCAAATATATGGCAACACATCATGCCCACCACCAAACTACCAGAATTTTTCCACCACTGTCCAGTGGAGTCCCATCACCACTTGCTCCCACCCTCACCCACCTCCCTGCTGGTAACCTCAGTACCATTGTCAGTGCCCAAGTGTTGATTTTTATTTTGTATGTCTGCTTGCTTTGTTTCTTTTATGAGTGAGATCATCTGGTATTTGTGTTCGAAGATCTTATTTCATCTAGCATCATCCCTTCACATTCCAAACATGTTGTTGCAAGTGGGAGGATTTCATCTTTTAAGGGTAGTTATTCCACTGCATATTTGGGGGAGTGGGGTTTACAAACAATAGATCCATCCACCTCTGTGGTGTCAAAATTATTTGTTGCATCACTAGTCTTTTCCAGAATAGATGCTAGTTTAATAGCTCATATAGTGTTTCCTCAACAGGCCAAATAAAGCTAGGAAAAGTGGTGAGGCTAGGGATCTCTTCTAGAGATTCCTGACCCTGTCTGAGGAAGGCACCAGGCAGTAATGCTTTAGGTCTTATCCTCTTGATTGCAAGTAGCAGAACACCCAATCTCCCAGTTTAAGCAAAATAAGGTATTTTTACCAAAAAAAATATTCTGCTATACCTCTTTAATCCCCCTCCCTTTTGTCTCTTACTACACACCTTTAGTAGCAGAAACATTCCCAACTGGGGGAGAGGAGGGTATGTTAGGAAGGGAGGGGAGGAGAAAGTTGGGCAGGGAAAAGGCAAGCAATATTAGTATCAGAAAAGACATCTTGACTCCTCAGCAAATTCCACACATTTTTTCTACTTGACAGCATTTGCAAAAACCAAGTAGCATCTTTTCTGTTTGGAACCCTGGAGGGCATGAAGAGAACAAAAGAAGAGTCCTACATAAAAAATGTGAAGAAATTTCAGAAAACTGAAGTGCCTGAGAGAGGAGTTTGCCCAAAGATGCTTTGAAAGGCAAAAGAGGTTTCCTACCTCTGAAAAGCTCACACGAATAATTCCCTTGTAAGAACTGTAGGCAGCCCGGGATTCACAGGCTAGAAGGGCCAGGTCAGCCGGCAGCATCTTTGCACCTACAGAACCAAAACTGGCATTTGTCAGCAGGGTCAGAAAGATCCCGTGTGAGCCCATGGGGATTGCATTTCCTCTGCCTTGGCCTGATTTTCAGTAACAACTTCGATGAACTCAGTAAGGCTTCAGTTAAGATGCTGGAGAATGTGGAGCCATGCATTACACGGGGCACCAACAGTAGATGAACTCATCTACCAGTGTGTCTACGGCAAGATCAACAAGAGGAGGACTGTTCCATCTCTGGTAAATGCTGTATCATTGCCATGGAGTCTCTGATTCCTGAGATCTATACTGTACAAAACACTTCAAATTGGTCAATAACTTTCACTGGCTATTCAGATCACCTTCTCCATAAATGGCGTGAATAAAAGGATCACTCATTTTATAGAAAGTAGAGAAGTTGGCAAAAGCGAAGACTTGATGCACAGTTTTCTTAGAACTAATGTATCTTAAATGATCATTTTTGTAAAATGGTCAGATAATAAACAGTGTCTGATTCAAATTAAAAGGTAAATGGTCCTGAGGGCTGTCAGTCTCTAAACGTGGGTGGTGATAATAATCTCAAAACACACAGATCTGATGCTAGAATCCAAAAGGTTGAAATTCTGCAAGTTCAAAATCCCCAAGAGCACAATGCCCACATCAAATTCTTGAAAAATAGAGTGATGAACAATAGAGCCAAATTATTTTAAAAGACACTTCTGGATCACATGAGATGGAACATCTCTGAGAGAAATCCAAGAACAGGAATACTTACCACACTTGAACTGGGAGTGCTGAGGGTCTGGGATCTTGTACGAACACGTGCATGAGCTCCCAAGCCCAGTGATCAGCCATCACAGTGACGCCCAGGTCGTTTTCTCAACACCCACGACAGTGGGCCTCCCAATTCTTCTCTTGTGTGGAGAGATCACATTTTACACAGAAATGCTCTTGACCTCTCTGAGAAGAAACAAAGTCACAGATCTTTCTCGTCGGGAAGTGAGGGATCTGATCACTGGAATGATGGAAAAATAAGAGAAACCCTCCAGACAATATCACATGAAGAGTGGTCTCCGGAAACGCTGGAGCCCCCAGCAATCACCTTTAGTCCCTCTGCCCTGCTTAGATGGTCTTCTTGCTGCCATTGTTAAATGGGAACAGCAGGCTTAGGAGACCTCATCACATGCAATTTTTTCCTTTGTGACTGTGCTCTTATGATTTCCAATTTTGAATATTAATAATCCTTTGGAATTTCATCTTCAAAATTTTAGTTTTTGAGATTGTGTTTTTATAATCCTGACTCAGGTTCCTCCCAGTATAATATGGAAATGTTGTTTTATCACCATTTCATCTTCAGCTGCTAAGTATTCAGGAGTGGGGCCATGTGAATGGAAGAAAAGAAGAAAGTATTTGTTAAGCGAAACAGTAAAAGATCAGACTTAGATAGGAATCGGCAGAGCCCAGTCATGGGGCACCAGGGGATCTCAGGCACATGGAATAGAGAAAGAGATCATTAAGAGCCCAGAAAACAGAACATGCCAGTGTCCCAGTGACGCCAAGTGTCTGCCCACAGGGAGAGTTCTGGATCCCCATGAAGGTCATTAGAATTGGCTTCATTCAGAGTTCCCACAACCAACCCCAAAGGTGGTGGTGCTGCCCCCACAGGTGAGGGGCAGTCTGCTCAGCTCTGTCCCTTTAATCTGCAGGCTCAGCCCTAACCCACCTTTACTGCCTGGGGGACAGCTAGTCAAGACTCAGGGGTCACAGTGGGGGAGCCCTAAACCAGCTTCCCTGTGGCCTCCAGGGCCCCTTAGACCAGCCAGAGGTCCCTGTGTGCCCAGCCACCTACAGCCGTCACTCACCTGTCTCTCGTACTGGCTGACCCATCAGGCGGTGGATCTCCACAACCCTCCTCTTTGGTTTCCAGGCCTCTGTCATCACTTCGAACTCTGGTTATTCCAGAAGAAATCACTGCTGCTGAGGATCCTGCTGGCAAACACATACAGGCTCTGCATGTTTCAAGATGGTCCTTGCACCTCTCGGATGTCATCACCTGACCTCACAGCATTCATAAATAGAGATTCTGTTTATTTTCATTCTTACTTTAAACAAGAAACTGAGGCACAGAGAAGTTGGAGACATAGCCCAGTGCGTACAGCTACCATTTGGAGCACAGGAACTCAGACTTTTAGCCACCATGTTCTACAGAGTCAGGCAAGGAGGCTGGGAGTCCTGTCACAGAATAATAGCTCAGGCAGGGATCATCGCATAAAGAAAGTAAGGGATTAGGCCTCCAAAGATGGAATTGGTGTGATGATCTACTGTGGCCCCTGCCAGCCAGCACACACACAGCCTCTCAGCACCATGCTGGGGGTCCAGGGCTCTACTGAGAAGAAATGACGTCTCTACTGAGGTAAGAAGCCTCAGGTTGCATGCTGTTCTCTGAAGCTGCTGTGTAGGAAGCTCTGGCTCAGACAGACTCTCCTGACAGGGGTGATCAGACAGCAAGAAAAGTATGAGGCTTCCAAAGGTGAAGCTGGTGTGATGCCAGCTGACAGGTGATCAACCCCTCAGCCCAGCAGGGGCTCCAGGCCCCCACTGCGGAGAAGGGACCCAGCTATGGGGAAGGAGCCTCAGCGCCAGAGCTGACTGGCTCCTCCGTGGGCTCTGAAGCTGCTGCTCAGGAAGCTCAGTTTGGCCTCCAGGGGTCACAGTCAGGGGTCCCTGTGAGGTTGGAGGGAGCCAGGCCTGTGACAGCTTCCGCACTAGCCTGGCGACCTTGTCATCCCATCGTCCTCTTCCTCCTCCTTTTCTGCCATCATCACCTTCTGCTTCCATTTTCTTTTCTGACCCCGACCCTCACGGGAGTGTAGCTCTGGGGGTTGTCTGCCTCATGGGTTGCTTCTCTGTTGTTGTGTCCAAAGAACCTAAAACAGTGTGTGAGACATTTGGGAATGGTTTATTTAAGAACCATGTGTCATAAATGCAATACCACACACACATACTTCTGACATAATAGACTGTGTGGGTCACTCACCACAGGTGTCTGTATCCATTTCTGTCAGGTGTTGTGTCAGGCTGAACCTCCTGGTGCACTGCTCAGGCCTTGAGGTGGCTGACTGCCTGCTGCTCCAACAGTAATGGGAAGACCGGTATGGATGCAGGGAAGGGTCCTGTGACATCCCCTCACTAGGCCCCGATGACAGCATTTTCCCCCTCCTCTCCAGGACCTGAGCTGGGATTCAATGGTCTGTATTTAATATCATCTCTGGTACTTCCCTCACCTGCCACACTGGGAAACTGTCCTCATCACAGTAACTTCATCTGTACCATTTGGGATGAAGTGTTTCTTATTGGAAACTTGTCTGATACATAAGATACATTTCATTTTTACGTTTGAGTTAAGTATATTTTTATAGAGACGAAAGATGTGTGACTATGATTTTTTCTCTAATATTAAGCTTTTCATGCTTTCTCTGTTTTCACATTATTCTGTTACTGACATGTCAACTAAAAGTGCCTTGTACATTCAGGTGTCTTAATGATAATATGGTCAAAAAGAGACCATAGGATTAGAATCAAGATGGCAACCTGGTAGGAGCACGATTCACTTCCTCTGACAGAGCAATTAGGAATTCACCTATTCTCCAGAAACAAACTAAGGAAAAGCACGCACAGAGGCTATAGAGACCCCAATTGTGATGACAAAAGAGATAGGCGAGACGTCAGGATTCGTAGTTACACCGCAGACACAGGTTTCAGGTCACAATGCGGGGGTGGAACCATGGGAAGAAATGGGCCTCCAGGAAAGTTGTTCCAAAAGCAGTAGAGAACCTGCCTAATGGGACAGGGACATGGAGTCAGGGGAGACAGTCTTACTGAAGGGCAGAAAGAGGGCCAGCACACCTAGGTCTGAGCTGGAGCCCATGAAGTGAAATTACACTGGGTGCTGCCATACCAGAAGGCAGTAAGCGGAATTCCCCACCCCAATACTTTCTCACCACCATATTGCACAACAGTCTCAGGACCCATCCACCAGATATCCTGCCCACCAGATATTCCACACCCTGGCTTAAAGGAAGAAGAAGAAATGTCCCAGAAGGAACAAACCCTTGATGCTACCCACTAGCACCAACCTGTGGGTGAAGGCAGAACTCATACTGTTTTCCAATTGTGAGCCAGTGGTAAGGGCATCATTACCGTTTGGACCTGAGATGCTGGGTGAAGGATCTGCATCCCCCATATAACTCCAAACCCACATGTGAATCTCTTCAGCCCCAACGCAGTGTTCACCTAAGAACTTCAACAAATACAACCAGTGGTGAGGCCATAAACCTCAAGAATTCCAGTGTGCAAACCAAGATCCATATTTATCTGGTGCAAGTCAATATCCTACACAAGGCCATCTCTTCAGGGAAACTGAACCCACAGAAATTTATAGAAGGTCTTAGTCAGAGCAATTAGGCAAGAAAATAAAAGAAGGAAGTAAAACTATTATTATTTGCAGATGACATGATTATATATATTAAAATTCCTAAAAACTGTGAAAAAATACTGTAAAGTGGCAAAAAAAAACACTAGAGCTTATAAAAATATATTGTACAGTGGCAGACTACAAAATCAATCCACAAATATCCATTGCATTTTTATATACAAAAAATAACCTTGAAGAAAATGGAATCAAGAAATTCATAGCTTTTAAAATAGAAGTAAAAAGAATCATATATCTGGGACTATACCTAACAAAGGAGGTGAAAGACCTGTGCAATGAAAACTACAAGTCCTTCTTAAAAGAAATAAATTATACAAAGAGATGGAAAGACATCCCCTAGTCATGATTGGGAACAATGAGCATCATGAAAATGGTCATCTAACCTAAAGGAATATACAGATTTAATGCAATCCCCATTAACATGCCACAGACTTAATTCCAGGAAATAGAACAAAAAAATCTTAAAATTTGTATGGAACAACAAAAGACCCAGAATAGCGAAAGCAATTATGAGAAAAAAGAACGAACCTGGAGGTATTACACTCACATACATTGAACTATACTACAAAGTAATAGTGATCCAAATAGTATGGTACTGGACTAATAACAGAGGCACGCACCCATGGAATAGAACTAAATCACCAGAATCTGACACACTCACATAGAGTCAGTTAATCTATGACAAAAGAGCCAAAAAATATGATGGAAAAGGAACATTTCTTCAATAAATGGTGTTGGGGAAACTGAATAGTTACATGCAAAAGAATAAAGTTAGATCACTCTGTAACACCACAAAAATTAATTCAAAATGGACTTGAGACTTGGACTTAAGACTAGAAGCCATAAAATTATTGGAAGACAATATTGGAATGCCTTAGAGAGATATTTGGGGACTGAATTTCAGCATCAAGGGAAAGAAAAAGAACAATAAACACCTGGGACTACATCAAAGTAAAAAGCTTCTTCACAGTGAAGAAGCCATCACCAAAACATAAAGACAGTGTGTAATTGGGAAAAGATAGTTGAGCTCCATATTTCTGATAAGGGCTTTTCTCTTAGTCTTAAGGGCTTAAGGATAAGGGCTTTTCGCTTATTTAGTAGGGGCAATCTATTGGAAAAAGGTAACACTTTTATGCTGTTGGTCGGATTGCAAATTGGTTCAACCCCTATGCAAAACAGTATGGAGATTCCTCAAAAAGTTGAAGATGGAAATCCCATATGTTTCCACCATCCCATCTCTGGGTATTTACCACAAAGATACCAAAACTCTAATTCACAGAGACTTATGTACCCCCATGTTTATTGCAGCCCTATTCACTATAACTAAGAACTGGAAACTATCAAAGTGTCTAAGGTCAGTTGAATAGATAAAAAAGATGTTGTACATATACACGATGGAATACTACACAGCCCTGAGAAGATATGAAATCATGTCATTTCAATCAACATGGATGAAACTAGAGGAGATTATGCTAAACGAAATAAACCCAAAAAAGAAAGATCTATACCAGATAATCTCACTCTTAGGTGGAATATGAATTGAAAAAACAAAGGAAAGAATGAAACAAAACCCACCGTTGGACACTTGCAGCAGAACTAAGATTTCCAAGAGGGAATAGAGGGGCCAAGTGGAATCAGAACCCACATGACAATAAAGACGAATACTTGGTGATTTGGTGGAGGGCAGGGTGTGCTGACATGTATTTTAGGAATAGAGAAATTGCATAAAATGGGAACCTACACATACGCATTTATTTTAATGTGTAAAATCAAAGTTACTTCATTTAGTTTTTGAATGGACCATATATACGGGTCCCAATGGTTTGCATCAGAAAACCTAGGTGTGTGGAAGACTCTACCATCTGGGATTGTGTAATTACTCTCTATGATATTCATAAAAAAAAAATTACCTAAGAATCCACCTAACAGAATGTATCCTAGTTATTTAATGACACAAGAGTCCACCCAGCTTTGTTAATTACACTATACACATAGGTTCAACAATAAAATTACCTAAGAATGGATGCACTCTTAAAATGAATGGTGGTCTATAAATGTTATGATGTTATGGTGACTACATACGCCCTGTGGTTGTGTGTGTGTGTGTGTGTGTGTGTGTGTGTGTGTGTTTCCATAGAAGGAAATCTTTCATTTTGACTATAAAAAATTTAGAAATGTAAAAATAATAATGAAATCTTACAAAAGCAACAAATATTTAAAAGATTACAAAATAAAAGTGATAGTAAGATTTAAGCTTTCCTAAATGAGTAAATTGAGAGTTAATGTAATAATAATATGTACTTTCAATGGGATGTGTGTGTCGTTTAGGGTTTTTATTCAATTAAAGAAAACAATAAATTTGTTCAAATATATATTAGATTATCTTTATAGACTTCTGTTAATAGCTTCTAGCATTTAGAAATGTTTTTAATATCTTACACATCTATATCCCTATCAGACGTCAAACATGACCAAAGTAATGAATTTTTACTTTAAATTGTATTATTTAATGTACTTGAATATAAGCAACTGTAGGCTCAACTGAATAGCAGAAGTTAAGTTTAAAAAGAGGAAAATCAAAACTACTCAAAGAGAAACACGTGCAGATGTTCTGCCATGGTGGCGGGTGGTGGGGACGGCTACACTGAAGCTGAGTCAAACCTGCAGGTGACCTCAGACCTCTGGGACTCTCCTCCTGATGGGGGCCTGATGGCCCAGAGACTCTGCTGACTCTCCTGGGCCTCCAGGGCTGTGGGTGGAGAAGCAGCAGCAAGAGGGCCCCTTGGGAAAGATGGACCTCGCCTCCAGGTGGGACAGCATTTGACTGTTTTGGTCATTTTGTTTCCTCAGCTGCTCGACTTGTATCTCAGTGGACACAGATGCCACCCGCCTCTGAGCTCCTCCCTCCTGGAAGAGGATCTCCTCGTGGCAGAAAGTGTGTCTCCAACTCTGCCCTTTTCTTTAGCGATCTCCTTGTAGAAATTTGGAAAATACATGGATTCCGTGTCTCAAAAACGTTGCAATGTTTCTTCAGTTGCAAGCAGGAGGTGTCCTCAGTTTTTTGTGCATTTGCAGGATCCATTTTCCTGGACGCCAGGCAGGCAGTGGTACCTCAGCTCCAGCTGCTGAATCTCATTTTCAGGTGTATGTTTTCAAGCAGCAAAAATGCTTCCTCAGTTTGGAGACTTCTATTTGTCCTGGAAGTTCTTCAATCATTTTCATTTCTTCAAAAAGTCTGCTGGTTATTTCCTGCGCTTCCCTTTTCTGCTCGGCTCCCATCTTCTTCTGAAATTCTTTTCATTATTCTCCTAAACGACTTCGTCAGTGACTTGGTGAAGTTTAGAGACTGGCTACTCCGTGCGTTTTCCAGAAAGTCCACAATGTCCTGAAGTGAAAACCAGCGCCTGTTGGCGTTCATTGCTGAGAAGCAGAAGGTTTGTAAGGTGAGAAAAGTTGCCAGCATCCCAGATGACCTGTTCTTTACATTTTCCAGAAAGTCCTCAGTGTCCTGAATGCTAGCTTTTTCAGGTTTGGGTTCATTGCTGACAAAGACAAAGTTTATAACATGGAGGCACTGGTGTCCAGTCCAGGTTTCCTGGGAGCGACATGGCCCTGTGTCATTGTTCCAGTGTTCTCAGTACCTTGTCCAAGGACTTCATTGTGGACAGAACACTTTTTGTCTAGTGCCTTCAGAATTCTTAAAATGTGTCCTCCCGTTACTATCAACACCGCCGCACGGTCTGCACCAGAATGTCCCAGGAAAGCCCCAGTAGACCCAGGACATGTCTCTCAGTCTCGGAAATGCCCAGCAGAGCCCCCACAGGTGCTCTAGATCAGCTGGTATGTGTTTCCAGGACTGGCAGCAGGCCCACCTTGGCTGCATTGAGCTCCACAGCTCCTCCTCTGGTGACAGTGTCCTGTGGGCCACAACTGACCACTCAACTCAGTAAGTGTTTCATATTTAAATAATCATGTGCCTGTTAACCAGGAAGACCACTTGAACTGGGGGAGGGGAGACAGCCAGTTCAAGAAAACAGATCCCACTCTGCTGTGAGAGGAAAGTGTCCTATTTACAGGCTTTGGGGAGGTGGAAAGGGCAGACCACAGCTGGAGCTCAGTCATCTAGGCCTCAGCTTACCCTTCAACAAACCTAGAGGGTCAGAGCAGGGTCACACCATGTCCCTCTCCGTGCACAGTGCAGATGCTGGGCCTGACCCTGGGTGAGGTCCTTCTCCTGGCTGAAGTTACCTCTTGCTCCAATGAAGCCTGCTCCTGCCACACAGTTCCAGGGTCTCCCTCCCTTGTGTTGCTCTCTCTTCTTTATATTTCACTAGAGTGGGCTGTCAGGGGCATAGCTGCAGGGTCCCCCACTATACTAACAATTTGGGAGATATCTATGAAAACTAGCAGGGTCCAACATTCCCTGTATTCTTGGATCCAGCATGTCCCTATTCCTGCAGGAATGGCTTTGCTCTAAGAGTTACCTGGGCTTCTTCCCTTGTTGGCCCTGTCACTTCTTTTGTGCCTGTTATGGTGGCCACGGAGAGGGTCCCATTCAATGAGTCATTTACAGAACTGGGCCTCTGGGGAAGTGGATGCCAGTGGACTCAGTAGGCTTGTTCCTTGAGTATCAGTCAAAAGAAAAAGACCAAGTTTCTTAAACATGGAAATGTTTGTTACTTGCTACAAGGAGACAGAAAGATTATTCTCTAAGCACGGGCTTCTGAGCATTCAGCTCAAGGAGATGTTAATGAAATTGGACTGAGCAATTAATAATGAATGGTCTTAGGTTGTAGGGTGGGTCATGGCTTCTGGGAGTAACAGGGGAGTCCCTCTGGCCCCTCACTCTTTCTGCTCCTCCATATATACAGTAAGACACTGCCTCTGCTCCAGATTTGCTGGGTCCCCAGCAGTCAGCCTATGATGAGGCTGTGGTCACTCCCATGTGGGGGCTTCTACCTTTCCTCCGGGTTACCAGGGTAGTTTACAATGACCTATCTTGCAGGGCAATGTTTCATTTTCTTTCTTCTTTTCTGCCAAGTCTCCATTATTATGAACATCTAATAATTTCATGGTATGTTCAGGTCCCAGTGCCAATGTTTGGCATTTTCTCAGGAGTTTGGGGGTGGGGGGAGCACTTTGAAATATCATCTAGGTGCCCAGATACTTTGCTGCCTTCTCCCTCTGGGTCCATCAGGTCTACTTATGGAGACATCTTCTAAGTCTTTCCATAAATACAGATGAGTTCTCGCTGCATCTTGAATTTCTTTGTTTTGTTCCAATTTATTGCCTTTTTTATGCCCTTCAAATCTGTGTTTACATGCAACCTTATGGCACCTGACCTGAGCTTTTAGTTTGGGTCCCAAAATGGCGGTGGCCCTGGTCTATGGGTGGGGTGTGGGGGATCATTACCATGTTGCTGGTCTGTTTTAATGTAGTTTTTGTCATGGTCACGTCTTCTAAAAAGTTCTCTAGTGAGGTTTATGAATTCATGAGGATCTTATTGGAGCCCCTGCATGTGTGTCTTTCATTTATACAAATCTGAGGTAAAGAAGGGCACATGTACATTCACAAAATTCCCTTTCTGTTAGGAGTCTGTGTTAAGAGAAATAAGTTCTCCCTTTTCCCAGGTTTATAAAGAGTTTCCCCAGGTGGTGCTCCCTGGGACAGGGAAGGATATGCTTTACTGATAGTTAGAGAGGACTTGCCTGCAAGTCTTTAACCGGGTGGCTGGAATAGTTCCTTTTCATCCTGTCCCTCTAACACCAGGAGAGCTTTCTACTGATGTTCTAATCTGGATAGGTACATTTTCCATAAAACATGGAAATAGGAGACTTCATCTTATCTTTTCTGCTACCTATAAAAGAGGTTTGACTGAAAGATAGTGTTTCACAGGAAAACCAGCTGGTGCCACACCAGGAATTAGACAAACATCACATATATTCACAAACTGCTAATCCAAACCAGACCCCAGACACATAAACAAACAAACAAAAAACATAGATAACACTGACAATACCAATGGAGACTCAAACCCCAACTGAAGTTCCTTTCACAAGAGTAGATTTAGAATCCAAAGTCCTTATGAAATCACAAAGCTCTTGTAACTGGCATTGTAATAGTGCAATCTCAGCATCCTCAGGGATGTTGAGTTGAAGTCCTTAACAACCCAGTTTCCCTAAACAAGTCTCAGCCATAAATGTGGAAGTCAGTTTTGTTTTGAGAGTTGTCAAAACTTTTTGACATGCACCGAAATGAGGATGCATCCCTGTCTCCAAACAGTGCAGTCTCCTCCCAGGACAGAGAAAAAGCCAGAGTCAACCAAAGGACTGTGCAGATTTCCCCTGACCCTTTCCTTATTTAAGGCTGCTCATTAGGTTAGTTTGTTTGAACATTTGTATTTACCCTCCCAAAGGAACCTCGGGGCAAAGACTCAGGATGGCCGCTTTGTCTCTTCAGTAGAGGCAATCTATTGGATCCAGCATAATAGATTCCAAGAGACTTGCTCTTCTTTTCATTCAAGAATTTTCCCCAAACAACATGAGGGCTAACTCAGGATTAGCTGCCGCTGTCTACTGCGTTGGTTATTAGGAGACCAGCAGTGAGTCTCTCACCTCCAGGAGGAGGCTAGTCCCAGTTGTTACCAGTCTCTGAGCTGGTTCTATCGGTCATTGTGAGCTAAAATATATAAACCAAATTTCTTTAAGTCCTGAAGTCTTCTCACTTGCACAAAGTAGGCAGACAGGGAGATCATTCTCAAAGCACTATCCTCCTCAGTCTTCTCTAGGAAGCTTTACAGGGACTGGGTGAGGAAGTGAATACTGACTGTCTCAGGCTATAGAGTAGGTCATGAGGAAGTGAGTGTGATTGGTCAAAAGCTGTAGGGTGGGTCAGGGTCACCTTTAGGTCACAATTGTTTTACATTTGCTCAGACCATTGGTCAAAGTCACCCTAAGGTAGAGAAAGAAAAATACCCCAAAAGAAAGGTTAATGTTTTTCCTTATACTTTTAGGGATAGCCTAGAAACAGGTATTTGTTCTAGCTCATTTGCCACCTTTTATTTCATTAAGCTTTATCTTTCTCTCCTAGTGTCCCTTTGACAATGTCAGGCTCAGAATTCCTTGTTCCCTGGGACTGTGTGATGAGCAAGCTGACCCTGATTCCTTTACCTGAGAGGGAGGTGAGAACACTTAGTGGAGGTCAGGGATCTCTGGTACCAGGGATTAGGCTGCAAGGGTTCCATGGATTGAGAAAATCGAGGCTCTGACTAGGTCATGCAGTGGGGCAGGAGGTAAACCAAGGCCCACAGTGGAAGTTTTCCTTTTCCTTTTCTTTTAGACTATTTTAAGAGACATTTTAAATTTCAGAAAAATTGAACTGAAACTACAGAGATGTCATGTGTGTATGTGTGTGTGTGTGTGTGTGTATATGTCTTTGTCTCCCTCATAAAATGTCCCCTACTATTTAAAATAGTCCACTAATGGGGTGCATGTATTATAACTGATGAATCAATATTAATACATTATTACAAACTAAATTACATAAGTTTAATTTGGGTACACTAGCATGACACATTTCTATGAATTTTGACAAATGCTTATGTCATGTGCCTACCATTATAGTATCATGCAGAATAGTGTAATAGCCCTAAAAATCCCCTGCTAGAATGAACTCAAGATTATCTTGCTTTCCATTTAAAATAGGTTATTACCAGTAGGTGTTACCAAACGTTATTCTTCCTTTTGTTGTTATTCCATTCTTTTTCACCATACAGCATTCTTTTGGGTTAATCTAATGTATCCTATGAGTTTATGTTTTTCCTTTGTTGAATTATTCACTAAAACATCTTTTTTGGTTTATTGTTTTAATTTTCTTATCTTTAAATATGCTTTTTAACATGTGGGTCTATTTTCAAATATATACCACTTTATGCAGCACATACACACCTTAACTGTGGTGTGTTTGCATCTTCCCCCGGTAGCCATGTTGCAAAGTGACCAGCGAGATCAGAGACATGCCAGAATTTTAAGAGGAGATTTATTTCTGCCGGCGACTGTATGAGGTGATCACCCAAATCATGCAGTGATCTGTGAAAGCAACTCAGGGTTTATATAGACATACAGAGAGGTGCAGGAAACAAAGGCAGTTGATAATTTGTAACTGTAGTTGTTACGTGTTAAACATTTTTCCGTTATCTAAACTTTTCATTCTGCACGTCCTCTTCAACCGGGTTGGCGCCAGGAACAGACCAGCTCACCTTTGAGCCCCTGGGTATGTAGGGGTTTTGTGCACAAACCGGACCATACAGTTATCTCAAGATTGACTACCTAACTGAACTTTCTTATTTTGGGGCCTCAAGGTTGGCTTGTGAGCTAAGAGTGACCTAGTAAGTAAAGTCTTTACTTCCTTCCAATTCCCTGTTTCAGCTATTGTGTCATTATTGTACATACATTATAAAGTCTGGGACTTAATATGATCATTTTTAATTTAAATAATTAATTATCAGTTGGACTTCTTTTGTTTAATAAGAGAAGTTTACTTGACATTTATCCACAGTTACCATTTCGATACTCTTCCATTTCATATTCTGATTTCAATTTAGTGTCATCTTACTTCTACATGAAAAGTTTCCTTAAATGTTGTCTTTCAAGATTGTAGATGATTCTTTTATTAACTGAATGTATAAAATGTTTATATTTCACCTTTATTTTGAAATACTTAAGTAAGACATAGAGTGCTGTATTCTTTTGTTTTGCTTTGTTTTCCTCCTAGTACTGAAAAGACATTCTGACTTGCCTTATGTTCTGTGAGAAGTCTACTGTTCAATTGTTTATCTTTGTTCCCATGTGTATATATTGTTTACTTTCCCTTTGACTGACTTTTTAAATATATTTAGCCCTGGTTGCAAGGAAAATAAATAAGTTATAAGCAAATGAACCAAATCAAGCAAAAATAGCCTTTTATTATATGGAATCAAATTAGTATTACCAGAAGGGAAGGGGGAGGGTGGTGGACCAGTTGGGTAAAAGGTGTTAATTATATGGTGAAGGATAGAATTGGACTGTTAGTGATGAATTTAATGTATTATATACAGATGTTATCTACAATGATATATACATTAAGTCTATGTAGTGTCATAATACAATGTTCCTTCAATAAAAAAAATTTAATAATCAAAGAAAGTGCTTCCCCTTCACTTTTAAAAACATTTTGTTTTCTTTTTTATTTAGTTGTTCACACTGGTTGTTTTTCCCCACAAGTGACACCCTAACCAGGAGTATGCAGCCTGCTGCTTCGGAGGTGATTGACCTAACCACTGCTCCACCAGGGTGTCCCTTCTCTTCACTTTTGAGGATAGTTTTGCAGAGTATAAAATTCTAGGTTGGAGTTTTTTTCTTTCAACTCTATAAATATTTCAATCCATTCTTTTTTTGCTTAACTGGTTTCCGAAGAGACGTTCACTGCTTCTTGTCCTTATTCTTCTAAAGTAAGGCATTTTCCCTCCTCTGACTTATTTCAAGATTGTCTTTATATCTTTGATTTCCTGTAGCTTGAATATGATATGTGTGGGTGCAGCATTGCTACCATTTGCATGCAGCTTTATGAATTCTGGGTTCTTGCAACATTAAAGTGGGAAATTCCTCCCCTCTAAAGACACACATACACACACACACACACACACACACACACAAATACGTGAAGACATACACACACTCATTAAGCCATGTTAATAAATTCTGAGTCAGAAAAATAAGAGGCTCCCTCAGCACCTATAAATCTTATTTTTTATGTGAACAGTTACACAGGCCATTTTTTATGGGATCCTGGAGACATAAGCCAAGGTACCCCATAAACTTCCTGTCTATCCCTCAGCTGACAAACACCTTGAATTATGTGGTGATTTGAGTTTCACCATAACAGTATCTTTCCCCCAAACTAAGGATAGTCTACATATATGCTTCTGCAGCATCCATCTGGAGAGGGAGTGAAGATCACACAGAGAAAGGCCTGATTATGATCCCTGCATGCTGGGCAAAGAGTTAAGCAGCCATGGGAGTGATAATCCTGACTCTGAACTGGGGAGCTGCTTTTGGATGTAGCGGGGAAGGTGTTAGGAAACAAGCTCATGTTCAGAAACATCATTCAGGGAAAGGTATGTGATGTTTAATCCAATATATGAAGTACAAGGGCGGAGAGGAAATAATCGTCCCGGCTAAAGTTGTGTACTGATTGATACCAGGTGTGTGAGCACCCAAAGAGTGGTAAGTCTCACTCACATCCTAGGCACCACGGAAGATACAAGGGGTCATCTGGACTTATGGCGACATCCCATCTACTTGATTAGCTTCCACCCAGGGAGCATTTGTCAGTGTTCCTCCTTTCTAAGGCGAGGTTCCACGTCACCTCCTCCTCCACCTATCACATGAGACAGAAAGAAGCCTGTGAGTGTCTGTGAAGACAGGATTGATGTCTACTAGTCATTCTGTGAGAGGCTTGACATGCTCCTGGGAAAAATCAGAAACTATTTATTTTAAGGTCTGGCAGGGTTATCTTCAATTGAGTCGTTTGAATAACAGTTGAAACCTCATGCCTTTAAAAGAATTACTCTCGGTATGGTGTAGATGATAGACAAAAGTGTGAGCAGGGAGAACAGTCTAGGAAGATGATGCTGGTGGCTGGGAACAGTGTGGTAGTGTTAGAGATGGTGACCATGTCCTCTGGACACTTTATACAAGTGACTTCTTGAATACCTGAATCCCATTCTTCATTTTACCTTAGCACATAGTAGCTCACAGGTCAAGCTTCTAGCATTCTCTTCAATTTGTTTCCCAACCTTTGCCCTCTCCCAGTGCTTTTTACTCTTCCATTTTCTCTAATCATTATGAGAGTAAGAAACTTTTCCCAAAGGTAAGACCTTGACCCCAGAATCCACCCCCTTCTGGGCCCAAAGTCCCAAGTCAGAAACCTGAGGAGGTCTGACCATATTTACATTTCTGTTACCCAATGACAGACTTAAAACTTTTATATATGAAAGTCCTTATTGCTCACTTTGGCAACACATATACTAAAATTGGAATGAAACAGAGAAGAATAGCATGGCCCCTGAATAAGAATGACATGCAAATTTGTGAAGTGTTCCATACTTTTTAAACTTGGTTGCCCAGCTACCCTCAAAGAATCTAGAGGGGTAGGAGGATGTTTCCGCTCTACCCCTACAATAGTCTACTCAAAGAAAATTTATTAAAACATTTAAATTTTTCCTATTCTAGTCTTAATACAGAGGGATGAATGTGTGGATTCTTTTTTTCTTTTTTCTGAGTGTTTCATAGAAACCACTGGAAAGAATTCCTTTTCAACTATGAAATCTCTGAAGTTCACGAAAGACTTTTCATCCAAGTCATTGTATCTGAAGCAATACCTCCCACAACTTTTAAGTCATTCAATAAGTTTAACTTAATATACCTGTAAAAAAAATTTAAAGAAATTCCATGAACCACCTCTCATTGGAACCAGGCCTTGAAGATATTTCTTCACTATGAAGTAGAAAATGTCAATTGTCCACATCAAAGGGGGAAAAAGGTAGAAAACTAGTGAGACAAGACATGTAAAGTCCCTCCAATCCTCTCTTCTTGTGATTATTGTGTGCTTGGATAATGACCTATGCTAGACTATGAGTCTCTTAGGGCTGTGATACAATCACTTTGGAACCCAAACACAAGCTCAGTCTCCTGGATAATCAAAGGTGGGAAGAATCATTGGTCTCAGTAGCACTCAAGATGACTACATAGAGAAAGAAGATGTTCTTATGTTCAGATGCCTCCTTCAGAATCCCAAAGTACAGCCTGAAGCTCTAACTTTTATTGCTATAGTAGCCAGTGCTAGTTATAGGAGACCAATAAGTCTCTCTCTGTTCTCAGATAATATTTTATGTCACCATTACTCTACTGAATACCTCAGCATTTAATTCACTCCCATTCCACTGAGCAGGAATTATTCTCAAGCTGCTATCTCCTACCACAGATGATCTTTCATGAAGCTTTCTGATAAAGTAAGATGCAAACTTGCTCATGTGTTTGGGAAGTGTGTGCATGTGTGCGTGTGTGCATGTGCACACATGTCTAAGGTGAGGATGATAAGATACTAGAGCAACTCTCTGTGACTGATGAGAGTGTGGGAGAACCAGGGACCTCTTAGAAAATTAATTCAGTATGCTTCCAGCTTCTCTGAGTTGAGGCCAGATTTGTAGGACAGATCCGGTCAAAAGCCCAGAATAAGGTGCAGATATACAAAATGTTGGCAAGATACATTTGGCCCCTCTATGAAAGCTATAGCTGAAACTCAGTCATTTAGAATATTCACTTTCATTCAATTAAGTAAATATATGTAGCCTGCTAAATATCCTTTTGGGTGCTGGAGAGGGGCAAAAAGTAGATAAAGATGAACTTAGGTTGGGAAGCAGATACCCAACAGTTCTAATATGAGATAAATTAAGCAATAAGTGGGCCCCCCTAAAAAAAAATTACTAGAAGCACACAGGGCATGTAGGTGAATTTCTTGAAAAGGTTTGAACTTAAGTTGACCTTTGAAGGAAAGTAAGAACACACCCAAGTGGAGATTTGATGGAGAGCATGCCAGATGGCTCCCATCTGTGGTATAAAGCACTATGCTGCTGAAATCTCCATCCTGAAGGCAAAGAACTCAGTATTATGGGGAAGGGGTATTTAGAGGGGATGTGAAAGAGAAGAGAATCATGAGGCAATGTTGGGAAATTCTACAGGACAGGTATGGGTGACCCAAAGGGACACATAAATTTTTGTGTCATGGGACACTGGAAGAGAAGAGGGAAAACATGGTCCTCTACCCTGCAAGATGGTCCAGCAGCCTTTAGCACCCCATTTCTGTGCCTCCTTTCCTTTCTTTCAGCCTTCACTAACAGAGGGTGTGTCCTTTCTCTTCACAAGTGCACTCAGCACCTGGAGATGGTCTGACACACAGATGAGCATTTGGCAGTGGGTTGGGCACCCTGACCGTGCCTGTATTGGCTGAGTGGTCTTGAGATGCCACTGTCACCCTCTGAGTCAGTTTCCTCATGTGTAAATCGGTGATCATGAGACCCGCCTCTCAGGACTGTGGTAAGGATTGAAACGATGTACATAAAGGACAGATACTAAGTAAGTGCTGGTTACTCTATATGCCCAAACTTAACCAAGAGTGGGCACAAGAAACAAGTGAATGACTAGCCAACAAAGGGTAGTTCTGACAGCACGAGTATCCTTGTTCTGATCACAAGCACTCCAGCCACGGCCCAGGGTTTCTTTGTGTGGCCGGGCTCTGAGTTATTCATAATGAAGATGGTGGTGGCTGGGCTTTGACAAAGCCTCTGGTCAGAGAACAGCAGCTCTCAGCAACCACAATTAACTGCTCACTCTTGGAGGCAGAACCAATTTGTTTCTTTTCCAATGTCTGTTCTTGACAGAATTCACTTAATTCTTTTGCCACATTACCTCAGCAAGAGCAAATTGGTTTTCTCATAAAAAGCACAGTCACAGAAAAAGAGTTTCTGTGACTGCAAAAAGCTGAGTATATTTTGTGGGTAATAAAGGAATAAAAGGTCAGGAGGACCCAGTCCTGGGACATGGTGTGGCAGACACAGCTAGTGGAATAATTAGCAGTTATCCCATTTATCTCTTTGCTTAAAAAATAAAAAAGATTTTGTGAGTAGGTGGGTAGACATATAAAAACACCTGAGGCTAGGGAGTCACTATTGATTTAGTCTTTCCTGCAGTCACCTTCCCCTAGGGTAGTGATTGGCCTAGGAGTGAGCATGTGAACCTCTTCTGGCCAATGAGACATAAACGAGGAGTCTTCTGGGGACTTTCTGGAAAAAAACATTCCCTCCATGATCAAAAGCGAGGCAGGTAAGAGCCCTGTTGAGGACTCACCTCTGTCTTCTGTCTAGTAGTCTTGGGTACAACTTTGGTTCCACCTTACAAGCTTCCAAAGAACTGAGATGATGTATAGAGTCCTAAGTTTAACCTCTCATTGCTTGATTCAGGTAGATTGTTAAATATTGAGCTATCACCCATTTGAAGTCTGAATAAAACTACAGAAGTGACCCTCCACCATCCAACCTTTGATTCTACCTCTCAGGGGACATCTAACAATGCCTGGAGATGTTTTTAGCTATCATGGCTGACCTAGGGGAGGATGCTGCCAGCATCTGGTGAGTGGACCCAAGAATGTTCTAAACATCCTGCAATGTTCAGAGCATGAAGCCTCCAAGACAGAGAGTGATCAGACTCAGAATGCCAATAGTGCCAACGTTGAGAAAACGCTTTGTAGACAAGCAAATAGGAGTGCTTTCTCTTGATTCCCTCCAGTAAGCAATGTTAAAAACAAGCTTTTTTTAAGGGTGAAATCTTCAGACACTAGATGTTGGATCAACCTGATTAGCAAAAGTGTGAATAGTTCTCTGTCAATACAGAAAGCACTACTCGTTGGTACTAGGCTATAGATCCTCAACCAACTGGCAGCATCTCACAGCAAGAAGTGCTGGTGCAGCTGGGGTCTCCTCACCTCGCCTCACTTCCAAGCGTCCTGTAGCATAAAGGACACTGGTTCATGTGATGGTAGAACAACTATTGAGGTGAACAGTGGTAGCTAAAATTCTTCATTTTGTTACTCAGAGAAAAGATCTCCCAATAAACAAAGAAACACCCTTAGGGTGACTTTTGAGAAAAGAAAGGGCCAGAGGAGAAATTGGAATGACTATCCCTGGCCACCATGTGAGCTCTCTAGCAGGGACAGACAATGAAATGGGAGTTGGTTGAAGTAGGTCAGTAGAAGGTGTCTTGGCTGGTGCTGAACAGGACATGAGACAGCCCTTGTCAGGTCACAAAACCCTCCTTGGGGACTTGAGAATGCTGAATCTGGCAGACTCCCACACCACCCTCACCACTGCCTCTCACCCCATCCACCTCCTTGATACTTAATGTCATCTGTTCACCGTCAGGAAAACTCTCCTTGCTGTTCCTTTCTCCTGCTTTCACAGTGTAGGCACTTGGCAAGTCTTGTCCCTTCAGAAAGTGCCACCCTGGCCTCAATACAAACAGAATTTCTCCTGAATGAAGTTTGTCTCTGTGGCCTCCCTCCTCTTCCACTGCTTAGTCAATTCAGGTTTGACTCACAAGTAAGGCGACAGAGGGCTGTCTCTTCCACCACATGTGTTAAGTCCTCTTTAGGTTCAGAAACACTCTGGCTGGTGAAAGTGCTCACTGAAGTTGTCATCTTCTGAGTCAAACTCCAGAAGAGCCACTTCCTAGAAGAAGATGGGAAGTAGGAGGAGAGGATTCAGGGATGTCTACCCTGCTCCACGCAGAAGAAGAAATGCAGGAAAATCAAATTCTTTTGGAGATGGTCCCCAGAGCTCCTGGGGTCCTCTGATAAGGCCATGATTTAATTTAGAATTTCAGAAGCTGTTTCTGGGGTTGGGGGGAAGTCCCTCCCTGTCTCCTCTCCCAGATGGAGCCATAGCTGTCGAGCTGCAAGCTCTGTCTCCTGGAAGAAAGGGATCTAATAAACTCATTCAGACGGCAGTGTTGATGACATCATACTATCTTCTCAGGGACTGGAAAAGCAGCACACAGCGAAGAGTGAAATTCCCCACTGTTGTCAGAGGTCAATGATAGATGCATGCATGATGGTGGTCACAACAGGCTGTGTTGTTCAGCCTAAGCATGTAGCAGGCTCTATCATACACTTTAACAAACGTTCTCCAGAGGACAGAGAAGACTGTTCTTCCTGGTGGGGTCACAGAAAAAGTGTGACCTTCCGAGTACAGTTGACCCTTGAACAACACAGATTTGAACTTGGAGGGTCCACTTACATGCATTTTGTGGTTTTTTAATAAATAGTTGTCCTTGACTTCTGAACCCATGGATTCAATAAACCTCAGACATCCGTTGGTTGAATTTGTGGATGTAAAAGCCATGGATAAGAAAGGCCAATTATAAGGGATTTGAACACATGAAGTTCTTGGAATCTGAGGGGTTCCTGAAAAAAAATCCCCTTGGATACCAACAAATGACGGTAGTGAAGTTTGGGGGAGTCAAAGTTGTACTTGAGCTATTCCAATTCCAGATGGTAGACTGTCAAGATCTCAGGTTCGGTGTGCCCTGTGGCCTAGTAGTTTAGTCCAGCAGTAGTAGTCCACGTACATCTCAAGGTTCCTGGTTCAAGACCTGGGCCAAGAAGAACAACCAAATAAAATAAAGAAAGTGATTCTTCCTCCTCTCTTTCCCTGCCTGCTTACTTAATTTCATTCTTGCCTGTACTTTTCTTTAAAAAATAAAATAATAGGTCTCAGGCTCATCTCCACCTCACAGCATAACTAAGAAAACATCTTTTTTGTTACTACAATGTTTTGAAGCGTTTTATTTTATTTCCATTTTTCAGTTGTTCACACGGGTTGTTTTTCACCCGAGACCAGAGACTTGAAGGGGTATGTGAGCTGCATCCTTTGGAGGCGATTGACCTAACCGCTGCTCCACTAGGGTGTGCCACTACCATGATCTTTGAAAAGCAATGGGGCCAGCATCTCCACAGAAAAAGGAGACATAGGCCTCCACAAGAGGTAGGAGAGGCCACTCTATTGCTATGCTACGCTACTCTGTTGAGCGATGGCAGGAGAGATTGGTTAAGCTGACACTTTCAGAGCTAATGGGCTTTCTCCCACAGCTAGCACTCCCATGTCTGGGAACTGGCTTTCACTCACCGAGCCAGGGCCTCCACGTGGGGTGGAAAGAGGGCTAGTGACCCAGTGAATGGAGATACTGCTTCCTCAAGGTGGTAATACTGGAGGCCACCATTACGGGAAAGCCCCTAGTGGGGGGAAGCACCTACTTTCTCTTCCGTTGCACAATGGTACAGAACTGTCTGTGCTTACCTCTGCATTTCCAGGGGTAGCCAGAGACAATCAGCTAGGTAAAGCAATACCTGAGCTGATAGTTGGCTGTTTCCCAGCAAGGCAAAATAATTTCTACCCCTTTTATGGGGAAAATAACTGCAAGGACTGCATCAAAATGGCAGATCACACCACTATCACTCTGCAACCATAGCAAAATAGCTTCCTATTGCCTTGGTACCTCCTGAAATTCCACCCCCAGGCCTCAAGAGTTGGTTTACTACCCCTTGCTGAGACTGACACTCCTGTGAAAGACTAAGGGACTTTCACAACTCCTGGCTCTCTCTTCTTTGGGAGTGTGGTCTACTTGCTGACTGTGGGCCACAACACTTAGATCTCTCTCCATAAACTTTGTTGTTCATGTCTGTGACTTGGGGGGAAATTTCTGCATTCCCTATGTCAACTCTTGCTTATAGGATGGAGTTTCAGCTCAACACAAGGCTCACATTAGAGCTTCAACGAATATGATGAGCGTTGAGATGACACTACTGAAGGAAGTCCAGCGTTCCAGAGCAGCACCTAGGTCTATTTTGTGTAATTCAATACCCTAGCACAAGGTCTGTACATCAGAGAAGCTGACCCATAGAAATAAACATAGAATGCCAAACAGATCAAAGAGACAGAGAAATATGCATATAATGATGGCCCTAAACAAACCCCAGGGGGAAATCTTAATGTAGTAGATATAAGTAAACTACCTGACTTTCACTAAACAGTTTTAATGATATGCACTGAAATTAGAAAAACAATGTAGGTACAAAAAGAGAACTACAACAAAGAGAAAAATATGAGACAGTTCCAAATAGAATTCAAGGAGCTAAAAGGACATAATGATGGGGAGCCTATATGTAGGAAATTATTTTAATGTGTAGAATAATTACTACAATAAAAAATAAATTACAAAATGGCGGGGGGTGGGGAAGCCAGCAAGAATATCACTTTGATTTCTGCTTACATTGTCCCATCTGATTCTGATTCTGCTACTGTCTTCTTTCAAATGAAGGCAAATTAATAGTAGTGAACTTAATGCATTACATATATATATATGTGTTTTACTGTGATTCATACCTTAAACCTATATAATGTTATAATACAATGTTCCTTCAGCAAATTAAAATAGTAAGGATTTTCATGTTAAAAATAAATCAATAAAAGGACATAAGAGCTGAGCTACAGAAAAAACTGAGGGATTCGATAGTAGGTTGGAAAAAGATTCCAAGAGAATCAGCAAGTGAGAAGATAGGGCAGTGGAATGAATTCAAGTAGATCAGCAAAGAGAAAAAAGAAAAGAAATGAAGACAGCACATGAGATCTATTGGATAACATTAAGAGGAACACCAATTACATTCATGGGGGCACTGGAAGGAAAAGAAAGAGAGAAAGGGGGCTTACATTCATGGGGGCACTGGAAGGAAAAGAAAGAGAGAAAGGGGGCAGGAACTGTATTTGAAGCAATAATGGATGAGAATTCTCTTAACATGAAGAATGAAGGAGACCTACAGATCCAAGAAGCTCAAAGAGTTCTAAAAGAAAGAATCCCAAATAGACCTAAAGAAGACACATTGTCATTGAAATGTAAAAAAAAAAAAAAATACAAGATAAAGGGAGAATCTTAAAAGCAGCCAGAGAAAAAAGAACCACCATAAGATTTCTCAGTTTAAACTTTGCAGTCCAGAAGGGAAAGGTAAGAGATACTTAAAGTGCTGAAAGAAAAAGACTTCCAACTAAGTATACTCTACCCTATGAGATTATCACTTAGAATTGAAGCAATGATAAAGAGCTTTTCAGACAAGCAAAAGTTAAAGTAATTCACCACAAAACCAGCTTTACAAGAAATATAAAGGAAGTTCTATGAAAGGAAAAGAGATTGCATTTAAAAGCCCCAGGACATTAACATATAAAGTGTGAGGAGGAGGAGAATAAAAATGTGGACAGATAGAATGAGCTCAAGACTAATTTGCTTTCAAGGAAAACCAGGTGATAGGCATAGGCAGTTTAGCTAAACCCCAGGGTAGCCACAAAACGTAACTCCAGAGAAAAAACAAAGAAGAAAATAAAAAGGGAAACCAAACATAACATACTTGCTTTCAAATCACCTGAGAGAGAGAATAACAAAGGTTCTGTCTGCAACAACACCCAAAAAAACAATTAATAAAAATGCAATAAACTGTTAAAATCAATAATCACCCTAAATATTAATGGACTGAACTTACCAATCAAAAGCCACAGCGTGACTGAGTGAATTAAAAAACATAACCCAACTTTCTTCTGCATTCAGGACACTCATATGCATTGAAATGATAAATATAGGCTCAAAGTCATGGTTAGAAGACATTACAGTTAAATGGCAACTCAACAAAGGCAGGGACAGTCATACAGGTAAAATAGACATCCAACTTATGAAGATCATAAAAGACAGGGATAAACATTACATAATAATTACGGGTAAATTCAGAAAAAAATCATAATGCTTTTTAATATGTATGCAACAAATGAAGGACATCAGGATACATAAGGCAATTATTAACAAAACTGAAGAGAGACATAAACACCAATACATTTACAAAAACGGGCACATCAGCCTGGCAGAAAATAAACAAGGGAGCAAGAGCTTTAAGTGACAAGTTAGAACAGATGAGTTTAATAGATACACTGAACATCTCTTACAAGGACTACAAAATTCACATTTTTCACAGTACTCATGGAACATTCTGAAGGATAGACCATATGTTGGGAAGCAAAAGCTGTCTCGACAAATTTACAAAGATTGAAATCATACCAGTCATCCTCTCCAATCACAATGACTTAAAGCTAAAATCCAACCACAAAAATAAAGATGGAAGATTTCAAAATATAGGGAGGTTAAACAAAACACTTCTGAATGATGGCTAAAAGAAGAAATCAAAGGAGCATTTAAAAAAGTACTTGGAGACACACAAGAATGAAGACGTGAGCTACCAGAACTTGTGGAATGCTGCAAAAGCAATACTAAGAGGGAAGTTTATTGCAATCAGGCTTACATCAAGAAACAAGAAAAATAGCAAATAATCTAACCCTACATCTAGAGCAACTATAAAAATAATAATTGAAATAGAATGAAAGAGAATACAATTTCAAGCAGAAATAGATGAACTAGAAATTAAAAATAAAATTCAGAAGCTCAATGAAACCAAAATCTGGCTCTGTGAAAAAAAATAAACAAAACAGACAAAACTTTGACTAGGCTCACTTAGAAAAATAGAGAGAAAACTATCATAGAACCAGAAATAATGACACAATAAATACCTCAGAAATACAAAATATCATGAAACTACTATGAACAGCAATATGCCAATACATTGGACAACCTCAAGGACATGGATAGATTTTAGAAACATACAACTTACAAAGACTGAATCAGGAAAAAATGGAACACCTGAACCAACCTGTCACAAGCAAGGAAATTTAAGAGGTAATGATAAATTTCCAAAAAAATAAAGGCCCAGGACCGAATAGCTTTACTAGTGAGTTTTATCAAACCTTCAGAGAATAATTACTATCGATTCTTCAATACTTCCCCAGAATTCAAGGACAAGGAATATTTCAAACACTTTCTATTAAACCAAATTACAATGATACCAAAAGCTGATGATGACATCACCAAGAAATGAAATTACAGGCCAATATTTCTGACAAATACAGTTGCAAAAATTGTCAACAAAATATTAGCAAAATGAGTCCAATAATACATCAAAAGCATCATCATAATCAAGTGGGGATGCAAGGATAGTTCAACATATATAAATCTATTGATGTAACACTATGTCTACAGGAGCAAGAAGAAAAATCATGATCATTTTAATAGATGCAGAGAAAGTTTTTGACAAGATTCAGCACCCATTTATGATAAAAAAAAAAGACTACATAAAATTGTGATAGAAGAAACATAACTCAGCATAATAAAGGCCATATACAATAAACTCTCAGCTAACATCATGGTCAATGGTGAAAATATGAAAGAGTTTTCCCTCAGATGAGGGGAGAGGCAAAGCTATTCACTCTCTTTACTGCTATTTAACATTGGACTGTAGGTCTTAGCCAGAGCAATTAGGCAAGAAGAATAAATAAAAGGAATTGAAATTAGAAAGGAGGATATAAAGACTTCACTATTTTCAAATTACATGATAATATATGTAGAAAACCCTAAAAGTTCCATCAAAAATACTGGAATTAATCAGTGAGTACAGTAAAGTGGCAGCCTATAAGATCAATACAAAATAGATGTTGGATTTTTATCAAGAAAACTATACCATTTGCGATAGAAGCAAAAAAAATTAAACACCTTGGAATACTTAACAAAAGAGGTGAAAGATCTGTACAATTACAATTATAAGACTTTCCTAAAGGAACTAGAGGACGATACAGAAAGATAGAAAGATATCCCATGCTCATGGCTAGGAAGAATTAACATTCTTAAAATGCCCATCATACCTAAAGCCATATAGAGATTTAATGCTATCCCCATGAAAATACCACTGGCATTTAATTTAAAAAAAATTTTTTTTTAATGTGTGTGGACCCCAAATATTCAAAGCAATAATGAGGGAAAAAAAGGACAAAACTGGAGGTATCGCACTCTTATAGTATAGTATTGAACTATACTATAAAGTGATAGTGATCAAAACTTTATGGTACCAGAATAAAAACCAGAGTCACAGACCACATATTGAGAAAAAACATTTTTTGATAAATCGTGTTGAGAATACTGAACAGCCATATGCAAAATAGTGAAGCTAGATCACTCTCTAATACCATACATAAAAATTAATTCAAAATGGAGTAGGGATTTGAAGACCAGAAACCATAAAACACTGATACGATAACATAGGCAAGTCATTCTGTGACATTAGCCTTAGAGAGTGCTTTGGGGACTCAACTCCAGGGGCAAGGGAAATAAAAACAAAAATAAACAAATGGAATTACATCAAACTAAAAAGCTTTAGCACAGCAAAAGAAATCATCACCAAAATAAAAAGACCATCTACTGACAGAAGACGTTTGTACATCATATATCCGACAAGATCTTAGTATTCAAAATATACAAAGAACTTATGAAACTCAACAAGAGAAAAGCAAACAACCCCAGAAATGGACAGGAGAACTGGGTAAACATTTCTCCAAAGAAAACATACAGACGGTCAACATGTATAAGAAAATATGTTCTTCCTCACTTGTTATTAGGAAAATACAAAGCAAAACAACAAGGTCTCACCTTTCACCTACGAGATTGGCTCTTACTTAGAAGTCTGGAAACAAATGCTGGTGAGGATGTAGAGAAAAAGGGAACAGTTTTACACTGTTAGTTCGGGGGGCAAATTGGTACAACCCTTACAGACAGCAGTATGGCAACTCCTCAAAATAGTGAGAATGGAAATCCTACATGATCCTGTCATCCTAATTCTGTGTGTTTACCCAAAAGACACAAAAACACTAATTCATAGAGATTTATACACCCCTATGTTTATTGTAGCAGTATTTATAATAGCCAACAATTGAAAACTATCAAAATACCCATCATCACTGAGTGGATAAAGAAGATGTGGTATACACATACAGTGGAATACTACTACGCAACCTTAGAAGAGATGAGATCTTGTCATTTGCAACAACATGGATGGAGTTAGAGGGGTTTATGCTAAATGAAATAATTCGGAAGAACAGAGACAAATCCCAGATGTTATCACTCATAGGTGGAATATAAAGAAACAAAGCAAAGGGAGAGACTATAGAAAAACACACCTTTGGATGTGGACAATAGAACTGAAGTTACCAGTAGGTGGTGGGGTCTAACGAATAACAGTGAAGAACCCTCAGTAATTTGGTGGTGGTCAAGGTGTGTTGTCATGTATGAGAAGTAGGAAATCTGCACATATGGGTTTGCATTATTTTGTAAATCAGAGTTTTCTCCAAAATTACATTTAACAGAAGAAATAAAATGCATTTGGATTTTCAGTTATACAGGTAATGCCACCCCTCACCCCCAAGATCTTCAAGAGTCAACTGTAATTGAAAAAAGACCTCAGGAGGGGCCTTCAGGTGAGCCCATCTGAAAAACAACACAACCTGGAGATGGCCTGGGCAGGATAACCACAGATACATGTGCAGAGAATGGACACGATGAAAGGACACTGAGCAGCTATCAGTGAAGTCAGGGGTCCCTGCTGTCCCAGAATCTAATCATTGCCTGACTCGTGTTAATAAACATTTGTTAAATGACGATGCCCATGATGAGGGGCTATGATGATTCATAGAAAACACACGCTTTACTTTGTTTTAGAAATTCATGGCCATAGTCTCCTGGTGAAATCTCCTGGGGAATTTTAAAAAATCTTGTGTTTGGGTTGCAACCTTGGAGATTCCAAATTAATTGATCCAAAGGACGACCAGGCATTGTTTTGTTTTTGTTAAAGTTCCCTGGTGCAATGTGCAGTCAACTTGTGAACCGCTGCTTTAGCTGTTAGTGAACTTGTGTTAAGTCAAAATATATAAAATTGACCTACAAAAATGGCAATTTTACTGTTGCGCGTGATAGCTCATTGAAGGCTTGGCTTTGCTTCTCTTTAATTCATGTCTGTGCTTGTTAAAGTAGAAACACCTGCATTCAAATGAAGCCCAGGAGATCCTGATTTGGGAAACTGACTGAGACATACCTAAATGTGGGTTGGTCCCAAATCAGGGAGGTTGCCTTCTGTGGGTATCTACTGACATGCAGGCTTTGAGAGACTGGCTCTCCAATTTGGGTCAAATCATGAATCTATTTTGTGCCTCGGAGCAAATAAAAGGTGTCACTAGGAGTCTGTTTTTCAAAATCATCTTCTAATGCTTAATGGAACTCCTCTGCAAAATGTTCAGAAGCTCTTGATGACCTTTAGGGCCAATGCAGGAGGCAGGGACATGGAAGGTGGAGGAGGCAGGACCTACAATTTTCCCTTTCTCACAAAGAAAAAGCAGGCTTCCATCCTTTTCCCTTCTATTGTTGGTCTTTTGTTTGGGAAGATGTGAGAGATGGCAACCATCCGCAGACGGCCCTCACTCTCACAACAGCTGAAAAGCTCGGACTCACAGAACTGACTGAAAACCTTATATTCGTGATTACAGTTTATTACACAGAAAAGATGCAGGTGAAAAGTCATTCAGGAGGGAGTTCAGGAGAGTTCCAAATACAGAATTTTCAGTGAAGTCAGGTTAGTATCACCCTCCTAACACGAATGTGTGATAATCTGCCAAGATTATTCAGGTTGGAAATCCTTTGCAACCAGGAAAGTTTACTGAACTTCAGTGTCCAGAGTGTTTATTGAGACTCCATCACTTCAGCTTGGTTGGTCATCACTTGGTTGACCTAAGTCTCCAACCCCTCAGGGGGTCAACTGATAAATTGTGTGATCCAAACCTCCAGAGAAACAAGGACACTCCTGTCAGGCAAGGAGTAGTAAGGGCTTAGAGATCACCTCCCAGAAGCTGAGAACAAAGGTCATGTTGTGTTCTTTACCACACAGAAGATGGGATTTCCTTCTCTCCTCAAAGGAAACACACCCCTAAGTCCTATCCATTTCTTTTCACTGGGGCTTATCAGTCTGGACAGACTCAATTTCTCTTCCCATTTGTCTCCTCTATATAGATGCCACATTCAAATCTTAAGCTAGATTTGGAAGTTCAGAGGAGAGACTAGGCCTGGGTCAATGATGTGGGTGGAGACTGGTGAGAACTGGAGTTAGTTTACCTGTCCATAACCTCTGATATAGGTCATGCCTTAAGTATAAGACAAATCTGATTCCTTTCCGTATGTAAACTTAAGAATTTTTCACATGTAGATGTCACAGTATATTTGTCATATTATTTAAGTCTATACAATTTTGTTCTAGAGGACAAGGAACAAGCAGTTTGGGCAAATGAACAAGGTGAAGTATAAAGAATGAGTAAGCAAAGTTAGACATAAGCAGAATTCACAGGAAATCTCAAGTACAGAGAAGTTGGTAACCTGTAAGAGATGTTACGTGATTTTTTAACAAGAATAAGAGAGAAAAAGGATGTGCTAAAAAGAGTGCTACTTAGAGGTAGAAAGGAATAGAGACACCAAGTTAGAGATATGAGTCATGCCACCCTTAAGTTGATAGTGTCACCCCTGTTAGTCACCCATCTGAGGCATTCAGAATGTCCCATTCTAGATCCCATGTGTTCTGCCTAAATAATGTGGGCAGAACCCAGAGCTGTTCAGCAAATTAGTTGGAAAACCACAGCTTGACCAGGCAGAATTGCCCTTGCTTCTCTCCATCTGAAAAAGTGTGTGATGGTTCCAGGACCTTCTGCCTGCTGAGCCCTGTCCAACCTTGGAACCATAACATCACATCAGGCTGCTGCAGTTGCAGAGACAAGACATATGAACATTAAGTCAGGATTCAGGCCTGTCCACCTCCTTGCCACACTATGCTCCTGTCACTTTCCCCTTGCTTTTTGCAGTGTGTTTTATGTTAATTTAATAAACCATGAAATTCAATTGTCTTCATTTGGACCATGTGCTCTGTTCAGGAACCACTGGATTTGTTTTCAGGGTGGTGCCCTTTCGGGCTAGAGGCCACCACTAGATTGACAACAGCAAGAACTAAGTATTGAAAACTATTATAAAAGAAAATTTGACTTATGACTTAGGGATAGACCACCATATCACCTACCTTTGAGGAAACAAAGAGGAAGGTTTGAGCAGAGCTTTCTGAGGCAGCCTCTGGGGAAGGGCCTGACTATTTGTGCCAGTGTTGAATCAGACAACCCTCTACCTTAGCCATTCCCATGGAGGAAGGAAAAATCATGAGGTCAGGACTGGGCATTTATTTTTTTTCACATCAAGTTAAAATACTAGTATTTCACTTTTAAAATGAATGGATGAGGGTCATGAAGCTATCTGTTTTACTCTCAGAGGAATTCCACTCGAGGAGGTCAGGGTCCAGGAATAAAGATCTTTTCCCTACAGGAGGAATGCTTGAGGAAGAAGGACCTTGGGGAAATAAATTATTTTACGAGAAGAGGGATCTGTCCTTAAAGACTGGACTTTGTCCTGGAGCAAAAAGTGAGAATGAAGTGGAGGGAATCTGGCTCTGAGGAAATGGAAGTGACTGGTGACCAAGAGGGGCCAACTGAGGATTGGGTTCGAGAAACTTCTTCCCACATCTCCCCTCACTTCTCCCCATGTCATCTCCCACTACAATCTTCCTGCTTCCTTAATAATTTCCAATAATTCTAAAATAGTTCTTGGAGAGAGTGAAGGAAATTGATGTTGTCTGAAGATTTAATATAAAAGAAATGTAAAAGACTACCATATATATGCATATATTGGCACATGTATATATAAATATTATATATATGTATATATTATATATATGATGTTTGATCTCACTAATAACTTTAGAAACAGGGATTAAAAACAATATAGCCATTTTAAACAATGAGAAAGATGGTCTCAACTCTTTCCAATAAGTAGAACTTTAAGCTTATAAATTCCCGGATATGCCTCAAGATGTAAATGATTCTGATCTTATTTTATGACATTGAAATAATATCATTATACCAACAAAAGTTGCAGGTATTGGGGGATTTAATAAAAACCTGGTATCCAGGATTTATTGAAATCATAACTCAAGGCAGTCTTACGAGATGACAGTCCTCTTTTCTTTGCCATTGATCACATGGAGATTTTATTTGGAGAAATCAGAGCCAACAACCTGCACTGAGTTTGCAAAAGGAAATTTATCCCAACTCCATGTTACACAGATACAGTCTCTAGAGAGGGTCCCTCTCTGGACTCGCCCCCTGCACTCCAGTATCCCGTCCTGCCCATTCACAAGTCACTGGAGTCCGGGCAGTAAACTAATGACCTTTGGAAACCCAGGTTCCTTGGGTCTCTTTACCAACAATTGTTCTTCCTCTCCTGTCCAGAGAACACAGATTCAGAGGGTCAGCTGAGATCTTTCTGGCTGGGTCTCTGAGACCAAAAAAAACAGAACATCAGTTTAGCACCATCTAAGAACAGAAATGTGCAAGATGGGAGGCCCACGTATCCCTTCCAGCCTTTAGTTCTGGAAGGACAGAGTTTTGTCACTCCAAAAGAAGGAATTTCCTTCTCTCTCTGTTTCCTCCTAACCCATGAGGAAAGAGGTACTCATTTCAAAAGGAGCTTGAAGCTTCCAGTAAGCAGAGAGACCATCAGACATTTCTCTTGTGCTTTGATCTAGCTACATGCCACTTGCAGAAGTGTCTTCTCTATAAAATACTGGGGATACAGGATGAATGAAAGTCACCTTCTGCAGGGAATTTGGCAGATTCCTTGGAAAGTTCTGCGAGAGGTGAAAATTCTTGGGTTGTGTTTGTCAAAAAAGTCTCCAAGTGTTTTCCAGAATTAATGCAGGAAGGTTTGGTAGGACTTCCCTGGCCGCCATCATCATGACTATCGGGGAAGTTCACCAAAACATTGATATCAAATACAAGACCTTGTGAAAGAGAAAGGGAAGCAAAACCTCCTTTACGGGCTTTTATACACTGGTCTAACTCGCCATAGTGGTACATTTTGCCGCAAGCTAAAACTAATAGGCTCGGGGTGAAGTCTGGAAAGGAGGACCGCAGGTTACACAGGCTCAACTCGAAATTCCTTTTCTGTCTGCTCCAGAGCTGCTTGGCACCACATGGGGCTGGGGGCCAGAGCAGCAGGCCTCTTCCAGCAGCAGATGACAATGCCTGAGAGGCCGCCTTTCATTTACAGTTTCCCTGTGCTTCGCCATTGTGAACTCCTCTGGGAATTTCTCCCGACGTCGCACTGAAGGGGCACAGGTCCTGAACCCCGCCACTCACACTCCCGGTCAGGCAGGGGTAGTTCAGGGTTGGGGAGGGACTGGAAACCCTCATCTACTCTGCAGCAGTGTCAGGTGTATCTGTGACAGCCAAGGCCAGGCCCCTGCATCTTGCTAGTGTGTCCCTGACCCACCCTCATGAGTGTGACGTTATGAAATAAATTGTGTCCCGCCTCCTCCCCGCAAATCCTGATGTTCAAGCCCTGACCACTGATGTGATGTATTTGAAGACAGGGACCTTAAGGAGGTAATTAAGGTTAAGTTAGGCCAGGTTATGGGGCAGGTCATGCCCAATCCTGTGGGCCTCTTGTGAGGAGAGACTCGAGACCTCTGTCTGTGAGCAGGCACAGAGAAAAGGCCATGTGAGAGCAAAGGTAGAAGGTGGCCTCTATAAGCCAGGATGAGAGACCTCATCAGAAGCAACCTCAACAACACCTGATCTTGGACTTCCAGCCTCCAGGACTGGGAGAAATAAATGTCTGTGCTTTAAGCCCCCTGTCCGTGGTCTTTTGTTACAGCAGTCCCAGCAGACAAATTCAGTGGACTCTCAGTGCTGAAGCTGGGAAAGTTCAGGGAAACTAGGACAAGGCAGTCATCCTACAGAGCATTCCACAAGCCTTCCTAGAAAGCTCTAAAGGTACACATAGCAGGTCCCCGTCCACCATGGAAAGGCGAGCACACGCATTATGTACAAGGAGCCTAGTTAGGCTGGGCCATGGGCTGCAGGGATGGGTGGGGGTGAATTTCCAGGCCCTCAGGGAGAAACAGATCCCAGAGCTGGGTCTCAAGGTCACAGGAGCAAACAGAACAAAGCACAATGAAGTGGGATTGTGTGCACAGAACAGGTGAAAGGTATCCCTGTAGATGGAGGCAGACCACGCAGCCCCTGTGCGCTCATCTTCCCACAGACCAGCCAAGTGAAGCACAGAGACGCTAACTTGCCTGAGGCTGAGGAGTCCCGGTTTGCACACACTGATTTCAGCCCTCTGGACACTGAGATCTCTGGAGTCTCTTCTTATAATGACAGGAAGCCTATAGGATTGAGGCCCCACACATAAGATATCATTAAGCCCTAATGAACTCCTTATAGGTGGACTTATCATTAGAGCTGAAACCAGACTCACGGGAAGCGGGTGCTCCGGCACAGTCATGAGAGAAGGGATAGTATCCCCACTGGGGAAATGCACCCCTATCTGGTAATTTGGAACTGATTTGTTTGCAGCAAATTGGTTGAAATCAGGACAGAATTGCAAATCATGGGGGAGGTAGGATGAGGACACAAGGACATTGCTGAACTGGGACAATCCCAGTCAAACTGGGCCATACAGTATCCCTACTTACAGACCCCATCTCTGACCTCCAGAACTCTGGGAGAACACATCCTATTGTTCTAGGTCACCCAGTTTACGGTATAGTAAATTCTCCCTGAGAACTTGGAAACTTCAACTTTAACTGACAGGATGAAACTAACCTTCCCACAGGCTCATTGATAGTAACGAGAGTTAAATTCCTATGGCATATTTCTGGGCACAGAAACATCCATAGACTTCTCAATAAAAATTTCCTACATTCAGCAATCATTCGTATCCATTCATTCATTTTCCAACCCACTTATTCCAGTTCCTGGGGGCCAGAGGCCATGCGTTGCAGCTCCAGGCACAAGGTGGGACCCACCCACACAGGACATCCTTCAGCTTCAGCGCAAAGGCACTCACACCCACACCCACACCCACACTCACTCTGACTGGTACAATCAGATATGCCAATGAGCCAGTGAGCCTCATGTGTACATCTGTGGAGTATGAAGAGACTGGAGTACCTGAGAAAACCCACACAGACTTGGGAAGAACTGCAAACTCCACACATAAAAAGGCTCTTGCCAGGAATCAACTGTTTTCCTTATCGACTTTATTAACAAAACAATGCTGAACTTACAGATATTTGAGGACCTGCTGGAGTTAAGGCAACTACAGAAAACTGAGCTGGGGAGGATGTGTGATTATGGACTCAAGAGCAGGGCTGTGAGGACCTGGGCAGTGAAGAAGTGTTTTAACGAGTGGGCACAGCACGGGCAGCTGATTCCCGGTCAGACCCTGTCTCTGCAATCAGTCACTGTTAACTTGAACCTCCTGCCCTCAGCAAACCCCACTTACTGTTTCCCTTTTGAGCCTCAAGAACACATGTCTGAAACAGTCACGCCCATGGCCCTCCTGTAGTGATGCGTCCAAGTTCGCTGGCTCATTGTACCAATACGCTGAAGAGGAGCCAAGAACACACCGGGAAGTGTCCAGTCTCCCACAGAGCACCCCCAGTCCAGGCCATCAGGCCAGGAGGCCATCCGGGACACAGGAAACCCAGAGACCTTGGCCTGGCTTTCTGCTGCTTTGGGGACCCCTCCCTCCTTACACGGCCACTCGTGGCGGGAAAGCTAAAGGAAATATTCTGGAGAGGTTTTAGGGACAGAGCCAGATGCTTTTGCTATATAATGGACTTTTGTGAAGGCAATAAAACTGGTGACTACAAAGAGTGCTTATGCAATTTAATAGAAAAGGCTTAAAAGCTCATATTCTTGGTGCGCCCTGGTGGAATAGTATTGGGTCTGCCACCTTCTGCCAAGCACAGTCCATCCATGTATATTCCAAGGACCCTGTTCATGTCCTGGGCCTGGGGAGAACCACCAAGCTGAACAACTAAAATAAAAATAAATAAAAATGCTTCTTCCTCCTCTCTTCCTGCCTGCTTGCCTATCTGCCTTCATTTCTGCCTGCACCTTTCCTTTAAGAAAATAATAAATTCATATTCTAGATAACAGTACTGTGATTACATAGGCTGCTATAACTGGATCTATTAGAATGACTAATATGAAAAATAGGATATAGCAAGTGTTGGTCATGATGTGGAGACACTGGAAGACTTGTGCTTGCTAATATGAAAGTTAATGGTGGTTCCTGAAATAACTAAATATAGAAATATCATGTGAACTAGAAATTCCATTTCTGAATATATAGTCAAAAGAAATGACAGCAGATCCTGAAGATATATTTGTAACCCATGTTCACAGCAGCATCGTTCATAATAGCCAAGAGGTGGAAGTCACCCAAGGGTCCATGACAAATGGATAAAGGAAGTGTGATCTGTTCATAAATGCGCTATTATCCCACTTTAAAAAGGAAGAAAACTCTGACATACACTAGGTCATGGATAAACCTTGACAATATTATGCTAAGTGAAATAAGCCAGTGATAGAAGAACAGATACTATGTGCTTCTGCTTAGATGAAGATGTAGAGTAGCTAAATTGAGAGAAGAAGAATGGAGCCTGCTAGGTTGGGGGAGGGGCTCATGGCCAACTGCACAGAGCTTCCATTTTGCAAGATAGAAACTTTTCTGGAGATGGATGGTGGAGATGGCAGCACAATAACGTAAATAACCTTTAATGCCACTGAACTGTTGACTTAGGAATGGTTAAAATGGTAAATTTTCTTAGATATACTTTATCACAATTTTTGAAGTTATGAAAGATGTCATCACTGGAGAAACTGAGGAAAGGGTACATGGGAGTTCTCTCTACTAGTTTACAACTTACATGCACCTACAGCTCCTTGAAAGTAGCGCTATTGCTTCCCTGGGCTTATGGAAAGATATGGTGGGGGAGACTAGGGGAGTAAACAACTTAACAAGTCCTTTTTTTCTCCAGACTAGCCAAGTTCTGAGAGAGCTTAGCATACATCATGCCCAGCTCAAAGCTCAGAAAGGTCTAAAAGCTAGGATGGGACTCTATGCATGTCATCATTCAATAAATATTTGCTGAGCACTATCATGTTCCAGGCACAGCTAGGTACTGAGAATACAATATGAGAACGATACATCCCCTTTGCTTGAAAAACTTACAGTTGAGTTGAAGGGGCCAGGTAGATTCATAGACAGCCATGAACTAACATAACAAATGAAGCAATCAGTATATATAGTTAAGGGAGAATGAGAAAGAGGCATTGTGGTAGAAGGACTAAGTTCCCTTCCCAACTATCTATACCCTAATGCCCAAAATTACCCAGTGCCATGGCAAAAGGATCTTTGCAGATGGCGATTCAAGACAATTGAGATTATCCTGGAATATACATGTGGGTCCAAATCTAATCACAAAATTTCTTAGAAGAGCATTAGAGTCCGAAGAAAGAGGTATAATGAAGGAGTAGCGGTCAGAAGGGTGCACTTTGAAGTTGACACAAGCCAAACGACACAGGCAATGACTACACGTCTAGGATGGGAAGATTTTACCTTCAGAACTTCCAAACGAAACCAGTCCTGACAATACCATGATTTTAACTCCTTAAGACTCACTTCAGACTTCTGACCTCCAGAGATATGAGAACGAAGTTGTATTGTCTAAGCCTTTAAATGTGTGACGGGTGGTTATAGCAGCAATAGAACTAATACAAGCATGTAAAAGAAGGGCCGGAATGGGGACAGTTCCTGGATGGGAGAACATCTGACAGTCTCACAAGAGGGGCAGGAAGAGTTGGAAGAGAGGGGCCCAGCAGAGAAGACAGCTGAAGGGTATGATGGACTATAAGCAAAACACAAAATGTAGATAATAAATAGTGAGAACTGAGCTTGGAAGATGGGCAGGGACTAGATCCCACAGAGCCTGTATTCCTACCAAGGAGTGAGGATTTGATAACTGCTATAGGGCCATTGGGAAGCCTTAAGCATAGGAGTGACATGATCAGACTTAATATTAGAAAAAAGTGGCCAACTGGGTGAAAGTTGGATTTCAGGACGCCAGTTAGACAGTTGTTTCAATAGACTTAACCAGAGATGATAAAGGCTAGTATATAGATTCTTGAAGGAAAGTGGCTTCAGTGAAGGCATGGAGAAAAGCAAGATTTTGAGGTTGTTGGGTTTGGAGGCAAGGGAGAAGAGGAATCAAGCATGACAGCCAGAATTTTTCCTTGGAGATATATGAAAACAGAATGAAGGAATGAGAGCAGATTTAGAGGGAAATTAGTAAGTTTGGCTTTGACATTCTGATCTGAGGTGGCAATGTGATAGCTGAGAGATTTGCAACCAGAAATTGGACACCCACATTTGACGCTTAGGGAGATGTTAACAACTGCGGTTTGTAGGTAGGAGTTGAAACAATGAAAGGGAGTGGGATGGCTGGGGATGGGAGATGGAGATACTAACATGTAGAAAGAGTGTGAGGGAAAAGGAAACCCTAAGGGAGAAGAAGAAGGAACAGAGTCATTGAAGAAGCACAGAGATGGGATAGAAGAGAATTTCAAGGAAAACAGATGAGTTAGTTAGGACGACCATGACAAAATACCATAAACTGGGTGATTTCAACAGGAGAAATATCTTTTCTCACACTTTCAGAGGCTGCAAATCCAAGATAAAGGTGTCTGTATATCTGGCCTCTCCGAGGCATCTCTTGTGGGCCACCTGCTCACTGTGTCCTTGCATGGTCTTCCATCTGTATATACATCCCTGGTTCCCCTTCTTCTAATAAGGCACCAGTTCTGTCCTGTTAAAGCCTACCCTTATGACCTCATTTGCACTCCATTATCTCCTTGACAGCCTTGTCTCCAAATGCAATCACACTGAGGGTTAGGGCTTCAACATATGAGTTTGTGTTGGTGAGGAAGGGAACACAATTTGGTCAATGACATCAGTTCAGTGAAAGAAATGAAAAATATCCATTATATTTGGCACTGTGGGAGTTCCTGGTCATACAGGAAGACAATTTCAGTGAAGCTATGGGCGATGTCAGAATGCAGCAGTGCAAGCAGAGGAAAGGGAGGAAGCCCAATATGAAAACAGAGAGAGGACGTTTGGACACTTCTGGGTGAGATGGGAGAGAAAATGGATTCAAGTTGGAATAGCATTGTGTCAAGGTAGGGCAGCACTGGAGTGGCTTACTGTCATTTGTGGAGCTCTACGGAATAAAGCTGTGGGAGGCATTTCTGGGGGTGCCTCCTAGTCAAATAGAATGTAGTCCTAAGATCAGGATATTTAAGTTCTTCAGATAAGTAGAATCAAAAAGAGAACAGTTCTCCCTGTAGATAGGTTGGTAGTTAGGTAGAAAGATAAACAGATCTATAGATATTTACAGATCTGCGTCTCTATTGATATGTGTGTGTGTGAGAGAGAGAGAGAGAGAGAGAGAGAGAGAGAGAGAGAGAGAGAGAGAGAGAGAGAGAGAGAGAGAGATTGATTTATTATGAGGAACTGCTTCTGTGATTATGGAATCTGAGAAATCCCACCACCTACCATTTGCCATCCTGCTGGTGAGAAAATTCCAAACACATTTAAAGACCTGAGAACCAGAGGAGCCTATGATACAAATCCCAGTGTGAGGGTTGGAGAAGATGAGACAGGATGCCCCAGCTCAAGCAGAGCAGAGCAGGAGGTGACTTCCTCCTTCCTTTTCCCTTGTTCTACTCAAGCACTCTGCAGGATGGATGGGGCCACCCACTGGGAAGACAATCTGCTTGACTGAATCCTCCAACTCAAATGCCAACCTCACTTGGAAACACTCTTCAAGGCACACTCAGAAATGGTGTTTGCTCTGGTCAGGCAAGCTGACATGCAAAATTAATCATCATCGACTGAATAGACGTATTAAACATATTAAACTCTTTGCACTACAGATATCTGTAGATCCACGTTGGTGAATCTCTGTGCACTCAAAGGGGAGGCCTGTGAGGCTTGTGGAAGTCAAAGGCGGAATCCAACAAGCGCATGCTGTGGCCTGACTGCCTGGCGGCCCTAGGATTTCCCAAACCAAGCAGGCAGGTCTGTGCCAGAGGGAAGAAAAGGCATGCATGTTGCTTCATGCCTGAGTAAAAATGACATTCACTTTAAGAGCAAAGCGTCTCAAATGTTACATAAAGTAAGACAATGGACAGGCTAGACATTTGATACATTAAAAAGAAGCATTCAGAGAAAAAGCCAAGAACAGATGGTAAAGAAGAGATTTTGATTGTCACAGAACATTCCAGAAAGGAAGGAGATGGTCAGCACAAAAGAGTCACCTTGTCACTCCCAAGAATAATGGGAATGCTGAAAGGTCAGCGTGTCAGACAGTTAATTGTGAGCAGAATGGCTGAAGTGCTACTTTCAATGGAAGAGAACTTGAACACAGGGGAAATGACTGTGAAAACTTGCCAAGGATTTTGAATGATGATTGCAGCAGAAAACTTCAACATCCCTGCACTTACAAGAAACACTCATTTTAAAAGCAAAGTGAAGTGAGTGCCCATTTGTTTCTCTAGCATCGCTGACATTGTTCATGCTCAATTCATCCCACAAAAGCAGAGAGTTCATCAGCCTTTTATGCATAAATATGAAAGTGATTGTACACAAGAGAACTCTGGTGATCATTTGCTCCCTACTTATATTCTGCCACACAGTTTTTGATGAAAGATGTTATATAACTCACTTGGTTATTTATTTCACCAGATATGATTCCACATGACATATGGTTGTTAACATATTTTCCTGACCTACTCACAGAGAAAGTGGACTTGCCCTTCAAAAGAATGCAACGGACCAGGACTCCTTAGAGATATCTGGTCCTGCGAGTGTGGCTGGGATATACCAGACAAGCCTGGGGCATCTTGGAGGGTCAGAAAGCAAGGAAGGACTCGAAAAAACACAGAGAAAGTAGCATGTCAAAAGAACATAGGACCAACCTGAAAGAACTCCCAATGATCAAAGCTGGAACGATTTGAGCAGCAAAATAAACAATACAGCCCTGGATTATAAGCTAAAGTATAGAACAATATCCATGAGTTCATATGGCATAGATGATTGAACAAATAAGTAAGTGTGTGGAAAGAGACACATCTCTCTTAAAGAATTACAAATATGTGTAACACTCCCTCTAGCCCCAGGAGATAGAGCCTAACTATCTCCCCGTCTCACTTTAGGGTGGACCAGACTAAATTAATGATGGCCAAAGACTAGAGAAAGGAGAAAACAGGAACTTGACCATGGAGGAACCTGGCAAGTTCTACAGCATGCTCAGGTTTAATAACATCACTAATGTGTAATGAGAATGGCACTTCACCTCTGTGGCATTCTCTATGATCATGAGAGAGTCACAGACCAACCCAGGTTAGTAAACATTCTGCAGGACATCATGTCAGTTCTCCTCAAGACTCACAAGGTCATGAAAAACAAAAAAAGATTGAGAAACCGCCACAGACCAGAAGAGACTGAGAAGACATGAAGACTACAGGCAATACAGTGCCCTAGACTGGATCCTGGAACAGAAAGAGGACATTCATTGGAAAACTGTTGGCATCCAAATAAAGTCTGAGATTTAGTTAATTGTTAAGGCACTGTTGGCAATTTCTTAGCTGTGACAAATGTACCCTGGCTATGTAAGATGCTAACAAGAGGGCGAACTGAGTGAGGTATATGTGGGAACGCTTTGTATTAACTTTGCAATTTTTCTATAAATCTAAAATTTTTCCAAAACGAAAGACAATTTTTTAAAGGTAAGAATTGATGATGAATTTCAAGGGCAATATCAAAACAGAATTCCACAAAAGTCCTTTGAAAAATGGCAGCAATGCAAGAACATAAGCTCAGTCTCTCAAGGGGCTGAACTCAACTCTTTTTTTGTTCTGTTTTGCTGAGGAATCTGTCCCCAGAAGTGAGGCAACTTGTCTGTAGCTCTTTAATGCAGTTCAAGGCTGAGAACCCAGTCCCCTTCACTCTACACAACTGCAGTCACCCACAGTAGTTCATGCTTCCATAACCCTCACTTTGGACCAGACTGTTCTAAGACTCTTGTATATATTTAATCCTCACATTCACCCTACTAGCACAAATCCCTATTGGCAGATGTTTCCTGGTTTGATGCGTCTTCCACGGCACCATGCTAAATTGCAAGAGTCGAGTTTGCCGCTGCTAGCCCTTCATTCTTAGAAGGTGGAACGAACAGGATTTGTGAATGGACTAGATGTGATGGACTAGGTGAGGGCAGAGTGTGGTCCAGGATGATGCTCAGGCTGAGGTTGGGGCAAGGTGGAGTCTGTCTCTACAAGAGAGAGCCCAGAAGAGGCTGGTCTAGGGAATGAGATCACTAGCTTTGGATACACCGAATTTAATGTGGACCTTCTATGGTGTTTGATAAACATGCCTGAAGATCCAGAGCATATTCTATTTCAAAGATATCATTTTGGGGTCAACAATATGTTGATGATCCATCTAACTTTGGTACCCACAGTTAGATTCCTCTGTATTTCCAAGCCCTCCATTTTCCATTTATAATGTATTTGAAGTCTTAGCCTAGTTTAGAGGCATATTTTCTTTTTTTTTTAAAGTGGCCTTCAGTCATCCATTAATCTCAGCCAGCTAACTCCTCTCAACTTTTATTCAATCCTATTCATGCATCAGTCCATACATCCACCCATCCATCCGTGATCCACCCAACAACTCACCCATCCACCCATCTGAGTATTTAGATCACTGGGTATAGTTACCAAGAGGAGTAAGACAGTGTCCCAAAGCCCAGGAAGACACAGCAGTATGTTAACAACTATCACACAGTGTATTCAGGGCTCAACATACTTACCTAGGAGTACCCAAAAGAGGGCGTGACATTTTTGGGCAGGTAGAGAGAGAAGCTACACATGTCCTGTTCCTTCAAGCACTCCTTGCGAGTCAGTTTCCTTCTATCATAGTCAGCACCATGTCCACCCTCTCTGCTGCCCAATTTTGCAGAGTGAACAGCCCCCAAACATCACAACATCCCTAATCATCCCCAGGCCGTCCTCTCATTATGGGATTGCTCCCAGGGGCACTGACCTTGGAGACAGGGTGACCACTGACAAGTTTTGAGTTTGAGATGCATCATTTCTCCATTCTAGCCTCAAATCTGAGAGCAAAGGAGACTGACCCAATGTCTACTTTGTAAATTTATTCCCTGAAACATCCCCAAAGCAGGTTAATGAGGAATGAACTCACAAGATCCATACTGACTTTGAATCTGAGTACAAACGTGTTTGTTTTAAACTTTTAAGTAAGTTTTGTTTCAATTAGCAGTGAGTTCAGTGAGTTATGAAAACTGCTCCAGGAAGCTGGTTCATGCTTATGCTCAGCATCTATTTCTTGATGCTCTTTGCAAATTGCACCAAACTCCTCGAGGACTGAGCCCAGGGCTGGGTGACCCTCAAGTTTCCTCCAATTCCGTGACTCGGGCCTGAATGCTCCGTAGGGTGAGAATGGCTCATGTAATTGAAGTGACGTGAATGAGCTTTTCAGAGCAATCTGACTCAGACAGCACGATTCATCTTTCAGAGAAGGGACACTTGTCCAAACTGTGGCAGCACTGTATCACTCAGGTGTGAGTAATGGCGGTGATTCGAGGCATCATTCAGCTTCCCATCGACTCTAATTTTAGACACGATCCCTAACAATTTGAATAAGCACTGTCTGTTCATAAGCCAGCAAGCACCCTTTGTGAGAGGCCATTCACAAAGAGAAAAGGGGAAATAGCTTGAATGGAAAATGAATCAAGTTCCAGGGCCACGCTGTTCTGTGCAGATGAACAGGAACAATATGAGAGTGAGGATGAAATGGCAGAAACAGACTCGTGACCAGGATGGCTCTCCTGCAGCCTGGTCATGCCTGTGAGTGGCAACCCATCCTGGAAATCTACCAGAAGCAATACAGGGAGGAGTGGCAAAGACAAAGGCCAGGTCTCTCCCCAACCTCCCTATGCCCTTCTGGTAAATCCCCAGCCTGACCCTACTCCCCTCTCCATGGAGTACTCCAAACTCTATGCGGCAGAAACGTGAAAAGCCCGGCAAATCCATCTGCTCTCCCATTTCCCCCAGCCTCTTGTTGGTAAGGAGGACCGAGTTCCAGCCCTGACAGATGACTCAAGGCCAGTGGAAGACTCCAAATCACCCTTCTGGGGCTGAAGAAGTCAGTGAAACTCCTTTGCAGTGGACGGAGCCGTGTGGCTAGATGCAGCCCAGGTTTCTGACCACCACGTGGAAGACGCAGGCCTGGAGCCAGACGGCTGCATACACATTTGTGTCAGAAGCTTTGATCCGGGAAGTCAGACTTTCTGAGTTTCATTGTTATCACAGCAAGTCCTAATCAACATAACACACTGCTCGCCAGAGAAGAGTTGGACATGGAAGGGGACGTGGCATTCCCCTCTAAGACTTGCCATGAGTTTAAGGCCAAACTTTGAATGAAATGCCTTGTTCCCAACACAGGTTTGCAACCTGCCCTTTCCCAGCTGGTTGTGATTTAAAAAAAAAAAAAAGCCTAGGAAGGATAAAATCATGTGATTCCTGAGGGTTTCTACGATCAGCCAGACTTTCATTTCAAAACAGTGTAGGGGCCAGCTTCTGAGTAAAGAATTTCTTCTGCAAGTAGTTCAGGCCCAGTTGGAGCCATTTGTTTCATTTCACCTGTACGCCCTACAGCTGCTGGGCACTGTCCTCCCCTCGAGGTCACTTTTACACCTCTTAGTTCCTGCTGGTCCAAGTTTCTTCCCTATCCAGCTACTCTACATTCCCAGAGCTGGTACCTCCCCGCCCGCCCCCCCAGCCCCCTAGGCCTCCTTATCCATGCCCCGTTCTGGGGAGTGGATTGCAGAGGGCGAATGGTCCCCACACTCAGGCCTCCAGTGCCAAGGACACCAGAGCTCCGAGCTCACTGTGTGTCCTGAAGAGAGAGCCACAGAATAGAGGTACAGATGTATACTCCGTTTGTCTTTGGAACCAGATGTCTGAAAAGCTCCCTTGACAAAAAAAAACTGCCACAAATAATATACTCATTTACTACTCAGGAAATAAGGTCCTTTCATTGAAAAGTGATGACATTAAATTGAACCAGTTCCCAGCACTGCTCTGAATTATTCTTATTGTGCCTGCAGCAGAGGGTCCTACAAAGAAAACAAATACGTAACTTCCATGCACCCCTAAAAAGATCAGCCTTGCATTCTTTCTGAATTTATCTCACTTCATGGCATGGCCCTATCGAAAATGTATTGATTGAATCCAGCAAAATCCAAAAGCCTCTCGAGAGCTAGGAGACACCACAGTGCCAGGGGGTGGGTGGGAGATCTGTTAAGAAATTCTCCAGCTGCGAGTCAGCAGTGGGTGGTGGACAGAGAATGGAGCGATCTCAAGAAGCGGCACAACTCTGAGAAGGGCTTCAAAACGCAAAGCCCTCGTCCATGGAGAGACCTCAGACACCTGTGGTGATGACGGTTCATCTGCTTCGACTTGGCCCCGTCCCAGGAGGCCACACTCACTGCTCTCCCTTAGCCCTGAATCCCATCCCATTCCAGCACTAGCTCCCTCAGGGACACTGAGTCCCTAAGCCATTCAGGGACTTAAGTTTTTTCTTTTTCAGAAACACTGGAATTGGACCAAATAATCTGATTCCTTTTTTTGTTGCACAATGATAGGACTGCTAAAAGAATACACTGCCAACAAAGTTACTCATTCTTGCCAACTGCAGACCCCAACCTCATCCGATCATCAAACTGGTTTCTTTCATGCAGTGGAAACTGTAAGCCTCTCCCCTCTTCAGTCGTGCCACTCTGAGAAGCAATGTTTCAGTAAGGTGGCACACATGAAAAAGGATTTGTGAACAGTTATGACCCATGTCAGGCCAGGTCAATCTAACCTACTAGCGCCCCCTGCCCTGCCACCCCATCAGCCCTCTTCCCACGTCTCTCACAAAGGTCTCAAATAAGGATGAAAACTAGAATGCGCTCATGTCCTTTTCAGAGCCTCTATGGGAGATCCTGAACCACCTCGCCACAAAAAAAGAACTCTGTTACTTCATCCTGAGCTGCCCTTTGAGTGTATTAGTCAGATATACTTTTGTAGATATGTTACAAGTGAGATGAACAGGGAGAGACAGTGAGCAGGAATGCCCCCAGACAACCTACAACTCAATTCTCACCCATATCCAGTCAGTTGGTGGGCCAGGAACTTTATGGAGAAGTTGGTATGAATGTTTTCAATGTACTGGCTGTTTTAAGATTTATCAACAACACAATAAGTCATGGTGAGGGAAATGTGTATTTCACAGTCATTATAAAAGTACATACATTTCATAATGGCAACAAAAATACAGTCCTTACTTACGACCAAATCGGACAATTAAAGTTGACTCTTCCTCCTGGACATCATACAATGATAGTTCAGGCATTTCTGTCAGTAACTACAGGCTGAGATCACAGGTACAGACTAGCAAGAGACAAGTCATGGGTCAAAGAGACAACACACTTCGTATTTACCAAAGGGATATAGTCAAGTTTTCCATATAAATATAATAAAATAATAAAGAATCTAACATTTCGTCTTTCACTCAATTTCATAGATTTGTCCGGTACTCACACAAAAAATACAGTTTGCTCCTTCCTCAGTCCCCTCACCTTTCACTGGGTTCAGAATAAACCTGAGTTCACAGTTCAAGTACCCATGGTGACACGGTCAGTAAGTTGTGTGACAGTCTGTAGTTGTTCTTGGGGCATGTAGGAATGGGAAAGGTGTCCCCCACGATCTAACAGTGACAGACACACTCGTGTACTTAAAGGAAGTCAAATACAACAAAGAGACAAAAAAAGGCTTGAAGTTCACAAGGCACAGGAACAGCCTGCAGAATGAGCCACTTACAGCTGAAAACCATCATCAAAAAGATTTCTTCACCACAGATCAAAAACTAAACACTTCGTGTCAAATGGAGGGAAAAGTCTTTCTGACGCTTTTTCCTCTCTACTTTCAATGGAAAGTGTCAGAACCCTGTCTGGAGTCATATAAAGAAATTACACCAATAGCTTGGAGCCTGATTCCTTCCTGACAAGTCCCGAGGTGACTCCCTCGAGGGAAAGGCAGCAGTTCCAGGTGCTGTCAGTCATCAAGACTGGACATGGCTGTGGCTTCTGGGGTCTGCTCTCTCCGTGCTCAAAGGCATGTGGGGCAGAAGAATGTCACCACTGGTAAATGAGATCAAGAACGACCTCACCACTCTCCGGCACAAGCTGGCTGCCAGTGGGAATGAAGACCTTGCAATTCTGTTTCGGAGTCAGTGGGCTGAGTGGACTAGCTCTGGGGTGGCCACAGCGGTAACTTCTGGTCACACCTGACCTTGTCAACAGCTGAAAACTCCAAGTCATTGTGTAACCATTTCCCAAGCTACCTGCTACCCGACCCGTGCTAATTCTTCTGCATCCCATTGTGCCAGTCCTTGCCACGTACTAGGACCAGGTCCTACGCCCCAGCAGGCTCCAGCTGGACACAGTCACACAACACTGGAGACCACAGACTGCACACACAGGGACGGCACAGACACAGAACTGGAGACGCATCTTTGGTTCAATCCTTGGAGAAAGGGATGAAAACAACACAGGCTTAAAGCCTGCACGAGGAGCCCTGCTTTCCTCAGAGAAGACGATGGTATAGCACAAACATGATCCTCGCCAGGCACACCTGCTCACAGCGCAGCAAGAGCAGAGCTCCAAATCACACCGCTTTTCTCGAAGTTTGAAAACTGTATTGCATGGCGATCATGGTGCCTTCTTGCCTTCCAAATTAGACCTTTTCTGTCAAAATAATCAACTCTTTGCTCTACATCTTCTGGAAGGACCCAGTGTGTTGAGTGTGATGGGAAAGTGCTGGGCTGGCCACCGTAGTCCATAGCCACTGATCGCATCACCTTGGCCAGCTTATGTCATCTGTACTTACCCTCTTCTGAAAGTACGAGTTTGGCGAATCACTTCTCGGGTCTCCTTCCAAGTGTTTAGAAATGATGTTACTTCGATTTAATGACATCACATACAGAAAAATCATCTTTGGAGAAGACAATCCAATCATTAGTAAGTGTCAAGCAAAAAAAGGTCAAAATCTGACTTGGCAAATGAATGTCCCTTCCACCTTTTCCGCAGTCTCTCCACAGTAGAGCCTGCTCAGAAGGGTTGGGGGCTTCACCCAGCTTCCTCGGAGCTCCCTGGGACCCCGCACACCAGCCGCCTGCTCCTGTCGGCCTGCGGGGATTCACCACTACAGTGGGAGACTTGGCCAGTGGACCAGTCGGTGACAGCGCTGTCCGCCCCAGTGTGGCTGGCTGCTGCAAAGGGTACAATCCACTGAGTGGCAACAGAGTACAAAGTCAAGAGATTTCCTAATAGTCTGTAATCTGCATAGCCCGGAGGCCGAGGCATGGCTTTACCCATGCTCAGCTGAGAGAGGTGGGCGTAGGGCCAGTGCGTAGGTAGGAGGTGAATGATTGGAAGGTGTAGCCAATTCCAGCATCTCTGGGGGTCCTCCCGCAAGACTGGGCTGTGCAGGCTTGGGGCCTATGGGTTTCATCTGTTCCAGCTGTCACACTGCATGGCAGGAAGAGATGAAACCAGGAAGGGTACTCCACAGGAGGACACTGAATCTTCAGACCCTGACCATTTGTGGAGCAGTTCTCTCGCCTCCCTTAGAAGTACCCAGAACCGTGCCATGGGCCCAGGCTAACACTGGCCCTTGACCCCATCAGCCATGTCAAAGGAGAGGCTCACAGGAGCCATGGGCTGCAGCAGGGGCATGCTGGCCTCCAGGGGCCTGTCTGAGGAGGGTTGCAGGCTCTGATGCCGCTTCCTCAGCATCTGTCCAATGCCCATCATAGGGAACCTGCCTCGGCTTTTCACACAGTTTGGGCTCCCCAGGGGCTGCGTGGTACCATTATTGGTGGGACCCAGAGGTGGAGAACACACGCCCTCTTCTTTGGTGGAGCTATTCTTATCTTCACAAGCAAAAGAGACCAGGGTGGGATGCAAAGGAGTCTGGAGAGGCAAGGGGCTTCCGGGCAGCAGAACTGGGGAGAGTGTCCGCTCATTGGGATTTCCTCGAGCCAAGCCCCCGGGTGAACTTAGAATCCTATAGTGATGGGTCGGGGAGAGCAGTTCTGTTTGGTCACCGCGGTCCACAGACTCAAAGGAGCGCACCATGTCCAGCAGCAGGGGGTCTTCCTTGGGGGGAATGCTGGTGCCAGGCCCTTGCAGAAGGGGGTCTGGTTTCTTGACAATCCTGGGGGTCCTGGGCGGCGGGACGGGGATGAACTCCATGGAAGAAGAAGCCACACAACTGGAATCAGAGGTTTTGCGGAAAATATTGCGGCAACCGAAGGAATCTGCACACCAAGAAAGAACAAAATCATGAAGACAGTCCATAAACGTGGCCAACCACTCTTCTCCAATCTGCTCTGACGTCAAGTTTCAATGAGCCCATGTGTTTACTAGCCAAGGTCAGAAGAAACCAAAAAGCAGAATGAACCGGCTACTCCAAGAAGGCAGCATCCAACTCTCCCCATGGGAGGCCCAGTCTCTGCAGAAGGAAGGGCTGGTTGCAGGAAGCCTCCTGGGTTTCGACCTGCCTAGTGGCACCAGGTGGGCACCTGCTTCCCTCTGGGGCGCTTACAGCTCTGGATGCTGCCAAAAGCTGTGGCGCTCAGCAGAACAACGCTCTGAGCAGGCCAGGAAGCCAGGTTCATGTTCATAAATCCAACTGTCTGGGATACTTTGAATATTGGTCCCTGGTGAGCTGACATTGGAAGGAACATTTTTCTATGACTGTTTTTTTTTTTCCAATTACAGTAAATAAGGCATGATAGAACATTCACTCCCAGTCATTTTTAAGTGTCTAGTTCATAGTGTCATATACATTCACTCAGCTGTGAAAGAGAACTCTGCAACTTCACATCTGGAACCCAACACCCATTAAACAACTCCCCCTCTCGACCCCGGCCACCGCCACTCCACTTCTGTCTCCAGGGCCCTGACAACTCCAGGTGCCACACATGAGTGGGATCACACAGTGCTGACCTCCAGCTGTTCACTGAGCATAACGTCCTCTAAGTTCATCCATGTTGGAGCACGTGGCCAAATCTCTTTTCTTTTTAAGACTCCCTCATGACTTTATTTTTAATTAAAAGAAAATGTTTTATTTCACTATTTTTGTTGATCCCTCCTGACTTTTGATCTCACCAGAGCCTCATCCAATTCCGAACGAGGGTGAAAGACTCTGCAGCTATATATTTAAGCCCATCCTCACTGTTTCTATCTCAAATTGGCACAGACTAGAAGCTAAGTTTGCAAGCTGTGCCAGAAAAGAAAGGGAAATCCCCCACAAATTTGTGCTCAGGGAAAGAGAGCCAAGTTCATGTGGAACAAATTCTGTCTTAGCTTCCTTTTTCTACCATCACACTTTACAGGCTCCTGCTGAGGCCCCTCAAGCTGCTACCCACCGTGAGTGACTCTGGAAATCCTCTGTCTTACATAAATAAATACACTCCTCCTCAGGCCAGCACTGATGTCTCAGATTGACCAGAGAAGTAAAATTTCATCAACAGCTCATGTCTCCCATGCTCCAGCTGGCACGTGAGTGTCCCTCGTCCACCCCAAGGTTGTGGCTTGCTCCACACTTCTTCCCCGGCCCAGTCCTGCTGCTTCACTTCCCAGAGATGTATCCCCAGGGGATGCCTCCCACAAGCCCTGCTAATCTCCACCTCAGACTCAGCCCCAGGGCGCTGACCCAGAACCACATCACCATCAGCAAAAAGGGCACCATCAGAGACCTGTCCTGGGAACACAGCTCCCCTCCACTGCCTCCTTAGCAGGAGGCAGGAGAGTCCACGGGTCTGCGGAAAGCTCTAGAGCCAGGTGGCCTGGCTGGTGGGTAAGGTGGACTTTGATGCTTGCCAGCTCTCTGATTTTGGACAACTCTCTATGTCTATGTCCTTATCTCTACAAAGAGGGGTAAGATTAACTCCTTGTTGAGTGAAGACATTGAACCAGTCCCTGCAACATGGTGAAACTCCATGTGAGTAAAATAAAGACTCGGTGTGCTTCCAAGTTAAATGCTCTCAAATCCCAGGATGAAGGAAAAACACAAAGAAACAAGTCAACGATAGCCCAGGAAAGTGGCAAGGAATGGACTACACCTCTGGAGTGGCAACGTTATTCCAAATATGGAGCACTGACCTAGACTTCCTTGGGGACAGTCAGGGGAAGTCATGTCAAGGCTCCAAATTTGCTGGGGTTATAAAGCCAGGAAGGAATCTCCATTAAGAGGGGCAGCCAGAGTCCCTGAGGTGGGATCCCACCATTCCAAAACTTACAGGATGAAACTGAATCTAATGAAACTGCTCTTCTTTGGGTGCTGTCTGAATCTCCCAGTACTTTCCTGCTTCCCAAGGAAGAACTGGTTACTCTCACACACCCACAGTGCTCTCTGAACCTCAGTCTCTAAAAACAAGGGGATTGAAGATTGAACTCCTATCTGTCCGGGTAAGTAATCCAGAGAACATGACCGCCTGTCTGAGGTTTGGTGGAGGGAATGTCTTGTGCCTAAGACAAGTCTCATAATTAAGTGTTCTTGCTCATTAGAACTGCCACCTACCAGTCTGCAGGGCCCGCTTCTGTCTCCAGCCTCTCAGCCTGGGCTGCTATGTGACGGGGCTGGTTGCAGATTATACCTGGGAAGCTTCAGAAATTGTAACTCAACCCAACACTCTTCTATGCCCCTCAGTAACCTCTCTGGAATGTGTCCACCCATCCTTCACCCTGTGGGCCTGTGTCTATATCTGTGTGTGTGTGTGTGTGTGTGTGTGTGTGTGTGTGTCTGTTTCCTGCATCTCTCAATCCTCATCCCAGAGAAAGGAAGGTGACTCATATGTCAGTCATCTGATATGCTGGATTCTAAACTAGGCTGAGACATCTGCCTATGTGGCTCATTTAATTCACCCAAGAGCTCAACACATAAGCTCCTTTCACAAGTAACGGACCAGTGGAGATCCTCAGAGGACAAGGAATCCGGCCACAACAGGCCTAGCACTGAGTTTTGAGCATCCTCCCACGACCCCAGCCCCACCCTATCCATCACACCTCAGTGCCCCACAGGGTCCATTACTCTACGAAGGCTCCCATCCCTCCCTGCACCCAATCACCACTCCTACACCCCAATGCTGCTCTTGCAATGCTAGGCACCTATGCCTGGTTCCATAACACGCACCCCGTCTCTACTCCTGAACCCCAACATCTCCCCCTGCACCCCAGTCTCTACTCCAGAATACCTTCCACCTGATCTGATTCCACAGTACATGTCCCCAACCTTTGCTCGTACAATACCGTGCACCATCTCTGCTTCTGCAGATCCTGTCTGCACACGAGGCTGCACCACAGTTCAGACCCTGCGTACTCTCAGGTCACCTCCGGTGTGTTAGCCCTGCTGTCCCACGGGCACCCATAGGGACGCACAGCAGCCTAGAGTATGCGGCGCTGCCCACCTTTGTCGGGGGGTCCGGCCTTGGGGCTCTTCCGGTCCTTGAGTGGGGCTCTGGGGTTCTGGGTCTGCGTGCTAAGTGGGGTGAAGGGTTGCTTATGTGCCGGCAGGTTCTTGTCCAGCTTCTTGGAAAATGGCCGATGGAGAAAATCGCCTCTTTTTTCTTGTTCTTTGGGCTTTTTATCCTTCAAATCAGAAGCAAACACACAAACTCAGACTACACAAGAACATACATCATGATTTGTGTTTGAAGAGTTTCTCAAGCAGATGTGAGGCCCCCCGCAGCTTGTCAAAATTCTCTGTTCTCCACGCCTCCCCAGAGGGCGTGCCAGCAATCCCGTCTTCACCTGTGAGCCAGGAAGGTGGGACGGAATTTCCTGTCAAGCCTGTTTTGCACAACTGGCTTGAGTTTAACAACGAAATAGAACCCCCTGATTCTGAAAAATTGTTGAAGGGAAACTCACATGGCCAAGTGTCCAGAGCAGAGAGGTTGGTGGCAGAACCTTGCTATCCTGATGACCTCAAGAGACCAAGGTCAGGAAACGCTCATAAAAAGTGTCAAGTGCCTTAAATGGCCAGAGCCTGAACCTCCAACCAGTTCACAGGTTACAATCACCAAATGCCCTACCCTCCACCACCTCATCCCAAAACCCTTTAAAAACTCGCCCTGACCCCAAGGTTTGTGAGACAGATTGGGAAGTTCTGCCTCCTGTCTGCATGCTGGTTAACTTGCAACAAAACCCAGACCGTGTTATCAGCTGTGTGTGTGCCAGGCAGAGGACCCTCGTCGAGTCACAGGACCGCCCATTCCCTGGGCTGCAGGCAGGCCCACCTCCCAGGACCCAGCTGTTTCAAGGTGCTTAGCCAAGGGCAAAGTCATCCTTAGGGGGTCACCTATTCTAGAACACGCTGCACGAACTGTGGCAAGGAGATGAAGACCCCTGGAAATGTACCATCTAATTTAAAGCAGGGCCGAGATTCTGTCCACAGTAGTGTTTTGCAGAAGCAACTTGAAACCTAACAGCTTCCCTCTCAATGTCAGTTCCTGTGTGTTTAGTCAAGAAGGTGGACCATCCCCCGAGCCCAAACCATTTCCATCCTTGGTCCCTCAGCACATACTTGTGTACTTAAAACTGGCATTATTTATCCACTTTTGCTCTAAGTCTTGCCTTTACTGAACTCAATTATAATCCTTCTGATGAGACAGAATTTGACTATTTCATCTCTTCGACTTCACAACCTCTGGCATAAAGCCAGGCACTCAGAGAAAACCCAACAGTTGAAAAAATTTAAGACAGTGGTAACTAAATAGAATTAAAATTAATTGAATTCAAGTTTCTAGGAAGAGAGATGCCACTAAGACATTCTTTTTTGGTAAAGACTTTGATGTTTACTGTTAAATAGAGGCAACTGAATCCCTCACCTCACCATGAATGGTGGGGAAAAAAACAGATCTTCACAGTTGTGCCTTAAATTTTAGGAGCATTTGCCATTCCAGAGAACGCATCTATTTTTCACTGATGTTGAAAAACATCTTGTGGAATCTCTTGCACACATATAACCCTTTCTAATGAGGATCTTCGAAGCCTTTTTGGTCTTAAGTTCATTCTGTCCAGAATTTGGGTGGGGAAGGACAGGGAAAACAGGAAGTGGGGACACAGAGCAGGAGGGCAGCTGCTCCCAGGTGCCTGAGCCTTGGCTGAGGTGCTGTCCCCAGAGGAGTAAGGCAGGAAGCAAGGGGAGGAGAAACTTCTGCCAACTCCTTCCCCAGCTCCAGAACACCACCAACAACGTTTACTGAGGACACCTAGGGGGACAGATGCTGTGCTGAGGGGTGACCCATGACCAAGCATATCCTGTAGTGGTGAAATAATTCCTTCAGGAGTTAGATTAAAACTCAGACTCTCACAGTTCTGAAAGTCAGGGCTTATCCCTGAACTCCACACTGCCCTGTAGAAGCCTGGAATTGAGCAAGTAGTTCCTGGGTGGAGAGAAAGACCAGGGGCAGGGACCACGCTGTCATCCCCAGGTTCCTAGTCAGAGTCCCAGGTGCCATGGAGGAGGCTTTGTGCTCCAGGACGCCACAGAGGGGCCAGTAAGCCATCTGCTCCAGGCTGTCTTGTCAAGGCCAGTTTCCCCACTGCTCTCCTCCCCGTTTTTTGAAACACCAGCAGACACCCTTCTGGAAGGCAAAGGAGAACTGGTTTTACACGCCCTCCTGTTCCCCAGCAAAGGGGACGTGAGGGCCTTTCTGAAAAGGCTGGCAGAATGTCCTGCTCAGGTCTTCTGATCTGTTTTGAGGAGGAAATTCACCACTTCTACCTGGTAACACCTTAAATAGGAAAAAAGAAATGAAACACCCTTTTATGATACAATGTAAAACAGATGGGAGGAAAGATAAACTTGCAGCTCCCTCTTTGTCAGGATTGCTTTTTCAATGACAAGCTACCCTTTGGGGCCTATTATGGCAATGCGAGGGCTGCGGCCACCTCACAGTTCATTCAGCTCGATTCTCCTGGGTTTTTAAAAGCTGTAGGATCAAAATGCAACATTTCTGGGGGACAGCACCACCAGCAGAGTTTATTAGCACAGAGAGGGCTATGAGGCATGGGAGTTTCCATAGAGAGAGCAAGGCTGGCTCTAGAAATCCCTCCTGTAACCAACAAAGGACTATTGGGCAACAAGACAGCGAAGGGGCAGAAAAAAAGGTAAGTACATTGAGGGACTGAGAAGTCCAGGGAACCCCACTAAGGGAAGGCCGTTCTCTTAAACTTAATCCCAGGATCCCACACCCCGTGTTACCCCTAAAGCCTCCAGAATGTCCCTCTCCTGCCTAAAAGGAGTGATGTCAGAGTGACCACTTGCCAGGGTGACGCCAAGAATTTACCATTCCTCGTGCCTGTGCTGGAGACAAACCACTGGGGGGGAGTCCAGGTCACCACTGGGAAGGGCCACCCGCCCACGAAATGTTTACACCAGTCAATGTCACTACCCTCCAAGCACAGGCTAACAAAAGCAACCAATCATCCAATTATACCTTTTCACTTTTATGCCCTATTTTCTCCAAAAGAAATTTCCTAGGGAGCAGGATGCTCAATTGCCTCTGTGACAGAAAAAGATCTTCACAGGGAAACATTATGTTTCCCTTTGACGTTCCTGCACCCCACCCCCCACCCCATCCAGCAAGGTATAGACTGCAGGCCTCTCCAGCTCCCTCCTGATTCTCGGGGCCGTGCACCGCATGCCAGTACTCCTCCTGCTGTGGAACTGAGGCTGTTGTCCGGTGGGTTCTTTACACCCTGATGCACAGAACTGGACCCCCAAAGCATAGAGAGCAGGAACCAGGAGGCCCCAGAAGCAAGTCCCCTACAAAACAGCACACAAAATGTGGCCCCATGAAGGATTCTCTACCCAAGACTTTTTCAGTCTCCTGATTATTTGATGGAGGAGAGGAAGCAGCTAGGGTGATGGTGCACTGGGTTTCCAGAAGCAGATGTCTGTAGCCTCAAATGTCCAGTGTAAGGGGGAAGCTGGGCCTCACTGCTGAGGTCCTCAGACCCTTCCCTGGACTCCAGGATCCTGGATCCTGGTGGTCTGTCTCCAGCACAGGCACGAGGAATGGTAAATTCTTGGCGTCACCCTGGCAAGTGGTCACTCTGACATCACTCCTTTTAGGCAGGAGAGGGGCATTCTGGAGGCTTTAGGGGTAACACGTGTGTGGGATCCTGGGATTAAGCTTAAGAGAACGGCCGTCCCTTAGTGGGGTTCCCTGGACTCTTCAGTCCCTCAATGTACTTACCCGTTTTTTCTGCCCCTTCGCTGTCTTGTTGCCAAAGAGCCAGGAAACTGACCCGGTCCTGATGCAGTAAGACACTGACCAGAGTGAAGCAGGCAGCAAAGAGCCCACAGGCCTTGAGGCCATCTGAAGTGGTTTTCTTTGCTAAATGATCATGGCCGGGTAGGTGAGGGCTTTTTTGGGATCTTCTAGCCTCCTGATGATATAATAACCTACACCTAGATGAATACCTGGGGTGGCCGGGGGCCCAGCTTTAGCTTATTGGTTGAGTTTGTTCCCTGCTGCCCTTCATATTAAGAGAAAACCACAGAGGCCTGATTTTGCCATAGGAAAATTACAAATGAATTGACAAAAAGAGGGCACGGTTCATAAATTAGGCCACTGAGCCAGGAAGTTCTGGACTTGCAAATCCCACGTCTCAGCAGGCAGAAACAAGAATGCATCGCAATTCCAGTGCGTAGTAAAGCAGGACTGAAAAAGCCAGTCAACCACATACAGAAATCACCGATCAGATCTGAGGGGACTCCACAAACCTACTCTCAACAGGATTTTGCATGTTCTAATTCAAGACAAGGATAGATGGGAAGTAAGTCCAGGGCCCGGGGCAGAGAGCCACCAACATGCAGGGTCATGTGAGATGGCTAATACCACGTGTTAATGTGGCTAGGCCACAGGTGTCTGGTTTTGGGGGAGACACCAGTCTAGATGTTGCTATGAAGGTATCTGTTAAATGTGATTGACAACTGAATCAGTAAACTTTGAGTAAAGCAAAACAAACTTCCACAGAGTGGGTGGGCTCACCCCATCAGCTGGCAGTCTTTACAGGCGCAGAGGCATGGGCAGGAAGAGGGAACTCTGCCCCCAGACAGCCTTGGGACTCCTCCCTGGCTCTCCACACATCAGACACACTCCGCCCATTCGTCTGTTTCTCTGGAGAACGCTGACTAATCCATCCTCACTCCCAAGTTCTTACCTGCACAGCATGGATTTCAAGGTCTCTCGTCCAGGTGTCCAATGAGGCCTGTGAAAAGCAATATTTTTCAGCAATTTAAGAAGTTGTACCTGCTGTTAACTCTCTAAACACTAGTCCCTATGACTTTCCCTGCAGCTCTGGTTCAGAATTATTCATTTAATGTTTTTAGATAAGAAACCCTGGGCGCACCCTTGTGAAGTAGTGATTATGTCAATTGCCTTTGAAGGATCACAGGCCACATACCCCTGTGTTGAAGTTCTGGGTCCGAGGGGGAAAAACCAGTATAAACATCCAAATGAAACAAAACGCTTCTTCCTCCTCTCTCTTCCTGCCTTTCTGTCTATTCACCTTAATTCCTACCTGTACCTTTCCTTTAAAAAAAAGAAAGAAAGAAACTCAACTCCTGAATCATTGTAAAAATAGGTGTCAGGTGTCTCTAGGTCAATTTTTCAATAAAGACTGGGACACATAAAAAAGGGACATTTTAACGAGAGTAAGGAGCATCCTGCATTTTCTTACACAGCAAAAAACACCCCTGGAAATGGTGCCCCAATCAAGCAACAGAACTCGAATGGCACCTGGAAGGACCCCGCTCCCATCACATGTCCGCTCCCAGCCCCAAGAGTAATCACCATTCTAACTTCTAACAGCATAGACTGTCTGACCTACTTTCAAACTTGCATAGATTTTGAAATAAGACACCAAGAGACCATGTCAGTTTTTTACCTTCAAACTGCCAGTCCCCATTATGGGTTGAATTACATCCCCTCCCCATTTCCCGAATTCATTTATTGGAGTCCTAACCTTGAGAACCTCAGAATATGACCTACTTGAAGACAGGGTCTCTACAAAGACCTGGAGTCTAATGTGACTACCGTCATTCAAGTGGGGAATCCGCCTGCAGACGTGTGCTCAGGGAGAATGTCGTGTGAAGAGGAAGGAGGGACTGGGGTAATGCTTCCACAAGGCCCAGGAATGACAAAGATTTCAGACTTCTGGCCTTGGAATCTGTGAGACAGACATTCCTGTTGTGTAAGCCAGTTGCTCTGCAGTGTTAAGTGAGGGGACCCTCGGGAAGCCATGCGCCTTGTCTGCCACCCCTGGCACAACTTGTCTTCCCAACTACAGGATTACTTTGACACTATAGAGAAGACTCTCTAGTGCCTATGTGTTCTACAAATTAATGCTATTTTTTAAAAAAAGATTTTTAAACCAAAAAATGGCTTCTGGTTCTGTATGGTTTTCATCAGCCACTTAAAACAATGACACCCCCCTCTATCTCTGTGGTCCTCAAGGGCCTGTGTTTTAGAAGCGGTCCCCAGAGCACGGCCCGGGGTGCTCTGGGATAAATACACTTGCCACTTTCACAGTCACACTCTGTGTGAAGGAGAGACAGAGAAAATGGTAAGGTCGCAGCACTGTAATCCCAAGAGGAAGCCTTTCAACTTAAGTCAGCTCCTTGCCTTCTGGGTGAAGAACTGGAATCAAACCAAAGCGGCCACTGCTTGCTGTCAGAGCCCCAGACAAGGTCCCTGAGGCCCTGTCCAGCCAGCCCGTGCACAATTAGAAACTCCTAATGACCCGTCCGCAGCCCTCCCCTCCCCTGCCCCTCAGACAGCTGACGGCAGCTCACAACACCATGGAGGCGGCAAGTGGGCTTTACCCTGAAAACCTGGGCTCTTTCAGACCATACACCCTTTCTAAGTGGCCTTCTTACACTTTCTAGGTTTCAATGGAGACGAGCTGGATAATCTAGAAATAGCCTGTGATTTAATTAGCAGACGTACTGCGGCAGTTTGGAGGAAATAAATGGATCAGAGAAAATTGAAATGCTGTTTTCCCATTAGTGTTCCTATTTAAACTCTAGTCATTAAATATTCCTACCAATGTTTAAAACGATCACCAGGTGTTTTTGGACCAAAAGAGCTAATCATCCAAGAAAAATAATCTGGATGTGTAAAGGGGCCCCTTTCCCATCACAGTTCTGACATTTTCCAACACACAGCTACCTGGGATCAAGGACAAGCACAACCAAGTGGCTTTGAGGCTACTTAGGGTCCACACACAGGGCACTTGGCACATCGACGTTTGCATTATTTGAAGCCCTAGATGAAAACCAAGAGGCAGGAGGGCCAAACACTGAATTCTGTGCCCCTGGACCCCAGCGGGGTGAGCACCATCAGTGTTGGAGACTGAAAGAGATCCCTTCTTACCTACAGGCTTGGCCATCTGGTGATAATTCAACCTGTGTGCTGTGCTACAGATGAGCCCCTTACTCTAATCATCCAGGAGTCCCAGCTGGAATGTCCTACCTTCTCCAGTTGCTGTCCCAATTCTATCTATTTTCTAAGACTCAGATCAAGGTCCACCTGATTCTTTCATTTCAATTTAGCAAACATTTATTGAGTCCCTACTGTGCGCTAGGCAGTGTGTGGGCTTAGGGATAGTAAGATATCAAAAGGGACAAGGCCTGCTCTGAAGAAACTCACAATCTACAGTGGAAGAGTAAAGCGAGTCAACTATACCAGTCCCAGAATAAATGGAACACTGCCAAATGGGAGAAGCCCAGGGCGCAGGATGTGCCAGCCTGTACTGGAGGGGGTGTGACCTGATGGCAATGGTCAGGGAAGAGCAAGGGGTCCACATGGGACCGATCTGGCCTGGAATTTGAAGACACAGATACTAACTCAGCAGAGGGGTGGGGAGAACATTCTGGAGGAGGGCACAGTGTTTGCACAGCCCTGGCAGTCAAGAGAGAACTTCAAGCTTTATGCTTAACTCAGGGGACCAAACATGAAGCAAAAAGCCAGAGTGGGGGGGG